>JACFYI010002932.1:288779-302026 GCA_014898755.1 Handroanthus guayacan | reverse complement strand
GGAGTTTCATAGGACAATGTTTTCAGACAATCCCTTCAACGTTTAGCATGTAATTATATAATGTTGTGAAAAACTCAAGATTAAAATTTGAACATGACAAAAAAGCATATAAAATTTATAATGTGGTTTGACAAAACTTATATTCACGGATAAAGTTAAAGAATTCACTAGCATTCTCATGATACCATCACTCTTTAGAAAGAACCCATAAACAAACTCAAAGATGTGCTTAATTTAGAGACCATATATATTTATATATGGGACCTTGTATATACATTGCATAAGCGTATTTATAAAAAAAGTGACAAAAAATTTGAGTGACAATTTAAAAATTATTACTACTAATTCTATATAAAAGATGACGAGAAATCTTATTTGGTTGCAATAAAAATTTTAACAAATGTAATATTGACAAAACCTGTACGTAGATTGTTACTATTGATAATTGTTGGCAAATATATATATATATATTGTGACAATAAAAAATTTATTCTACTAGATTACCATCATACATATCTCACTAATTAATTGTTTATAATGATAATATAGAATACTAGCTTATGTCACTATTAAACTATATCGTGAAACAAATAAAAATTATTATTATCTAAAATATATTACTACTAATAAAATAAAGATATTGTGAATTAACACATAATGAAAGTTCTTATATTGTCACACAATTTCTTTCTTTTTATCATTCATTTATATTTCTGCAGTGATAGATAATATACACTAGGGTCTCAATCATGATTCACTTCAGGTCCTCAAATTCCAAAACAAATCTAATTCTAACCGTCTCTGTGGACGTTCGTACGGTACGGAGAGAGGGGCGTGCGCGCTCTGGCTCCTTCTTCCTGAACACGACATGCATCAGTGCGCACCTCCATGCGCCAGGCCGGCGTAGCCTATTCCAAACACGACTCCTCTCTTGGACTTGAAAATTCAAGGTACAAATGAACTAAATACCAAAAATCAGCTATGCCTAATTGTATGAAATCTTTGTTCTCTACATGGCTTTTACCAAACCGACATCTAATCTAGTTTCCGTATGCCTGTAAAAAATATTCGATGCCCATTCGATCGTCTTTACCCATATTCAAAATTAACGGATATTATCCATATCCAAAAATATTCGAATGTATTCATATCTATATCCGTTGCCTGAAATTTTAGATATTGATATATAATATCCGCGTTCGAAATATTAGCATTCAAAATATCCACATTCAAAAATTATAAGCATTTGTGCAAAATTTTAGATATAATTGTTTATAGAAGCTTAATATAATGTATAAGTATTAAATTATATATAAAAACAAAATTTAAAAATTGTACGCTATATATAAAAATTTTATGCTATACTAGAATATTGAAAGTAGTTTTACTCATGCATTTTATTTTTTAGTTATTAATATATCTGTATTCTAACTATTAAAACGAATGTCGGACATCCAAATGTTCGACGAATGCGGATGCAGATATTCCTTTTTAGTATCCGATAAAATTCAAATTCGAATATCCATATTTAACTAATAACCGAATACGGATACGACTATACTAATATCTGTATTCAAATATTTAGAATTGACAGGCCAAAGTATCTGGAAGTTTTTATTATGCCACCATGAAAATAATCCTAATGAATTGTCTAATTGTTGACCCTATCCCAAACTTTATAAGTGGGCCCGGCACTTATTTGAAGAATCAATTCGGACCATCGGATCTATGTATAGTTAATAATTATCTCAATCTGAGCTGATTTCTATAACATCCGATTCAATTTGAGAAATTATAATAATATCTTTTTGTCACTAGATTAATAGAAGATCTACTTAAAATATTTTTGTTGAATTGCTATATTCAAGATGTCGAATTGAATTGTGTAGAAGGTCCCATTGGAATTTTCTAAACAATACTATGTGTTTTTGTAATTAGCTAGACCTCAAAAGGTGCCAAGGTATATATAAAATGTGAGGCTGTTAGATAGTTATTTTAGTGGTGTGCTTTTATGTGTTAGGCTACAATATCCTTTGGAATTAAATTTATCCACTTTAATAACTATTCACAACTCAATAAAAAGTGATAATCTATTAATTTCTCTTTTCATATTAAGAGGGTGTTTGGGTGAGCTTATAAGCTATTCAAAACACCTTATAAGATGCTTAAAAGTTTATAAGATGTAATGAAGTATCTGACAAAATTTTAAGAAAAAGATCTTATTAACTCCCACAATAAGATATTCGGAGCTTATTAACTCTTTTTAAAAAAGTAAGAAACTCCTAATTTATTTTTAGGATCTTCACATACACCTTCAATTTTAATAGTTTTAAACAAAAACTATAATTGCTAGCATCTTATAAGCTAAAAACTCTTATGTTATCCAAATACTTTAACAACTTAATTTCAAAATAAAATCTAATATCTTATAAGCTCTAAAAATATTTTATAAAATATAGGAGCTTATAAAATATTTTAAATAAGATTAGCCAAACAAATACTAAATTATGTATATACTTATGTTAAATATATTGATCATATTCTAATTACTAAATATACACAAATCAAATTTACATTATAATTTTTATTATATATAAGATACATAATAATCATTTATGCACATGCGCAGAGCGCCAATCTAGAGAATTGCTCTTAAATAGGTCATACAATTGTTGGCTGACGACACGGTCTTTTGTTGTTAATTATAAGTTGGTGGGACCCCTTGTTTCGGTGGTGGGATCGCTCCAGACTTGGTGGAGAGAATTAGTTAGGCAGAGAAACTACAGAAGCCCGCCCCATTAGCACGTACTAGCTGAAAATGGAGTAAGCATTTGGTGTTTGGGTTGGTTTTTTGTTCTGGTTCTGGATGGCTTTATCATTTTAGTTTTATTCACAACCACTTTTTTGTAAGTGGAATTTCCTGCGCTGGGACTCGGTATGAAACTGATGTTTCAGCATTTCATTATGACAAAACTAGATCTTTTATTATGGTAACATGTGCCAGGCACCATGTGGAACTTATGTTCAAGAATTTTAATGACAACAACTTGATGAATATCTATACAGTCTGTTTAGTGCCGTGTCTCTACATGTATAAGATATTTTTTTCCCTTTCAATCCCTTATTTCGATTCATGTTACATTTCTTATTCATTTTCATGGATGCATATCACGTGTATTATATCTACAAACCTATATTCTTATAAAGAAATATTGAATACATTATGTGTGTATTTATTATGCAGAATAAGTGGTGAAAGACGATTTCAGAATAGAGAATACTAATTGTTTTCTTTGGGTCGACAATGTACCTGTGGCAACCAGGGTCAATGAGATTTTCCTAACAAAGACCTTCAATATTTAAGTCAAGTAAGGTACTAAAGCTATACTAGGCAAACAAATAAGAAGTAAATCCAAATATTCATGGCTAGAATCAATTAAATGTCTACCTGCCCCATTCCCGTTGGGGCTGTTATAGTGGGCACAGTCTACGGGTGTCACACGTAGTTCGCGTTATCTAGGCTCTCCATGTGGATCTATGGTAGGTCAAGGTTGTTTGGGTCAATTGGGTCGAACTAGGTTTTGAACCAATCCATTAAAAAAGACGTAAATTTAAAGTGTTTGGGTGTTATTTAATGACCCAGGGCAAGTTGGCCTTATCCAAGTTTTTAAGTCCCATCACTGCTCACCCGGACACAAAGACTGGCTCATCAGGTCTATGGTTAACTCCCCAACTTCTTCCTTATTCATGATCTTGAGGTTGAGAGGTGGAGAGCTAGAAACCATGGATGTTGAAGTTAATCTTAGGCCTTGATAGTGCAGCTTAATTCCTCATTTAATCTTGGTTATGAACTACATTTTGCCTCTGAATCTAAGTCGTTTAGAATTTGGCTGCGGCTAACTTCGTAGATGAGTTGGATTATGTAATGATCATCAAGTGTTAATAAATATTTCCTGTCCAATCACTACATTGCCAACGTCTTCTAACTAATGTGCCTATGGTGAACTTCAATCCTCTTGATATAACTTAACTATTCTTTTTAAGTTGATTTTGCAAGACCTATTTTGTCCTTTTATTTTTTCTTTTCAGAATAATCTGTATTTTTATATAAAAACTATTTTGCATAATCCAAACGTTCTTTTCATGTCATTTTACTAAATATGTTTTTTATGATCCCCAGGACCTTAATTCTTTTTAACGAATATTTGCATGAGAGGCATTTTTCCCAATCTCCATTACCTACATTCTTTCTCAGAACATCACCTTCCATTGTTGGAGTTTCTTAACCACACCCTATGTTGTTAAGTTAATATTAATCTACTTATAATATTTCAATAAAATATATTACACTTTTAGAAGATCTAACTATAATGTGAATTTGATAATTGATATTATCCCAATTTCTCAATTAAGAAGAAATTTTCCTATACCTCAGCCGAAGTAAGGAAATATTGAGATAACCATGCCTCATCTTTCTCAACGGGTGCCTCTCATGTACACCAAACTCAAGGAGTGTCCCTTCTGCAAGCCAACTTGGAAGTCGCGTGACCCACGTCGTTGCGTGCAACACACCTAATAAGATCATGGATATTCTACCGTTTCAATATCTTTCTTGTTTTTAGATGCTCACGTAAACGATTACAAATTTAACACGATATTTTATATCATCAAGACCTGGAAAATACCAATGATAAAAGTTGTCAAAAACACTAAAAACACCAAAAAAAATTACTAGTCATCAAATCGTTGCTCTCCTCTTAAACGAGAAAAATTCCAGAACCATTTTTGGAGTACACATTGTTAACGCATGTCTTATCGAATCTAAGGTGCCCTCATATCAAAAATTCTATGACTTGGATCACAACCATAAACATAATCGAACTATTACTCAACAGAAAATAAGAGCTTTGCTTTCGGCCACTAAAGAAGGCGAAGGCTGGGGGAGAGACCAGGCCAACTTACTGCTTACTGCCATGGTTGAAGCTTTAGGCTCCATAGACAGAATTATACGCGTGCTATGGAGATCTAAAAGTACAGTTGAAACTGCTTTACATTACTAGCATAAGGTTGCAATCCTGACAATTCTGTCTGATTGATAACATGTGTAAACTAAAACAACCCTGGAAAACACGTCTAAAGACAACTCACATTTGAAAAAGAGCTTACAACAAGGCCAGTAAAGTTCGATTGTAGCAAGCATATCAAGTTTAGTTATATGTTATCGAGATTCATTTTTCCAGGAACATCTTCCTGAACTCATCATTGGATTTTGGGTTTTCTTCCTCGTGTGCCTTGGCTCCTACAGATTGTGGTTTACTAGGGCTGCTCCAGCCAAGGGGTTTTACATTTCTTGGGACAGCAAATGTGTTCCTCCCCTTTAGCTCGACATCCTCGTCACGCCTAGAACTGGCATCTTGGGGATGAGAATCCCTCCTCCTTTTGGAGTCCTCTTGTGAATCCATTTTCCCTGCTTTGTTGATCTGTTTACCTGTCGTTTTGAAATGCAACAACAGCAGAACAAAAAGAACAATTGTCATATGGACTTAACACTAGCAAAGCTACACTTATGCAAGCAAGCATCAGATGTAAACAGGATGGGTTCATGTATTAAGCTTATCAGGGCCGATTGAGTAGCTTAGTAAGGTACCATCCCTACGAACAGATACATCGTGGGTTCTAGTTCAGAGGCAGGGGCGACATGGGTGGAGGGAGTGGGGATTGGGGGATAGTTAAGGAACCAGCCTTGATCCCCTTTTTAAGAAAGGAAGGGAGGAAAAAAATGTAATGAGCATATCGAACATGTAGCACAGAATATGATGCAAAAATTTGTTACATTTGTTCGAGAAATAATTGCTTCATAAATGTCAAAGGTGCTTGAGGAAAGGATATGGTGAGGCATCTGCTATGCACATATAATTCACATCCTGAAGCTACTCTAGTAAACTCCCAACTACCGATCACCGGGGAACATCCTCAAGTACTCTGAACCAGTAATTATTCAATGGGTTCTGAAGTAGTTTCCTTACACTTTGCCACACATCATTTCAGTCATCAAATGGGTTTTTACACATGTAGGTCTAAACTCGCATCACCATATTGTGCTTTGCATATGTCTTCAACCAGGTTATTTTATAAATCTAAAAAGATATAAGGAGCAAGGCAAAGTCAAGCAACAGAAAAAGAAAACAAAGACAGATAGAAACATGGAGTGCGTCTCAACTTACCTTTCTCTGATCTAATGCTGCGTCCAGCAACATTTTTCCTGCTGCCCTGCTGGGGATCTGACTTCAAAATGCTTAATTTCTTGCCCAACAAAATTTGCTTGTTTTTCCCCAAGGCGGCAGCAAGGTGAGCATCATCCGAGAAATCAACATATGCTAATCCCTTCACAAAAATTCAAATATAAATACCATGCATAAAACTTTGTCAAACTCATCTGGATGTGCAGACACAGATGGGGTACAGAGATATTAGCAACAGGCTACTTACTAGTTTAGACCAATCCTGGAAAAATTCGAATTCAACTCTTAACTCATTTGTTCTTCATTCTTATAAAGGGAACAAGAAACAGGAAACATAAAGACAACACAGTGTAAACACCAATATGGACAGAATAATGAGCATATCTGCTTCAGATCTATGACAAAGGATGGCGTATCGAGAACAAATGGACAGTAACAGAAGCTACTGACAATGACTAGAAATAGTGGCCATCACAAGATGGCACCACAGATCGACCGTGAAAAGAGTGACGTGGTGGGTGCTTTAAGTGGTGGAAATAGGAGAGAAAGGACCAGAACTTTAACACAGGTGAACTTCAGCAGCCACGGTGGCATTTAGAGGTTTGGATGTCACTGTCAACGTGGCTACTTTTGATGATTTAAAATTTCTCTTTTTCATTTTTGCTTATCTAGATTCTAGGTACCACGTTGATACCACTCATTAACCCTAACAGATATTATGCAAATCAAAGAGTCCACTACTTTAACTGCCCCAACTCATAAGATAAACTTGCTAGTATCCTAACAACTCAGTACCAACCAAGGGTTGAGTTGGTCACTGGCTCTATGCCAGAAACATCCACTAAAACTGGCACAATGATTCCATAATAAAACATAGTTATGATTGACAAAGATAACGTCTTTAATACTCCAATGAAAAAGAATGTCATGAACCCTCAAAAGAGGACATTAAAACCCACTGCAGGTGAATTACACAGATAATTACATGCATCACTTGTTACCCGTTTGACCCTAGGTCCAACTTTACTGCAATGGGGAGCAATACGACTCTGGAACTTACTCTTGATTTTTTGGTGAACTTGTCCTTTAATATGCGAACAGCAACAACTCCACCGACATCAGCGAAGAAATTACGAAGATCATCATCCTTTGCCTACAGAAAATATAATTACATATAAAACAATATGGAGTAGTTTTATCGAAGATGTAGTGGCAAACATTTACAAAAGGAAGTGAGAGCAACCAACACACCTGTAGGCTTAGATTAGAAATAAAGGCCGTGCATTGATCATCAAACGGCACGGATTTTTTAGGAGACTTGTCCTTTGTTTCCTGAGTGCTAGCACTGCCTGCTTTGTCTTCCTTTAATTCAACAGCTTCACTTGATTCAGATGAGTGCCTTCCCTGACCTTTATCATTGTCATTAGGGTTTTTAATGTTTCCAGCCACGTTTTTGCGACGTTTAGCAGGAAACTGTTCATCAATTGAACCCGAAGTTGGTTTTCTCTTTTCACGGGCAATTTTCCTGGATAAATTCTCTCTCTCATTTGTAGCTGGTCCACTACTCTTGCTCTCCTGCTGCAACCTAAATAGCTGCAGCTCTTGAATACGAGGTGCCACCTGCAACAACGTGAACAGGGGATGTAGAGCAGAAATGTAAAATCTGATGAAAAAACAACAAATAGCATAAACAATTCAGATTCAACAACATCCCAGACAAGGAGAAACAATGTGTCCATATGGCAGTTTTTGTGGTCTTTCCTTTTTTTATGATTATTTTCCCATATTCTCAGGAGATCAACCTAAGCTGAAAATGGAACACCATAGGTTATATGTGAGTGCTTCAGCATTTCATGACATAACCAAGCTTACTGGGATGTTAGATGTCTAGCGCAAATACATTATCAAATATACACCATCACCTAATGATATGAAGCATGAAAGTCAAGCAGAAAAAGAAAAAAGGAAAAATCATCAAAATACATGTAGGTAAAATTGGTGTCAGATAAAAGGGTGAAACAGGACACATCAAATATTGCTTACGATGCCATTAGCAAAATACATAACAAGTTGCACAATTTAAACAAGAAATAAATCAATATATAATTTTTTTTTGGCTTTCTCTTTTTCCTCTAATATAGGGGAAAAAATTGTAAATTCTAACACATTTAGACATTGAGACAACTCATGCACCAACATGCAGAGGAAATACTAGCAGAATTATAAGTAAAAATTGCATCATTTCTCACAGTATTAAGTATAACTTTAAAAATACAGAAGCTTTATTGAAAAGAACCCGAAATTTAACAAATAAATAATAACCAGGGTGATAGGCATGTGAAAAATCAAAATTAGATAAAGCAGATGTAAGTACCTTTTGAACAGCAATATCAAAGTCTTCAAGCGAACCATATTCTCTCTCAAAGCGCATCCACGAGTGGCAGATGTCCTGAATGATTCTGTTTTTTAGGAAACATAGGTATCATCTAATCCAAGGTATCATATCTACCTTAACTAAACATCAAAACAACTTTGAAAATTCAAGAAAAAGTCAGATTCAATCAAGTCTGATTAGGCATTCACCTAAAAGAGAAAAGAAAAGCAAAGAAAACAAAAGAAAAGAAAAGAAGAAAGAAAAAGAAAAGACAGTTGAAAGCTAATAACCTTCCAGCTTGTCTTTGATCTCTCCTATCACTGCTTTTATATCCTAGAGAAAATGCCTGGAACTACCCTTTTTTTTTTTTTAAAGTCCAAAAATACTTATCATAATTTGATGATCTGCATCTTCTTGGGGTTCGGCTAATAGGATTACTTGCTGATGTGATTTTCAATAAGTAGCTGAGATGTGGAAAGAAACAAACACGTCCACTGATCCCTTTTTCAAGATAGTTATATTCTTCTTCTTTCTGACAATAAGGTTAACTTCTATCAAGTTTCCTTTATAGTTCCAATAAATTGCCATGCAGTCTGGGGTTTACCTCTTCTTTGAATTTTACTGATTGATCCACCATTGCTAACGCCTTTTTTCGATGAACCCAAGATCAGGACAACTTCCATTAGCCCCACCATTAGCTCTCAGTGCAAAGTAGCATACTCTGTTAAAAAGCGTACTGGCATCTCATACTTGGAAAGTCTTTTAACTAGCATAAAATTTATAAATTTATGCTATCAAAACCTTTTCAAAGAATGATAATCTTGATTGTGCTTATTTTGATAAAGAGATCCATCCAAAATCTTTCTTGGCAGGGAGAAAGTGCCATCTACATCCTTAATGGACATCTTTAATTTAAATTCTGTTAATCCATATGTAAACCAACTCTCTACTTATTATTAAGACTGTCATCCATCAAAAATATGAAAACAAAATGCAGAAAGTAATTCTATGTCGAAGCCACGACACCTGCACTAACCATGCCAACACAATGCCATCTCACACTAATCCTCCAATTAACACAACTCATATTTATGGATGTACTAAAAAATCTATTCTGTACTGATGCTCCAAAGACCTAGGAACTACCATAAAATTCGTACAATAGGATCTTTGATATTTTTCTTATTTCTCCATATCAAGTAATTCTAGGCCATATACTTGCTGAATGTGAATAGGCATTGACACCCCAAATCTCAATCAAACACTCACACCTATATGCATAAACAAAAGAAGGCTGAAATAGCTGAAATAGCTTCTTCAGGGAACTATCATACTGTCCAGGTAGAGAAGACGGAGGAAGGGTCATGACATTCTTAGATGGAATTATTTACTTTAAAAAATGCTTAACCTTCGGTTTTAGGTATACAGGATTCTTAGTCACAATCTCTATACTCTAAGGAGAAAGTAATAAGCCAAGTGTTCATGAGAGGAATAACTAAGATACTATTACGATGGGCAGAATGGCAGTGTCCTGTGTTAAAAAAAGAAAGACAGAAACACCAAACTGCTTCTGTTGCGTCAACCACAGTTCTCTTTTCAGAAACCAATTCTTTTCAGCAATGGATGCCACAGAAAGAATAACTTGACACCCAGTTAATATCAAACTAGTTCCTTTCTACTGGGACACTTTGCCCTCCATCAAAATTTGAGAAATCAGCTTTGAAATAATTCTTCAAAAATGTTCTATATACATTTCATAGACTCCACTTGACCAGCCAATTAACTATGCATAGCAATACAACACCACTCATACAGGAAAACCGAGGAGTCAAAATATATTAGAGCATCCTCTTCCATGCACGCATAATGAAGTTGGCTTCATCATGAAGGAGCACAAACATCATCAGCTCTGCAGATGATGTGCAATTGGAACATCTATTACAAGAAACGTCGAGGTCCAAGTCTTCTTACTTTACTCTGGATAAAAGTTTCTTGCATTCACACCACTTCCTTCCACTCCTCAAGAAATTTTAAATGAATTCAAGGATGGTTAACAAGGGTGATTACGTTCTCAAAGAAGAAGTCATTGTTTTCATCTTTAAGATTTAGTGAATGTTTCAGAAGCATGTTCCTCTTTCCACTCCAAACAAAGGGAAAAAGAACCATATAGTTGTTATCTTGTCTAGTGCAAGACTAAGAATCCTTCATTAAACTCATCTCCTCCCTGAATAAGAAAAAGGAGATATTACCTCCCCTCAATAGCAAATGGAGGGAAAGAAAGAACCCAAAAAATTTAACACTACAAGCCTTCATTGTGAGACCCTTTTGAGCGGGCATAGGAGTCTTGGAAATGGTTCGGAAGGGAGTAGTCTTCAATTCAAAATAACCAAGATGAATAGCAGACATGAAAACATACCTCCGAGCCTGTCCCAGGGAATCTTTTACTGTAGCATCTCTTATAGAGGGCTCTGGCTTCACTTATGTGGCCCAACTCAATCTCCCATGCTATATAACCTTGCCAAGCTTCTAGCATGGTCCCACTGATAAAGAGCAGCAACCATAAAATTCTATGTTACAAGAATAAATATACCGCAACAAACAACAGAAAGGGGACTCACCTAATTTTGAGCAAGCTTTCCCAGACACCACGAGCTGCATTCAAATCTTTTCCCAATTTTAACTCTAAACGAGCCCAATAGTTGTACATGCGGAGCAAACTGTCTGTGTTGTTGAGGTGTGGGGCCAAGTAATCTGATGCACGCTGAAACCAACAAAAGTTAGGCACGTTTATAATAAAGGCCTCCCATTACACTAGCATTCAACTAAATGGCATAAAAGATACAAAAGATAACAAAACTTAGCATACTCTGGTTACCAGTAAAATGCAAGACATACTATCCAAAGTTCACAGCCAACAGAAAATAATACTGTGAAGATATATGAGCATATTTTAAAGCCTAAAGATCTAGGATAGAGAAGCAGAACACCAAATTAAAAATCTGAAGAACATAAATTTTTGCCAACGGACTCTACTGCTTCAGTGCATCTATTCCGTACACCAAAATCAATGAAGTAAAAGAACCCATATATTTTCACAAAGGTGGGTTTTTGGTAGCATGCATCACTTGGAATGCTCAGCATTGACACATTCAATGAGAGAGCATACACTTTGAGCTATGACTCATTTGTTTTTGCACATAGACTCCAGTCAAAGTAAAAATAAGTGCTAAAAAATTAACTAGTTGCATATATTTAAGATTTAGAAGAATCTGGTTCCTTATCGATGCCCACATCAGATTTTTACCATGTTAAAAATGATTTCATGCCATCGTTGAGAATGATATGACAGGTACTTAACTATTTACAAAGATGCGGCATAGACTGTCTTTGAGAATGCAAATTTTCATCAAACTTGGCTTACATTTCAGAAGTATAATATAATATGGTAAAAGACAACAATAATAGCAAAATAAAACTCCACCTTCGATGAAACCGTGTAGCTCCCAGAAAAGAGTTTGATATTGAAGAACTTAATGAAACTAAACAATGTTGATGTTGATTAAAACTTATCATCAAATACAACATTATTATAGTCAATTTATGAACTGTGGTGACCGATGCTAATATTGCAAAACAATGATAACCAATCATTGCTTGCCTAAATAGGAGCAGAAGACAGCAATGGGAATGAAACTTCCCTTTTGAATTTGTAAACCCTATTGATCTAGAGAGAGTTTGGGTGATGATGAGGTGTGGTTCACAAAGGCATTAGGTATATACTTCAGCGTGTCAAAGCAAGTCTTTTGAGGTCTTTATTCTGCATCATCTCCAATGGAAAGCCTTACTTCTGTTAAAACTTCTGAAAAGCACATTTGTTACTATCAAATAAGGTGAATTATGGGAGTTAAAGCACGGTAATCCTATGTTTTTTTAACAGAGATTGATAATGGGAAGGGTTGTCAAGTTCTTGTTGGCATGTCATTAGGATTGACAATGCCACAGCATTGGGGTGATAATATATTGGATCATGGTAATTCCTGCATTGGCATAGACATACGTATATATTTTTGGTACTGGTCTATATGTATTGGGTACTTGGCAGTAGGTGGACAATCTAAATGAAGGATATATGTAGGCTGATATGGATCACTACCTGTGTATGGTAGGAATTCGTATTTACTTGTTGGTAAAATGTACTGTTTGGCCTCTCCATTATAGGTATATTATGGGGTGTTTTAGTTACCTTTATCCACGCTTTCCTTTATTTTGCATATGTCTTGGCTTTTCAACCCGAGAATAGCCACCCTTTTATTATAAAGTAGCCTTGCTCTGATCATCCTAAAAAATAGCCTAGATCCAATTTTTAAATGGCCAAAATAAGCAGCCATGACCAAAGTTAGACAATTCTCCTAAATCTTAAGAGAAGGGAGGAAAAAAGAAAAGATGGAAGATTAATGGATACCTTCAAATAGGAACAAGAAACGAGGGGCGGAAAAACAACATTTCAAGTCTCTCACATATAAAACTAGAGACAACTAATCATTCCATAACCATCTCCATTCCTGAAACAACAACAGAGAATTTGTACAAAGTATTTCTGAATTCCCAAAATTCAGAGTTTTTTTTTTTTT
>JACFYI010002932.1:277257-287432 GCA_014898755.1 Handroanthus guayacan | reverse complement strand
AAAGTATCAAAAGCCTACAAAGTAAAACCTGAAATGTATCCCTTATGACTGCATAATCCATGCCATTCTCCACTTGTGTCGATGCAGATATTCTCCGCCTTAACCCATCTAGTCTTGTGAGAAATATATTTAGGTACTGAAACAGGAAATGCAGGTCACGTCAGAAATTTAACAACAATCATATTAAAAGAAAAGAACCTAAATATAGACAAGTACAGAGCTTCATCAAGAAACTATATATTTTCCTACGATATGGAATATGCATGTTTCCTCGTCTCAAAATCAAATGCATAAAGAAACTAAAAGCACCACTAAACCTCCTTTCCTTCCTCAAAATCTAGAGAAGCAATTCAAAAGAACCACATGGTGCGCAAGCAAACTGAACATAGACCCATCAAGCTTCTTGTTTACTCACAGCTAATCACTTGGATTTCAATTCAACATGTCTTTAAGTAACACCCGATATTCTATTCCATTAGCCAGACATGACCAAGGTATATATATTGAATTAGTCCTTAAGACAACATCAGCTGTTAATTAAATCAATATCTTGATTGATCTCCTACAAGACTAAATCCTGTAATTATAACTCGATGAATAAAAGAATCGAGCAATGTGGACAACCCCACAAATCAACAGTTGCCCTCATTTTTTTCATCTCTTTATTGTAATGATATACTAATCCTTTCCAAATATTACTTCTTAATGGTCATTTACACAAAGTTCTCAGAAATGTTTGCACGAATAAAACCACAAGAACCATAATACAAAGATTTTCAACAAGAAGTTCCATAGATAGTAGCAATATCAAGCAACTTTCAAGTAAACTCAATTGAAGTCATTTGCAGAATAATCAATCATATCCAGATATATCCTTGTACCTCATCAAAGCTTGAAAAAGTGCACTGCAGTGCTTTCTCAAATACCTGGAATAATGAGAAATAAGAGATCTAGGGTAGAATTTGCATGATAAGAAGCATCACTTAACAAGAAGTGCATAATTAATCCAAGAGTTGTTATTGGTAGCAAATATATGTATTTAAACATTTTGAAAAGATGCAGTAGTAAGCAATTCACTTAGTCAAATAGAATGAGTGTATAAAGTTGATCGCGTCAAACAAAACAAGAGTGTATAAAATCCATTATGCCAATGACAAGTAGAAATAGTTCTGATTGTAACTTTTAGATGGACAATGACAAGGATATGCAACAATAAAGGCATAAGAGGCTGTCAGAAACTGCAACAACTTTTGAGTTATAGTTAGTAACTTTAAATAAAAAGATTCACAATAGATCCCAGCACCAGATGTATTAATTACCAGGATGGGTGTTTGGACTTCATGCGTATTTATAGCTAGATGTGTTAAGAAAAAGAAAAAAAGTTAAAAACAACATAGAGATTTAACAGTGGACTTTCCAGACGTGTAAGATAAAAATGGAATTCTGATACAGATTTACACATTGTTTAAGAAAAAACCGGGTTTTGCAATAATATAATAAAAAAGTGATAGGAGTTTTATGTTAAATGCTGTATGACAGCAGGATCTGGAGCAAAATATATGGTGCGTAGTCAAAAACTTAGCCCAGTTTTGAACCAAAAACAGTAAACAGCCAAAGAAATACCAGCTTACTAAGAAATGTCGCAATATGTTGCTAAAAATACTGAGAAATTAAACATCTCAATTTATTGTTAGCCTATGACTAAGTCATAGCATATTCAACTCCAGAGCCACAGACATTCGGAAGCAATCTGTGTTACCAAATCAAGCAAACAAGATATCAACAACAGTTTGTTCAAGAAAGTGGTGATAACAAAAGAAGGAGCCAAGAAGGGGCAAAAGATATCATTATCCTTCTTGCTTTTTCTTCTAATATGTGGAGAGAGAACAATCCTATTTTTTGGTGACTGTAACTCTGATATATTAAAAGCAATGCATTGAAAATGTAATTATTGGCGCATTACATGAAAAAAAGCTTTGGACAACCAAACAAAACCTCTTCTCTAGGGAGTGTTAAAGAAGGTTACATAGAAACATACCGTTGATATCTCTTCCTCAGGACCATGACTGCGTTCCAGCACAAGTAAGTAACGAACCCATAATTCTCCTACCCAGGGACAGTTCCTTGTGGCCCTATAATACGCGTCCCTCACAATTCTGGCGGTCTGCATTGCATCGGCTTTAAAAGTGATCAATGTAACTAAAGACAAAATAGTTGAGTTAGATAAGAAAGCAAAAAAGTACAAAACCTTGAATGTTTTATCCAGGTAATGAGTATAATCCAGCCATAGATCAGCACATATGGGAAACTCAGTTATAGCACGTTCATACAAGATCTGTATGCGGGCTGGGTCTCCAAATGAGTGCTCAAACTTCAAGTAGGTCTGCAGGAACATGAAAATCATTAATAACCTTTAAACAGTATTCTTCAAATAATGAGAAATATATTAGATGTAAAAGCTCTTGCATTTAAAAAACTGAAGTCCTTTTGCATATATAAATCGGGTATTTCATATCATCTCCTTCTTTGTAATAATGAAAATAGGCCATCATATAAATTACAACATCTTCAAATGCTTCAACATCCCAGATGAGAAAAAGTTCAACAAGTGATCCCTAAACCTTGTCCATTCCAGTAACATAGAACATAAAATGTTTCCAAAAGTAGATAATCAGACACTATAATTGGAGTGAACATTCCGCAATGGCTAAAAGTAAATGATAACAAAGAAAAAGAAAAATGGCACACACACTATTGTCACATTTAAAATTTTTGCTCACTTACAACAGAATTAAATGCGACAATCGCACTGATCAAGATGCCTTAAGAATAAAGCGACTGCTCAAAGAGGGTGGAGAAAAATTGCTTCAACTTCACAGAACAATTTGGTTCCTTAAATTCTTTTCTCTTCTCTTCTCATTTTGATAAGAACCAAAATGATTGCTCATGGCCATATCTGACCAAGCTCCTGCCTCAAAGAGGGTGGAAAAAAGTTCCTTTGACTTCACAGAACTAGCTAGTCTCTTTATTCTTTCTATTCTGTTCTTCCCTTTTCTTAACTTTTTTCTTTTTTTAATATAAGACTATTGTTTATCATGTCAGTGGCCCAGCTAAGACAGTACATAGGTTAACAAAACATAAATCTTTTTTCTGATCAAATATCCAGTGAGATATGACTATTTACCACATGATACAGGGAAGTGCAAAACGTTTTAATTAAAGAACAATTCACTTAACTATGTCAGGAGATAAAACTCTTCCAAAACTTCCAGCCCTTTCTTTTTTGCTTGGCACCTCACACAACTATTCAGCATTATCGTGATATTTCTCAATTAGTATTTTCGTCCGTATAATATTAACCTACACGACCAAAATTCAAACCCACAATGTTTCTCAGAGCCCTCAAAATTTTTTTGATACTCGATTATCTTACTTTTTTGTTTTTAGGACAGCTTTTCTTCATTGCTGGGCACGCAGAATGTTGAATTTCATAAAGAAAAAGTACCATGAATTCTTGAAGTTTTTCTGCGTCAGCATCATTCTTGGAAATTTGTTCTTCAAATTGAGCACGAGCATTCAACATCTCCAGTGCCTTTTGATATACAGAGACAACATGAGATGAGAGACCATCCAATTCTTTACTGTTAACATCAACGGAACTCCCATTATCAGCTTCCCAGGCCTTGTAAGCAAGAAGAGTCAATTCTAAGTCAGTGAGGGGAATAGACAACTGGCGATGGAATAAGTTTCGTATGCGCTGGATCTGCTTTTCTTTGGCCTGTAAAATAAGAGGTCAACATCAACTACGGAAACCCATAACTGCAGAGAACATCACCGTAATCGAAAGAAAGAACATACTTTCGGCTATTTGTTTATCAAAAAATAGTCACAACGAGTTCATTAAAATGAATCTCCCTTCAGCTTGCAAAATGTATGGCACTGGTTTAATCAATAAGCACAA
Organism: Handroanthus guayacan; assembly: GCA_014898755.1. Classification (NCBI taxonomy): domain Eukaryota; kingdom Viridiplantae; phylum Streptophyta; class Magnoliopsida; order Lamiales; family Bignoniaceae; genus Handroanthus; species Handroanthus guayacan. Next base: position 283,471 of record JACFYI010002932.1, on the reverse strand, counting down.
TTTCCAAGCCAACTGCTAGTTAACATGTTATTTTGGATTGCATCTATGCTTGTGAAGCTTGTCCAATAAATAAGAAAAGCCTAACCAATCTTGGATTCTTGGTAACCAAATGAAGCCTCTCTCCCCCAGCATTTATCATATTCATAGCCTTTGAATACTTGCAGGTGTGCTGAAATCACCAGTATTACAGAGACATATTCCCTCCTAAAGAGCAACGTACTAGTTTTGTAGTGATCGAAGATAGTGACAGTAGGAAAATGAGTATATATCCTCACACATCAACCTTGGCAACAAATGTTCCTAAAAACAGAGAACTGCAACAAATGGATGACTATACTCCAATCGTATCCTATATTTGTCACTGCTAGGATCAACTTTCATACATCATATTCTCTTACAATAAGTTACTTAGGCAGAATATGGACTTGAAATTGGTTTATCTGAATGCAGTAAGCTAAGTGCCTAAGTGAAGCTTGATTAAGTTAATTAGGCTCTGATCAAGCTTGGTTTAGGCTCAACTAATTCTGCCTAGCATATCATTGCAAGTCAAGGTGTCATGCTAGTCCATTCTGGTGACTGGCAGCATAGGGGTTGTGTTACTAACAGTCAAGAACCAAAAAGAATCCTCTACTTTAGGGCAATCAATATCATCCTCAAAAATATTGGAAACTTACATAGCGGCATATAATGATTGACAGTATTGGGAACTGTTATAAATAGTCTATCCAAGGAAGAGCACTCTCATGAACAGGTCAATAAGGAATTTCCTATATCTGAAAAAGCTTCAGCATAGCTGAGCCTAACCACACTTATGTTTCTAAATCACTGATAATAACAAATAGACAAAAGCTTGAAGGAAATTGAATTGAGAAGAGAGAGAAGCATAGTGTAACATTTCTAGGCACACCAAGGTCTTTCGTCTACACATTTGCTCATCATAGAGACATTTTAGTAAACAAATTGGGAAGTGGAAGGAAACTGCTCATTTAGAGTTTACTAAGTTGTTATGCCCACATCCACTCTGCCTCACGCTCCTCTTTTCCCTTTTAGCTATGCACATTTAATGTAACTGCCGTATTGTGTTTCACTGTATGCATCAATCAATAAATTTAGAATCACAGAAACCTGTTTCCAAACTATGTACAATTACATAGACTGATAGTCGAAGAGCTGAAAAAATTAAATAAAAATGAAAAAGAAAAGAAAGAAAGAAAGAAAGAAATCGCCAAAGCATTGAAGCCGACTCTGAGTAAGCAGTCAACTAACTATAGCAATTTTGATTACAGTGCGAAAGGAATAGTTAATAGGCTATAAAACAATTTCTATTTATTTTTCAGGAGCTACCTTTTTCCAGCAACTACAGCAAGCATTTCCGTAGCCAAAAATAAATCATCGCAATTTCACCACAGTGAATGAATGAAGAAACAACATGAAAAGGGCAAAAACGAAAAGGCATTTATTCATAGTCAATAACACAAACTGCATCCCTGCAAAATAACAAATCTAATTCCATCCCCAAGTTACAACTATACGCAAATATCACACACAGAAGGAGAACATCTACCACAGAAAAAGCGCAAGAAACAACAAAGGAAGCACAATTTCTCACCCCAGAGTCAGAGTTGTCAATGGTGAAAAATATAGCTTGTTCAAAATCCCTGTACAATTCCCATATCCTGTGACCTTCAGAAACATGCGACCCCACAGCAGTAAGTGCACGCTCAAAGAGATTCCTTGCCCTTGAGATGCCTGCCCCCGAACATTCACGGACGGATGGATCATGTTCTTGGACAAAATTTAGGTAGTCACACCATAAAGCAACCGACTGCACAAAGAAACATCAATTAACTTTTCACATGGGAACAGTATTCAGAATTATCAGATGGAACAGTACATACACTGCACGCACATTGCAGAAAATACTAATGGCTGAGGATTGATAAAACTCTAATTTTTTCCAATTCCCCATCGAATTGTTCATTCTTTTTGTTTGCAATGATATTGAAACTAGGATCTACACATCTTTAGGCTCATTTGGCCATGTGCAAGCCTATTAATATGGTTAACAAGATAAGATAGAAACCACATTCTTCTGCATTGCATCTGGCAGATAGTTTAACTCAATTATATTCCAGCACAAGTGGCAAAGATTCTACCATAATAATGTCCACCAAAGGATTTAGCTAATCCTGTCCTAGAATAAGTAGACATTGCCTAGCAGAAAAAGACCAAACACGCACCAACATTTTTCATGTGCTCTCAACTAACACTGAGACTGTGCTGCTTTGATTTAAAGTTGCTTTTCTGGTAACTCAACAGAAAAGGCATTTGGAAAATGCTGATATTGACAATTGTACTATGGTATAAAAGTAGAAGCTTAAGAAGTAATACTAACTTCCAGAACACCAATTCTATTCCATTCTACTTAATATATGCCTGTATCATAGTTGTTGAATTAGCAATTGGAATTGTACTTGGTGAATCAAGGAACAAAAACCGACCTCTACTATCAGAAAGCAAACTCAATGCGAGGAAGCTGCAGAAGAATCATTACTTGTATTGTAAGTTACAACACCTTGAAACACCCATTAAGATTCCCATCATTCTTACTGTTGGCTCTATCATAGTTATTGGATTAAATTAAAATCCAGGCCTAGTTACAATAGGTGAATCAAGACACCAACGCTTGAAGACAGCTATTAAAGAAAAGCAAACTCAATGCAAGGAAGCAGCAGAAGATAAGAACGTCTATGAGAGGAATCTAGTTATAACAGAAAGAAATTGTTCCACATCAATTTACCTGTTTCTTTCTTAATTTTGTTCTAAACCTCATTTCTAGGAAGGTTATGCAAGTTACCAGAAAAAAAGTAAATGACCCAAGCTTGATCAGCCTCCATCTCATGCAAGTTAACTCATTTAACCCCTTCCATGGAATTTATCTAAAACCTACGAGGGAATATCAGTTTATTTTTTACTATTTCAATTCAAACACGAATTGACTGAAAAACAATATTCAACCTCATACTTATAAAGATAAACTCTGAGGCTTGTCATCAGCAAACACTAAAGCTGTTTCACATAGTAATAATGCATCCTTTTCATAGATACCAACCAGATAATCAGACACCCCTCGCTCATAAAGCTTTTCAACTGCAGGGAATGCCTCCACCCTGCAAAAGAAATGGAAACGAAAACAGTAATATATATTAATAGACCATATCACATTTCTTAATTGATATATATCAATCAAGATGAAAATAAATATAAAACATGGCAGGCGGATGAGTAGGGGAAAAAGACAGTGCACAAACTTTTGGCATCCCCAGTACAGATCATGAGGCGTTATTATTATAATAAAGTGAAATTTTAATGTTCAAAATATAGAAAATGAGTTAATTTTATCATACCATTAACTTATCTGTACTAACCTAGGCGATCACCATAAACCATGCCAGCCGAGATATTAGTCAGGTTATTCAACAGCACTGTGCAAAGACATGGTCCAAATCATAACATTGCCATTACATGCTTAGAACCCAGAACTCTACCATATTAACTCATTTTCACTGGCTTCTATTCGAATAGGATTAACACTAAACATCTCCAAAAACAAGAGTCTATGTTTTCACTGCACTAACCATGCAAAATGATTATGATCATTCGTCCACTCAGTATCCACCTTCTGCCACAAAATTCTTAGTTCTCTGCGGATCAGAACTAATACCAGGATAACCTACTCTACCATATACATAATTACATATCAAGCATCCCTCCTTTTCCTCCCTAGAATCAAATGACAAACCATCTCTATACTAATTGTTCTCCTCCATTTGTCATATATATTGTTAAGAAGCATATAAATTACCCACCAAGGAACTCAAGGAGGCATAGAAAATAAATCACGTCAGAAATAACAAGTGGTCGAGTGTCCAACATGATGCACTACGCGCTAATACAAAGTATAACCATGCCACAATTTTGGCACACAGTTCACATTGAAAAGGTTCAGCAGTAAAATTTACTACAAAAATAAAACACCCAGGCTTTCTATTAACTTGCTCAGTTGTTGATGAATATTCAAATTGCCACTACATTTTTATTTATATTGTGTAACTGATAAATCAGAAAGTACACTTATGAAAGTCTTAAAAATAGCACAAGCTGGGGAGTACATAACTGATTACAAGCATAACTGAAACAAAAACAATCGGAGAGAAGTACAATGGCAGTTACAGGACAAAGTTAACCAAGCAGGAAACGCACCCTGAGCTAATAGTAGTTTCATCTTTAGCCCATTCCCGCCACATTTCAGGGCTCAAAGGAAAGAGTGAACTCATTGCTTCCCTTGCTTGTCTCAGCTTCTCTATGTCCCCTTGCTTCCGCAGAACTTTAATATACTAAATTACCACAAAATATAAAGATAGATCCGCATCAGGAATCGACAAAGTTAGTCTTCAAAATTCAAATTTATAAAGGACAAGTACATAAGGTAACAGCTTCCTATAAAGATATGTGCATGTGTGGGCCGCCAAATGATTTAGGATGACATCTCTAGTTGATAAAGAGAAATGATTCCATAGAATAAGGAAAGGGGGAACAAAGCAGGGCTGCGAGCCATTCGTAGGTAGGTTAAGTACCACTCATAACACTTAAAACTGAAATAAAGATTTGCAGCCTAGATATATTTAAAAGTTAACCATGACTAGGCACCTTAGCCACCAAAACGCAAGGCGATATATCCTACTTGAGAAGCAGAATAGGATAAGACAAACTCCAGATTTTTCCTACTATCTCTTTTGCTCAAAAAAATAAATAAATAAATAAATAAATAAACAATAGAATGGCCTCATGGCCATCATGACATCTCCATAAACCTTGTGACTGCTAGTGCCTTAATTACCCAGAAAAGTCAAATGCAAAATCCCTGCAAAAGAACATACACCGAAACGCTTCTTAAAGCTCGTAAAACATAAGCTCTTTTTCTGGTGCCAACTTATGTCCTACTAAGGACCAAACAAGCATTTAGATATTAATATTATTTTAGTAATTATCTGACCATAACGGGTAACATCCACAAATTATTCGCAGCTTCGTATAAATCAGCTCATATCAGTTATCAGTATACGTTTTGTAATCAAATTCTAGAGGCCATAATGTGACAACGAATTTAGTTTCATTCATCAAAGATAGGCCGATTATGCAGCAATTTCATTGGAAAAGTCCCCATGGAATAAGGCTAGTTAGCATACACAAAATACTGCCTGCAGACACAGTCATGGTATACATCTCTTTTAACAACTATAAACACAAAGAAGAGTGTAAACTTGCATATATGGTTGTGTAAGGAGATAGAAACTAGAATTTCTTTACTTGGACACGCAAATCGTAATCGGATGGATTATTTGTTAGCTCTGTTTCTAGGGCTTCAACTTGCGCTTTTGCTTGTGCTTCATCCTCAGAGTCGGAGTCGGGGTCGGAGCCGGCGTCCGAAGCATCACTAGGGTTTTGAGCGTCGGGCATGGATTGGTCTTCGTTTGTGTCGGTCTTTTCTTCAATGCCAGAGGCTTCAGCAGCAACTGGGGTTTCAGGTTCCGCCATTTTTACAATTTTGAAGCTCTTGGCGTAACGTCTAGACCGGCAGTTCTCAATTTTCAGTTTCAAATTCTCACAGGTAAACGCCTAAAACCCAGAACTATATAGATGGAAATGCCCCCTCAGATTTATAGGTAGGGATTCCCGCAAGTGCGACGTTGCACCAGCGACGCAAAATGGACTAGGCAGATTTATCACTTGGATGCTCTATTACAAATCCCAATTAGTATGCATTTCTAACTTTTATTGCATTGATTCTTGTCAAGTGCATGATATGTAATTCTGTGTGTATACAAGAAAAGATTTAATACTTCAGACACATTGTTAAGATATAAAATAGAAAATAGAATGCCTTTTTTAAATAGATAATCTTAACTCAAACCCTACACCCACGCATTCAATGTGTCTCAATCCACCCCGGATTTTATTTTGCCGCGAGGCCAGTTGGCTTTGGGTTTATGGCATATCCGACGAACCCAAGCTGCACCTGGTGTATAAAAACATATGTTATATGTAAAATATATTGATAAAATATTTTTAATAAGAAAAAATTTACTTTTGATATCACAGAATATGACTTTTAACATATGTGATGCTACAGTTTTATATCATAATATATTGC
>JACFYI010002932.1:263229-276426 GCA_014898755.1 Handroanthus guayacan | reverse complement strand
CCCCCCCCAAAATTTACGGCTCCGTTAGATATTTAATAAAGAGTATCTTTTGAGTCAAAGTTGTTATTCCTATGATATGCAATGTGTTATGATGTAAAACTGTAGTATCACATATGTTAAGAATCACATCATGTGGTATCAAAAGTGATTTTTTCCTATATTTATATATTTTTGATAAAATATTTTTACTATAAAGTATAAGGCAAATGTCACTAATGGTCTCTGAAGTTTTCATTTTTCTCACTTTAGTCCCTCATATTTTATTTTTGACTTTAGGTTCCTAAACTAATAAATGTGTATTACTTTGGTCCTTTAGTCAATTTTCCAGTTACTTTGTGCTAGAAAAAGGACTTGCATTAGCATTACCCAACAGAAAAATTGTCATTTAAATAAGAAATAAATAAAAGAAAAAATATCTAAATAAGAGACCCTGAAAATCACAAACATCATTTACACTCATATAAGTATCAACTTTATAAATAAGGTTCCTATTTGTATTATTCGTCAAATTTCCCGTTTAAAATATTGATTGTGCCCATTTTAAATGGTGAATAATATCGACGTGAATCCTTTTTCTGCAAAAATTGACTGGAAAGTTGACCAAATGACCAAAATAATATAAATTTATTAGTTTAAGGATCCTAATGTCAAAAACAAAGGACGAAGAACTAAAGTGAGAAAGAATAGAAAATTAAGATATCATTAGTGATATTTACCCTAAAATATTATATATATATATATAATACACACAATTATATGTAAAATATATTATTTTGTAGATTTTCTTTTTGAAGAATGAGTTTTGAAAAATAATTTTACACAATTTTATAGTTATGTTTCAATATTTCTTTAATTATGTGTGCTAAGAGAAAAATAAGCACAAGTAGGGGTCGGTAAGATGCAAGTTTTGTTATTTCATTGAAAGTAGAGTACGGGTTCTCAATCCCAAAGCTCGCAAGATAGGCATAGGTGGATTGAGTCATTAGGAAAAAAAAATGTGGGGCAAGTTTCGCTAAAGGTAGGGACCACCCCCCGTCCACCCCATTACCAACTCTAGTTTAACATAGGGAATAAAATTATTAATTGCTAAGTGCACTACAGTTTTTACTAAAATATTTGAATAATTTTGTCTCTTACTCTCATATAAACCCATTCTCTCCTCCCCAGTCTCATTCTTCCCTTCCTTCACCCTCAATCTTCCCCTAGTCCATGTTCACTTTGGAACTTTGAAAGTTTCATTTATAAATGGTTTAAATAGGTTAGATTGGAAGCTGTGGTATTTTTACTTTGAGGGTCTAAGATGGTACGCTTAACCTAATTTGAGTGGGTTCTTTATTTCATAGTTTGGAGGGTAATGGTTTACATTATTAAATCACCAATTTCCCCCATTATTAATCCAACAAAATGGTAATTGCACTACAACTCAGCAAGTACGTATTCGTAGATCTTTGGTTTATTGATGTCTTTTCTATGTGAATCATGAGGTTGGCAAGTTCCTAGTTCTTCAAACTGCCACACATACATGTTATCATTTTAAAATTTAAGAAAATATTTTTACTTTGAGGTATAGGATAGTATGCTTAACCTAATTTGGCTTGTTCTTTATTTCATGGTTTGGTGTGTAATGATTTATATTATTGAATTACCAATTCCCCCCATTATTAAATTCAACAAAGTCGTAATTGTTCTGCATGTCAACATACAATTGGAACAAAGAAAAGAAAGAAAAACATTATAGCATGTCAACATAAAATTGGAAAAACTACCAAATCATATTATTATGTTATGATATTTAAAATGGAATATACCCTGCGATCCCATGTAGTTGCTATGTGGAAAATGAGGTGGACAAGTTCTTATTTCTCCAAATTGCCACATATACATATTACTATTTCAAAATTTCAGTTACTTAAAAACATTTAATTTAATATAATTTATACCTTCTATAATTTATTTATGTATGTAAATATCCTCATATATGCCTTTCCTTATTTACCAAATATATGCCTTTATATATATGTGTGTTTGTATATCTCTTTTTTACCTATATCGATTTATTTTAATAATTTCTATAATTATTTTTCATATTTATTGAGTAACCTAATCATGCTAATCGTATTGTAAATTTACCATTTTATAGATATTTTTCACTCGCATTCTCAAATTAATTTTCAAATATCATCACATGTTCGTATTGCCATTTTCAATTTATGCATGTCATAAACTTCCTACTATTGTACGTTAAACCTAATTTTATATCTTTTATAATTTATAATTATAACGTTTAATAATCCTAATTTTTTATTTTATTACATAATCTAATTATGTAATGGTCAATTGTTTAGTTCCAAATCAGAACCAAGGATAAATAATGAATTAAGTGGGTCGGTTCTTAACTGCTAAATGCACTTGATTGAGATCTCCGAAAAAAATTTGATATAGTTTCAAATCAGAAACAGGGATCAATATCGAATTAAGTGAGTTCTTGAATCCTGAACATTACTGATCGAGATCTTTGAGTCGATCTTCTCTTTCTCTACTAAACGATTGGTGTCTCCTTTATGGGTCCATTTTGGGGCTTTTTATACCCTTTAAATTAGGGTTTCTTATTGGGTTGATAGGCTCATGGGCCTCACCAATAAGTCCAGAGTTATGATGGTGTTGTCTCTGTTATTAATAATTGTTACTAATTTTTATCTGCTTTTGGATTGGGATTAGCCTAAATTACTATTTCGTCCTTGGGAGATCTACAAGGTATATCATATACTTCCCCACTTTCGTGTGGATTTGGAAAACCCAGATGAGAGTAGTCTGAAATTGGCTCTCTAATCTTTTCTGCAGTTGTGTCTCTTTTCTTATATGGTGCAAATTTATTGGAGGTAGATAGGGTGTAACGCCCCTAGACCTAGAACATCCGTCTCTAAGCTAGAAACGCTACCTGTGGGCAAGCGGATCTCTAGCGGGATAACATAAATACGAGAAAAAATATATACACAAATATATAAACATATACATATACATCACTCATATCTTACATCAAATATCCACTACAAACCAAAATATCACAAGAGCTACAAGTCACAATCTAAAGGTACCATAATTTACAAACTTCTCAACATAACACAAGTTCTAATGGCTACAAGCCATTTTCATACATAATATCGTCCATACAATACCAACATTTAAAAGATTAAAACAAAAGAATATAATCTCAAAACTAATGTAACTCCAGAAGCTCAATCACCTACACATGGTAATTATAGCTAAGAATGGTAAAGGGGTCAAGTCCAATCAACAAATCCAATAGAAAGCCAATGAAGTCTATAAACGAGTTAAAATATGCAATACGATTATTGGAGTTTCAATAACCAAACAAAATCAATAACTCATGAAGGTGAAGGTTAGGTTAAATAAATCCAAAATCACAGCGGAATAAAACATTCATCACATGAATTTAACCTGAAACCTTCATAGGATCCTCGTATGAGTGTAGAATTTAGATTAGAGATCAGAGAATCAACCTTCATCCAAGGAATTCCAAGCTTGCCCAAACACCTTTGATAACCGAAACTTGATGCTCTTCACTTGATCAACTTTTGATCCACTCCAAGCTTGATGGATCAAATCCAAAGCTTGATCAAATCCTCAATTCCAAGTTGATGAAGCAATGGCCGAATGGTTTCCTCCCTTGGACCGAAAGTTTTCTTCACTTCCTCACAAGTGCCGTGAGCTTCTCCAATAGCTGATCAACTTTTGACCTTCAAAGTAATGTGAAATCACACCTCTAATATTTATCCACTCTAGAATATTTTTCGAAAGAAGATCTGACGTTATAATCTTGAGCTATGTTTATAAATCATCCAAGAATTATTACTGATGTCATACCAAAATTTGATTTATATTAATATTTATTATGATTTGCTTTCTTCTGGTTTCTTTCATTGTTATTTTATTCTACATGCAATTTTTAATCTGGATAAAACCATGCTAAATTATATATATATATATTCTAAATATATATTTTCGTTCTACAATTGCTACAAAAATTATGTACCAGGTCGTGCTCAAGAAATGTTGCATTTTGACTTCAATAAAGCTTGATATTGTTTAGATAAACCTAGAGAGTCACACCCTTCCTTGATATTATCCTCGGGATAAATTTAATGAAAATTCTCCACTTAGATTAGAGATAAATCGCCTAAATTGGTTTTAGGGTAAAGAAGATGAATTTTGACCAAAAGTCAAAATGTTTGACCTAAGTCAAAATGGGTCTTATTGGATAGATTAATTTGATATATCAAATTAGTCTAATTAAATTAATTGTTAATTTAATTCAATTAATTTCAATAGTTGATTTTAATTGATTCAAGTAAAAGAATTAAATTGGAGAGAGAATTTAATTTCATAAATCCCTAGTTGGAGAATCATGTAGTATTTTAGTTAAAGTGTTAATTAAAATACCACATGGAATATCCTACTTGGATACCATGTGGACCAATGGAATTTAAAGAAATAATCTAAATCCTTTCTTTCAACTTTCATGCCACCTAAGACTCCAAGTAGGATATAAATAATCACCATCACACCTCCCACACCTCAACTTGGCCAAATTCAACAAGAAAAATCTGAAAATTTTGAAAAATTCTCTATCCCTCCAAAAAAACCAGTTTCCTCTTTATCTTATCCATTAGATCTTCAGCCCTAAGTTTATATCTAACGATAAATTTGAGAGTATTCAAAAGAGGAAGTGTGGATCCAACATCAAAGTGTGAATCCACTACGAAGATTGAAGAATTAAATGTTGGTTCAAGGAATTAAGATCACGGGCTTGAGGAGTTTTGGGAAAAACTTTTGGTTCTTTGAAGATTCGAAAGAAGATCGAGATTTTCTTTCAAGTGTTTGAAAAGATCAAGCATTGAATTAGATCATTCAAAGAGATCAAGTGTTGATCAAAGATTGAAGACCAAGTTTCGATTATTGGAAAAATCCTCACGATCGAATTGATCTTTCATTGTATCAAGGTAATTTTCTCATCTTCAAATCTAGATCTATGCTCATATGGTGACCCTTGAAGATTTAGGCTAATAATTCATGGTTGATGAATGTAATTTTATATTTATTCTGCTATAATTTTTGATTAATTTGCCTTACCTTCACTTTCAGTAGTTTACAAGCCAAATCAATTGGCTTGCTGAGGACTACTACAATATTATTCGCCTATCAATATCGTGCAAATAAATGTCCTATACATCTTGGGGTTAATTTTTCGCTCTTTTTCATCCTTCGAATTCCTTTTTGCGGAACGACTTTTAGAAATACTTGATCCCCAATATTAAACTCTAAGTCCTTTTGTCACTTGTTCACATAGCTTTTTTGGCGATCCTGAACCACTTTCATATTATTCTTAGGACATGTTTGATTTAGAATGTAAAGAATGTAGCAATAGCTTCTCTCGTTAGTTTATATAGTATGTATAGAATTTGTATCAACCACATGACATGAAAGATTGAAAGTAGTGTTTAACATGCCATAATCTTTCCTCTTCCGTTTGATTGATGTGATTATAGTAGTTTGTGATAGTAATTTACAAATGTGCCCTTAAACACTTCACCTTTAATTAAGACCATTTTTGCACTTGTCAACGGTCAAATGAAATTTTAATTTCAAATTGCAATGGTTATGAATAGTGGCTTGGTTTTATAAATATGGGTTTCTCTCCAATTGGAAATTCTTCATTCTGGTGTTGCATGAGAGCTGACTGCCAATTCTTATCACATGTAATTGGAATTTTTTAGTGAGAGAATTATCGAAACCCATCTTCAAGGCTGAATTGCTATGATCAGGTAAGATTGTTGGATTTAATTGACATATTTGTTGTAATATTCATTCCTTTGAATATGAGTCATTCCGTTTAATATTTGTCATGTTTGTAGTTGTCCCCAAGAATGACGATAAAGCCATCCTCGCATTGCGCTTATGGATATGGTGTAATGGTTTTACGATAGGCTCATACAAAAAAAAACCCGGATAGATGGTTTTACAAATGCCCTATCGGAGGCAACCATAGGGGACATTTTATATGGTGGGATGTATATCAAGGTGTCCCTTGGCATTTACCAAACAGACAAAATGTCAATTTTTCACGTGAATCAAAAGAATCTAATAAAATGACACCAACTCATTCTCATTATTTCGAACAGAGGGGTGCTGAATACACTTAATCTTCAATTACGAGCACGTCACGACAATCTTCATTGTACCATGAAAACAGCCGAATGGAGTCTTTTAACAGACATGTGTTGTATGCATTCGGGACTTGCGCATTATTCGGGTGCCTTCTCGTAACTACATGCATGGGATTGTTAATGGGCCTGATTATAGCCAAATATATGTAATTTTATTTCATGTTCTTCTTTTTCATTTGTAATTAATAAATAATTTATATATATACATATAATGCCCCCTTTAAGCATGTCTTATACTTACACAACTAACTTTTAAATTGCCATCGGTGGGCTGATATATTTGGCATGTTTGATACTGTCCAATATGATATAAAAAATGCCATCTGACATTTTGGTATTAAACTTCTTTTGCTTTCTTTTTTTTTTTTTACCTTTTGTATGTCTTAATTGAAAGGACATTGGCTTTGTGAATTGATAATTCAATAAGCATCTAAATCTACAAATGACAGGGGATCCATTTTATTGTACTTTTCTTCATTAACTTGTCCTAATAATATAGCTAGGACATGATGGTTTCCAAATGTAGCCAATTAAATATTAAAAAGCACTCTTCAAGCTATAGATATAGCCTGTGAGCACACGTCCATCAAATTGTCCAATTCAAGGTAGACCATTAATATAAATAGGCAGGTTCTTCTTTATGCAAACTATCCTCAATTCATTCCTTTCAATTTATTAGATTGTTTATACCTCTCTTTTACTGTATCCCAATGGCCCCGAGAAACCCTCGCACCCAAACAGAAATTTTCCATATTGGAGGATGGAATGCAGTCTATGAGAAAGAATTCATTTCTAGATTGGCTGATTTTGCTCGCGATTCCAACATAACCTTAACCTGATCTGATTCAGTTGTTATACGCTCCTCTATCAACTCGGTTAATCAAAAGTTCCATACTATGTTTACATTCAAATATGCACATAATAAATTCAAAGAACTTCAACAATGTCATGAAGTTTTTGGCTTCATAGTAACCCTTCCACATGTGTATTATGATATGCATAACAACAACGTGCGAGCTGATGACTTTAGCTGGGATTACGTTACCATGGTATGATTCAATCATTTACGTGTTTAAGCAAAGCGTCACTCGCCTATTCATATTCCATGTTTTTTTATTTTATTTTATTTTATTTTATTTTATTTTTTTAATATCAGAAATACCCCCTTGCTGAAGCATATATGATTTCTGGAGAGGCTAATTGGGCTGAGCTATGTACTATATTTGGAGATCCTAAGCCAGTAGATGTCTTTGCTAAGCCTGACGTGATCCTAATTTCATTTGATACTGAGAATAACCGAGGAAACAATAATGCAAATGCGAATGCTCGTGCCACTGCACCGCAAAGCTCTGTCACACGTACCCCAACTAAACTATCCACAACTTTCTGGAATAACTTGACTAAGTTGATGAGTACGAGTGATAGGTCGAGTCAGGATTCTGTCCACTACGTCCCAAAATGACATACTAGACCCCCATCTTCGTCAGTATTCCTGAATGTAGATTTAGGCCCTATTGCCAGTGGAGATGACAAAAATCCACCATTCGATAGTGTAGCTGCATCAACCGGCGGTGATGGAGGAAGTTCGATTGCATCGTCGTCTGCAACCCCTACTCGTCCTCGTGAATGATATTATGTATGGCGTTGTTATAGGCCAAAACGGTAGGTGAAAATGTTTATTATCTAATGGTCTTGATGTTTGTAATACCTCCTAAGAGAGATACACGAAGGCATCGCCGTGATGCCTACAATTTGGTAAAGCACTGCCCGACGTGCCAATAATATGCTAACAACCTAAAGTCCCCTAGCGCCGTCTTACAGCCAGTTGACTGCCTTTACCCTTTTGCGCAATAGGGCCTGGACATAATAGGCCATTTTCCTTTGGCGACTGGACAACGTAAATTCCTATTGGTGGCGGTAGACTATTTTTCCAAATGGGTAGAAGTTGAGCTGCTAGCAAATCTCAGAGAAGGAAGTGATGAAGTTCCTATGGAGAAATATTATCTACAGATTTGGGGTTTCCCGCTCATTGGTCTCAAGTAAGAAACCCAATTCTCTATAGCAAAACTCTAATCACGATGCTAGGAATTGGGAATTGAATAGTTTTTCACCTCCGTAGCTAACCCCCAGGTGAATTGCTAGACAGATGTAACCAATCACACCATATTACATCACTTGAAGACCAAACTAGGTAATGCTAAAAGCTCATGGGTAGATGAGCTTCCCTCGATTCTTCGGACTTATCGCACCATGCCTACAATGCCAACAGGCAAGTCCCCATTCAACTTTGTGTACGAAGTGGAAACTATTGTCCCAGCTAATATTTTGGAGAAACAAGCTTATGGGCAAAAGGCTTTGATGAGGAGCGGAACGGGGAAGAGATGCGAGTTAATATACACATCATCGAGGAACAAAGAGAAAAGGCCCATGCGGGACATAGATGTACAAGGCGCAAAATGGCAAAAGCATACAATGCTAATGTGCAACTCCGAAACTTCTAAGTCGACGACTTGGTCCTTAGAATGTCTGAAGCCTCAAGATTAGTTGGAAAGTTAGACGCCAAATGAGAAGGCCCATATAAGGTGACAGAGATAGTGAACGCAAGAGCATGCAAATTACAATACCTTGACGGGCGAACACTACCAAAAATTTGGAATATTTCTAACTTTAAAAGATTCTAACCCTGAAGGTGCGGCAAGCCAAGGGATCCTCCCTTACCCTCTCGTTCGTTATATTCTATTTCCATTAGGTTTTTGTCGCATATTGGTTGAGTTCTGCTTTGGTTTCATTTAAGTTTTACTACATTATAATCGTGTTCTCAAAGCTATAATTAGGAACTATGTTCGGCTTGATCCCCTCATGGGGTACATAGACGACTCGGATGTTTCACTGTCCAGGCCCAACCACCAAATTAATAAAATTTTATCTTCTCCATTCTCACCTATAAATGCCTAAAAATTCAAAACTAGTCCTCAGCGTTCGCTTGAGATCTAAATTTAGATCCCCGGATTGAGTTCCGAAAGAGGCCGCATGGCGACCCTTGGAACCCGCCACTCCTATGAATATGCCCATCGCGGCTAGAGTCTTGTTTGAGTCTTGTGATTGAGGCCCCGAGACCCAACATAAACGCATATCAACATGAGTACATAGACAGACTTAAAATATAACATGATAAGCAGAACGGGCAACCAACGAATTAAGGAAACTAAAACAACAAATTAACACCATAAATATCTAAATGATAAGTACAAATGTTCATACAAGTTAAGGACCATATATTCACAAAGATGTGGCACTAGTGGACAAGAAAATTGCCAACACCATTACTTACTATATAAAGCGAGGTAGCAACATAAATGAAACACAAAAAGAACCAAAAGAAAACAACGCTAATTCTGAGGAGGAGCCTCTTTCTCAACTTTGCCACGGGTATCACTCACGCCCATCATTGCCCCATCTCTGGTAAAATTGAGAGGAATCCTAGGATCCAGAAACAACAAATTCTCCTCCGATACCCTCCTAGTATGATGCAATATCCTTGTGTAATCTTGCACCATTTGCTCGTAAATACCCTCAGCATAGTCATGACAAGCTCTTCAAACTCCTCAGACTCCTTAAACTTATTGGCCCCCTCCACACGAGCAACTTCAAGCGCGGCCTTTCCTGTCTTCACTTCTCGCATGTATCTCTCTAACAGTTACTCCTTCTCTCGCATGACCTTGGTAGCCTCTTCCTTAGCCTTCTCCACCTCCCTAATGCGGCTTGCTTCCTGGTTCAAATAAGCCACCATGTTTATTCCTTCCAAAGAGAGACCGAAGCTCGTCAACGCTAAAGCAACCAAACACAAGAAAACAACAGAATGTCGCTTACCCATGCGAAGTCCGCAACAAGTATTTCTAACATTTCATTGGGAGGATAATCCTTGAGTCTTCTCATATCATTCTCGTTCAAGATATTCTTCATTGGCTCCAACTAAATGAATTGTCATAGGTGTCCAGAGTGAATCATACCGCCAAGTATTTTTAGCACCATAGCAAAATAACCTGTTGCCCTTTCCATGATACTAGCTACTTGAAGACCCCTTTCACTGTCACTTGCCAGTAGGTGGTCCTGGGCCTCGACGAAGGGGCATGCATGACTCATAAGAAACTTTGTGCCTCAAACCTTCGCTTCTCAACATTAGGGGACTTCAAACACCCGTGAGGCTCCTTGAGAGCCTTCTCTCTTCTTCCGCTGACTTTGCATAGTGCTCAAGTCAACCTTCTTTTTTGCAAAGAAAGTCTTGTATGTTAAATGCTGAATAGATAAGAGACGAAAAACATACATAAAATAAAAGGTACATAAACACAATACAGACAGGAAATAATAAAGATGCATCAAAGTCCCTATCAAACAACCTCGACAACTTAAAAGAATCCTGAAGATCACGATGAACACTTCCTATACCGCATTAAACTAGCGAAACTACTCCAATCAGGAGGAAAATCCTAACCTTTATTACAAATGAAAAAAAAAAGCTCTTTCCAAGGCCCCCACGAAGACGACACTCCATCGAGAAACTTACATCCAGAATGGGAAAAGAAATACAAAAATGCCTCCTCAAGAACTTTTTTCACTAGGAACAAGCTTTGAAAGCCTTCCACACTCAACGGCAAGCTCAATTCTTCAAATTGGTAACGAATGCCAATGAAGTACATAAACGAATTTGGAGTCAGCTGGCTCAAACACAGACCACAAGCCCACATGAGGTCAACCAAGAAGGGGTCTAAAGGGATGCTAAAACCATCGCTGAAGTAGGCTATAAACATAGTAAAATGCCCCTCAGGTGGATTAGATGCCTATGCTTGGGACGAGGGCAACACGAACTTACATCCCATGGGGAAATAAACCTGGCGAATCAAAACATTGAGTTTTTCTACGGTTAGTTGCGCTAGGCCAATGTTGTTGACAACCTCGCTATCTTTACCGCCCTCATCAGCAGACTCATCCCCTTCACCATCCTCCTCACTACCACTCTCTTTTCCCGCCTTACTTAAGCCCCCTAGTGGTCCAAAGTCGACCTTTCGAGCTCCATTTCGCTTTGAGCCCACTCCCTATGTAACGCTACGCAATGAGGAACTCGGCGCATAAGAACACCCTCAGCACTGCCTCCAAAAGATCAAGAAATCGGCCTCAACTCATCCCCAAGCCTGCGGCCATCAGCTGCTGCAACATGGCCCCGAGATGGGCTCGGTCAGCTTGATGGCCTCAACCCCACGGCGCCAAGTCGACTACCAATCAACCCCAACCCCTATCTTCGCCAAGCTGCCACTTGCCTCTCTTGCTACCAAGTCTAAGACCGCTTCTTGGTACTCTTCTTCCCCACCTTCACTCTCAACATTCCTAGCATCATGAGGCTTTTCTTCACTCCAAGAATCCATTACCAACCAAAAGCCAAGTACCCTAAGCCATTCAAGTGTAGAGAGAGAAAATTTACAGCAAAATGAAAGCAAATGATATCTTAGCTCTTAAACTCACGCCTTAAAGACCAAAAGGCCAAATGAAACTTCTACCTACCAAAAATCAACCATATATATTAACTCCTCCCACCTAACATTCACACAAATAAAAGACAAATCCACCCACTTACCCAATTATACTTATCACAAAGACATATTCTTTGTTAAATACTTTCACC
This sequence comes from Handroanthus guayacan, assembly GCA_014898755.1. Lineage (NCBI taxonomy): Eukaryota > Viridiplantae > Streptophyta > Magnoliopsida > Lamiales > Bignoniaceae > Handroanthus > Handroanthus guayacan. Next base: position 264,504 of record JACFYI010002932.1, on the reverse strand, counting down.
TCGATTGTACCAGTCAACTCGAGAGTAGGGGGACTGTATGATATACCAAGCAAACTTGGCAGGGACAAAAATGTAAATTAGTCTAGCCTTGGCCCAAAAAGTAAATAAGAGTCAATTGTGGTAATATTAATTCATAATTAGAAAGAGGATGATTATCATGGCTCACGAGCCCATCAGCTCAATAAGAGAAAACCCTAGTCCAAAGGATATAAATAACCTTTAACTTCAAAAAAGAACACACAAAGAAAAATCAGCAGAAAAAAGACCGACAGCTAAAAAAAGTAAGAGAATTAAATTTCGATCTCGATCCGCTATGTTCAAGAGTCAAGAACCCCTTTTGATTTCTTTTCGGATCTATGGTCCAATTTCGGAACCACATCAGAGACAAAAAAAAAAAATCGAAGTAGATCGAGAATAAATAGTGGACAAAAGAGATGTTGCAATTGAAAGAAAAAATAATAAAGGGGGGCAACAAGATGACTTCCTGGGGGGTCACGCATCATAATATTACTATCTACCAAGCATGCTTAAGTTTGGAGTTTTTATGGGATTCGGTACATTAGGGCTGGTCTGATTGCACTCACAAGTAAAGTCACAAACTATTCTTTCAATGTAACAACCCAAAAATTCTCCCAATCATATTTTCAAATTCTCATTATTCAAACTCAAAACCTTTTCACAACTACAACTACTAGAGATTTTTCTCACAATTAAAAATATTTCATCACGTCTATTAAAATTTTTTTGCAAATAAAATTTATCACAAGTATCATTTTAGCCCAAGAAAATCCATTTGAGCCCAAACTTTGAACCAAAAAAATTTAAAAGGCCCAATTAAAATTTAAAGAATATATATAAAAACAATATTCCAAAATCCCTCAATAAATGGCCATGTCCCATAATAAGGGAAAAATATTCCCATTATTTTAATTACTAAATTTTTCATCAAAGTATTAATTTATAGGAGAAGAAAATCCATTGATTCACCCAAACCTTGACACCTCATAGCATCCAAAACATTCCTTGATTGTGAAACAAGCCCAATATTCCACTATAAGTATGTAGCCATGTCTTTTGAAAATCCTATACTTATTCTTCCTTTGTTAACTTTGAAGAGTCCTTTCTTCTCCTTCTTTTTCTTCTACTTCAAAATTTCTCTTCTTTCTACACTGTATTCTAAGAAAACTTTTTAGTGCTTTAAAGTTCTAAAGTAAAAGGGGAAGAATAGGGCACACTCTTGGTAAGAAAAATCTTGACAATCTATACAATCTTAAC
>JACFYI010002932.1:228106-238612 GCA_014898755.1 Handroanthus guayacan | reverse complement strand
ATGAAGATTATGTATTGAGGTTGTATTTGAAGAATTTTTTTTAAATGCCCTCCCACAGGTGGCGATTCGGTCTAGGGGCGGATGTCCTAGATCTGGGTCGTTACATTGTCCCTATTTTGTCAGGTTTTTTTTTTTATTTAGTAAATTTGTATATGAGTTAGGGTTATATTTGTTAGAGTAGTGCCCCGCAGCCAATTAGATTTGGCTTTATCTTTATTGCTCTTCTGTAAATAATCTTATTTTTGCAATATCAATAAAAAAGTCATCTTCTTCATATCCTCACAAATTGTCTCATCAACAATCGATATGGAAGAAGTCATCTAGATCATATAAGGCTATGAGGTTAGGTCACGCATATAATAGTGATCATGAAACTAGTCTCTAGATATCTTGATCTTAAACTCTCCAAGTCATAGAATTCTTGACACAAGGGCATTTTGAATTTGGATAGGCTTGCACTAACAATGCATGAGTCAAGGAGTTGAATCATTACCCCATTTCATGGGTAATCGGTGTAGTTGACACCGGTGCATGTTAGTGGGTACTTGTTAGAAGAAAAAGTCTACTGAGAGACCCGACATAGAGAATTCCATGAGATAGCTGTAGTGGCATTCGGTAATAGATTATTCTCTTTCTTACGATAGTGCATATAACTAGTCCTTAGACTTGAGGGACCATGGTAACCTTATGGTAAATTCTTGTTCTTTGATGTGCGTCTCGATCACTGATTAACGAATCATATGAGATGCACATTAGGTACAAGCTATCTACGCATAGAGGTTTGTGAGTTCTAAGAAAGGATCCATTTCTTCTTTTTGATGAACGAGTATATCTCCTATGTATTCTATGATAGTTTGATTCAAGAAAATCCTTGCGCAAGATGGTGGATCAATTTAGAAAGGAGTTTCCAAAGTCGAGGACACAAACGAATTAATCATTTAGAATAGATGCATAGTTATTGGGCTATTAGGGATGCCGAAAATATCTTAACTCTAGGCCACAATTGGGAGATGATAAATGGAGGGACTGTATTTGCACGGTACACGTAAGTAGATGAGATTCACACCACAATTAATTCACCAATCAATTGGGTTCCATAGGCTTGTGGTTAGACATCGACTATGAAGATTGGGTATTATAGAGTTAATAGAGATTAATTCTATAGGTAATTAGTTAAATGGATTGATTAATTATAAATCGTAAAGAGTTACGAGGCCATGTCTAATTAATTGATGAACCTAATAGGTTACAGGCGTTCCTCGATTTAATCACAGTATGAATCCAAGTGGAGATTCTCTAATTGGATTAGAGATAATCGTCTAAATTAGATTTAGGCAAATAAAGAGAGATTTTGACTAAAAGTCAAAATGTTTGATCTAAGTTAAAATTGGTCTTCTTGAATATATTAACTTGAAGAGTCAAATTATTCTAATTGAATTAATGGTTAATTTGATTCAATTAATTTCAATAGTTAAATTAATTGGTTCAAGAAGATAAAATCAAATGAGGAGGGAAATAAATTTATGTATTTAAAGTGGATTAGAATCTACGTAGCACTTTAATTAATTGGTTAACTAAAATGCCACATAGATTGCAACTTGGATGCCATGTAAGCTAAGATATTTTGAAGAGAAGAATCTAGATTCTTCCTTCCAAAACTATCTTGTCAACTAAGCATCCAAGTTGGCAAGGATCACAATTTAAATACCATGTGATAACCGCCTCTCCAACACACCAAAATTTTTTGCCATCTCTATTTTTCTTGAGATCAAAATCTGAAAATTTAGTTTCCCTCCATTTCTCTCTTCATCTCTCAACTTCTCTTTTAGATTCATACTTAAATCTAATCTCTAACTATAGATCTTGAGTGATAATCAAAGGGGAAGAATGGATCTATCATTAGAGGTGTGATTCCACTTGAAATTTGTTGATCAAAAGTTGATCACATTTTTGAAGAGCAACTCACGGTTTTCATCAAGTTTTTTGGGGGAATTCTTCATTTTTCTTGATCATTCCTTGGGAGATTTGAATATCTAATTGAAAAATTGGATTGGAATCATCAAGAATTGGTGAAGATCAATGCATTGGAGAAGATCAAGAGCTTGATCAAGAAAGGAAATAATCTTTCGGTTTCCTTGGAGAAATTTTCTGTCAAGTTCAATTAAAGGTATCAAAGGTTGGTTTTCTCCTCTCTAATCTAAATTTTAGTCTTATATGAGGATCCTATGAAGATTTAGGCTTCTATTTATGGTGATGAATGTGTTTTTCTACTACATTTTGATTTATTTTAGCCTAATCTTCACCTTCAAGTGGTATCCGAGCCAAATCATATGAGCTAGATTTTAGATTCAATTATACATTAATTCATGTGATAGATTGATGTTAGATTTAGTGATCTTGATTCGATCTAATGAGTTGGAGGTCACTAGATGTTGTATGTAGCTTGGATTTATGTGAATTATGTGATAATTATGTGAATGATTGGAGTTGTTGATGTTGATCTTATGATTAGGTGTGGAATTAATGTTGATTTCTGAAATTAATTGCTTTAAAATTGTTTTAAAACTTATATGAGATTAATATACATGTATTAGATTAGATCTCGTATGGTTTGGATAAAAAATTCATCAATTAGAGCATGAAAATTGTGTTAAGAACATGTTGGTGTTTTCTGGAAAACCATGCACATATGACTCTTGGGTTTGACATGTTCTTGTGTACCAAATGGCTTTGTTTTTATTCTTTTTAATTTTCTGAGTCATCTACCATGCGTTGGGAACCTATGGTTTAAATTTGGTGATTTTTGGAGTTTAGGAGAATTTTTTAAAAATCTTAGAACATGCACTGCCATTCAGACCCGAGAATTATCTAATCTATGCACTGACCTTGCAGAAATAAAATTGTTTCGTGCTCTAATTGATGTCGTTTTCATATTCCTTGATTTTCTAATTAATCTACAATGAGTTAGGAATCTATGGTTCAAATTTGGTGATTTTTCAAATCAAGAAAAATTTATTAAAATTTTTGGAACGGGGGCTGCCAGTCAGATCTGAGGCAAAATTTGAATCTGCCATTAGAAGTTCTAATGAGGTTTTGATCCAAAATTTGATGTAATTTGATCTTCCATGGTATTTTAAATCATTTCCAAGTTGTTGGAGGGTTTTAGAAACCTAAGATGATTTAAAACAAAGTTTAATTTCACATTTAATTGATAATTTACATCAAACAATTTCCAGTGGCATATGATGCACTGACTTGTTTTTAATTATAGATTCATGTGATGAATGTCTAATTAATTGTTGTTTGTTTAATTTCAAGTATTTATATGATAGATGTTTGATGTTGAATGGATGTATGGGATGATTATGAGCCTCATTAAAATGGTTTTAATGATTTTGATTTATTGATTGAGTTTGTAATTAAATGGGACTTGCATGCCTCATTTTCATCTTGTAATGAGAGTAATTTTAGGATGGTGAGGTCTTCTTTTTCTTTTGCTTGAAGGCCATGTATGTATGGTATTTTATGTAATCAAGAAAAAGAAGATGAAAGAGTTCAAAACAGGAAGACTATGTATGCATGGTGATGCATATGTAATAGATAAGATCTATTAATTTAATTACTACTTTAAATCACTAAGTAATGCACTAATGCCTTTAAATGCATTATTTAGTCAAGGCTCATAATCATTTACTCCAGGAGCATACTAGGTTGTTTTATTTACTTATTTATGATTATTATTCTTGTGATGTATAGTGATACATGCTTAAGAGAGATAACCTAAATAAGAGTAAATAAAACATTAATGAGGTTTTGGTAATTTTTGAAATAAATCCCTCACTTAGAATGTCTAAGTATTTTTCTCAAGAAAACTTTTTCTAAGTTATAATGGACAAATTAAATAAGATTTAATGTTCCATGCCTTTCACCAATAAGTATGTGACATGAGATGCTACTGGGTGAGCACGTTGGCTACGTCTCGTGGGATGTGCTTACTTGGAAAGCTATGATCACTACTTCAAGCATGTGATGCTCTTTTAATTAGTTCAATTGTGGCATTGGCTACGTCTCATGAGATGTTCATAATTAAGTTAATTGTAAAGAATGATTGGTGGGTCAACCTTAATATCGAATCATATAGATGGCTACGTCTCGTGGGTCTATACGAAAGATGAGGCAAAATAATTTTAGGGGTTGCATAGTTGATGCAATTGGTAAAGCTTGTTACCTACCTAAACAATTATTTGTAGATGGCTACGTCTCGTGGGTTTATGAATAATTCTTAAGGGCCTTAAAATCCACTAGAAAATATGATTTCCCGAATTTTATGAGAGGACATAAAATTTGAAGAAAATTGTGGGAGGTAACTCATGATACAAGACCATATTATGTTTTAAAAATATTACACGAATAAATACTTATATTCTTTTTTTCGCTTTTGTAGATTTTTGAAATCAACAATTTCAAATGATTAAAAATCCACTCTCCGTAATTTTGGAAGCTAATAAACTCATCGATCCCAACTATAGTGATTGGCTATGAAATTTAAAACTTGTGCTTGATTCCGAAAAGAGAATTTATGCTTTGACCCAAAGTCCCCTCCGATACCATCCTTGATGATGCAACGGAAGACATGCGGGAAACCGTCAATCGTTGGCCGGAAGATGATCTTCAAACCCAATGTCTAATGTTGGCATCAATGTCAAGTGAGCTCCAAAAATCTCACGAGCACATGAAGCATGCTAGTGAGATACACATGCACTAAGAGGAGTTATACACAGTGCAAACACGTTATGAACGTTATAAGACCTTCAAGGAATTGTTTAGGGTACGAATGACTGAAAGATCAAGTGTTCATGAGTATGGTTTGAAAATGATTTCTTTAATTGAAAAGCTCGGGAAACTTGATGTCGTTATAGATAATGATCTTTACATATACTTAATTCTTCAAACATTGCCAAACTCATTTGACCCATTCGTCATGAATTTCAACATGAGTAAACTCGACGTGACGGTTAATGAGTTAGTTAATATACTTGTCATGACCGAGTGTACTATGAAGAAAGATAAGACGGTATTGATTACTTTAACTTCTAAAGCCCATAATGGCAAAACAGGGAAAAAAAAGAAGAAAAGTTCTTCTAAAGGGAAACAAGTTCCAAAACAAACTGGTAGAATCAAGAAGAAAGCCAACACTGAAGAGGACAAATGCTTTTATTGTAGGGAGATTGGGCATTGGAAGAGGAATTGTAAAAAGTATTTGGTTTCTTTGAAAAATGGAATGTTCATTGTTGAAGTTAATCTTTTGATTAACAACGATACATGAGTATTTGATACCGTATGTGGTTCTCACCTTTGCAAGTCATTGCAGGGGATGCAGAGACCAAAAAGGCTAAGTAAAGGGGATGTGATCCTTAGGATAGAAAACGGTGCAAAAGTTGATGCCGAAACCTCAGGCCTAGTTACTTTAGCTTGTAAAAATCAAAAGTTGAAATTGAGTAATTGTCTCTTTGTACCGTCATTATTGAAGAACATCATTTCCATCCCTGTGTTGGACAAAGAAAATTATGAATTTTCTTGCAAGAATAAAAAGTGTTTTCTTTCTAAAGATGGTTATTTAATTGCTACTGGTACATTGACAAATGAGCTTTACACCTTAGATTCTAACAATGCATTATTACAAATTCAATAAGAGAACAAAAAAAAAATCGGATAACCATAACCAAGCATACTTTTGGCATGCTAGACTTGGGCACATTTTCAAAAATAGAATAAGTAGGTTGGTTGCCTCAGGTCATTTTCTATAAGCAACATTGAGGAGTTACCGACTTGCGAATCTTGTTTGAAGGAAAAAATGACTAAGTCACCATTTGTTGGACAACTGGAACGTGCCACTAAACTGTTAGAACTAGTTCATACGGATGTATGTGGGACACTAAGAGTTAGTGCCCGAGGTGGTTACAATTACTTCATCACGTTTACTGATGATTATACACGATTTAGGCGAGCGTTTCTCATGAAGCATAAGTCCGAAGTTTTGAAATGTTCAAACTGTATAAGAATGAAGTAGAAAAATAACTCGAACTAAGTATAAAAACTTTTCAATCCGATTGAGGAGGTGAATACTTGAGTGACGAGTGTCTTGGTTATCTAGAAGAGAATGAGATTTTCTCACAGTGGACTCTTCCTACTACACCACAGTTGAATGGAGTGGCGGAACGTATAAACTGCACCTTGTTGGATATGGTACGATCTGTGATGAGTTTTACAGATCTTCATCTTTCATTTTGGGGCTATGTATGGGGGTCTCCTACTTACGTCAAGAGACTAGTAGGAGATAAGTTGGATGCCAAATCCACTTTATGCAGACTTGTGGGTTACCCCAAAGAGTTTGGGGGCTATTCTTCCATGATCCTAGGAACAAAAGGTGTTTGTTTTGAGAAATACTACCTTTTTGGAGAAGGAATTTCTACTAGATAGAAAAGGCGAAATTGTGGAACTTGATGAAGTTCATAATCAAGAAGAAAACCCACAACCAATAAAAATAGATGAACCTCAAGACACACAAGCTCCCTCCAGGTTTGAATGGATCGGGAGAGAGCTCGAAAAGTTCAAATTTCTTCATGAAATCGGTCAATTGGATAGTGATCCGAAGACTTATGAGGAAGCCATGTCAGACATGGACTCGAGATACTGGAAACAAGTTATGCAATCCGAGATGGACTCCATGTACTCCAATAAGGTTTGGACCTTAGTTGATCCATCAAAGGGTATAGTACCTGTTGGATGCAAATGAATCTTCAAGCGTAAGTTGGGAGTTAATGGAGAAGTTGTAACATATAAAGCGAGATTAGTGGCCAAAGGATATACCCCGCGATCGGGTATAGACTTTGAGAAAACCTTCTCACCTGTTGTAATGCCTAAGTCCATTAGGATTTTGCTCGCCATAGCTGCATATTATGACTATGAGATATGACAAATAGATGTGAAAATCGCTTTTCTTAACTGTAACCTCGATAAAAATATTTATATGGAGCAACTAGAGGGCTCCATATCCAAGGGAAGCGAGCAAAAGGTTTTCAAACTACAAAAATCTATTTATGGACTTAAGCAAGTATCTCGAAGCTGGAACACACATTTTGATGAGACAGTTAAAGGGTTTGGCTTTATAAAAAATGTGTATGAGCCCTGTGTGTACAAGAAATATAGTGGGAGCATGGTGTAGTTTTTAGTGCTTTATGTAGATGACATCCTACTCATTAGAAATTATGTGGGAGTATTAGAGTATACTAAAGCATGGTTATCTACACAATTCTCCATGAAAGATTTAGGAGAGGCATCTTTTGAATTGGAAATACAGATCTATAGAGATAGATCGAAAAGATTGCTGGGGCTCTCCCAAAGTCCGTACATAGACAAAATACAAAAGTGATTTAGTATGGAAGAATCCAAGAGAGGGTTCATTCCCATGAGATATGGACTGCATCTCTCCAAATCTATGGCCCCAAGGACGGAAGAAAAAAGATGTAGGATGTCTGGCATACCTTATGCCTCTGCTATAGGAAGCATAATATATGCAATGCTATGTACGAGATCGGATGTAACGTACGCTCTAAGCGTTATGAGCCACTTTCAATGCAATCTCGGTGAGAGTCACTGGAGTGCTGTAAAAACAATTCTTAAGTACTTAAGAAGAACTAAGGAATTGTTTCTCATTTACGGCATTGGAGAATTAAAACTAGAAGGGTTTTCGGATTTTAGCTTCCAATCCAATGTAGATGACATCAAATCCATTTCAGGATTCATATTTTGCTTTAATGGCAGCGTGGTAAGTCGGAAGAGTTTCAAGCAAAATACCATGATCGATTCCACTACTAAGGCGAAATATATAGCAACATCGGATATTGCAAAAGAGGGTGTTTGGATAAAAAACTTCATCCAAGAGTTGGATGTAGTTCCTAGTATAGTCGAGCCAGTTGTCATCTTCTGTGACAATAATGGAGCCATCATGCAAGCAAAAGAGCCAAGATCTTATCAGCGATCCAAGCACATAATGAGGCATTATCACTTGATCCGGGAGATCATTGATAGAGGTGACATTAGAGTGGAACGCGTTGCCTCAGAAGAGAATGCAGCAGATCCACTAACTAGACCACTTACCCAGAAAGTCTTTGAGAGACATCTTGAGAAGATGGGCTTACGGACTATGAGTAATTGGTTTTAGGGCAACTGGAGATTGTTAGTATAATACCCCGGAAATTCCCTAATTAATAATTTAACTTGCCGTTTTTCAAACGATAAATCGATTTTGAATCTGCAAAAATTGTTTTAACATCAAAATAATTTTTTTACATCCGAAATTTTTTTTCTAACTTACGAAGCCCTGTTTACGCAACGTTTAGCCCAAAATGGGCCCAATTCTTGGTTCAATTTCATCAAATTTTCAGCCCAAACATTTTGGCCCAAATTATAATTTTTCAAAAAAAAAAAGAGAGAAAATTTGAGAAAAAAATCAGATCTGATTTTTCAAATCTTGGCAACCAAAAAATCCCCTTAAATGGGGGATATCACCATATTTTATTTCATAAAATTTTCAATAAAGTGTTTAGCTCAACTTTAACTATAAATAAGGGGGGAATGGAAGGCTTAGAACACTTCTTTTCTTCTCACAAAATTCTGAAAAAAGATTCAGCTTCATCACCTCTTCTTCACTCTTCTCCTTCTCGGTAGCCTATACAAATGCACATAACTCATCACCTTTCAAATATTTCCTTAAGAAATCAAGAATAGAAGAAGGGGATCGAGGGTTATACATTTCCTTAGTAAGCATTGGTGAATATGAGTGAGCTCTCGAACAATTTCTTGGTTAAACTAAGTCAATGATAAAAATCACTAAGTGGGTTTTTATGTTTATAGATGGTTCAACCTGAAATATTTGATCATTAACCTCCGAAAAATCAAAGCTTAGGATAAATGTGAGTATTGTGGCTTCTCCTCTTTTCTTAAGTTGCTCGATTGTTTGTTTATTTTCGTTCTTGGCCGTATTTATGTTTTGCTATGAAATGAGCTCATTTATAATGCTATTGTTTGTTGAATCATGATCATGAGCTTGTATTTTTTTAATATAAGAACCGAAAAGATTATGAACCTTTTTTTGAACATACCGTTGCTTGGAAAAGGACTTGGAGTCATAGACATTAGAATAGATCGTAAAGACGTAAAATCGATTTATAAAACTTAAAACCATATGAACTCCTAAAAATTTGAGAATCTAAAATTTTATGATGAAAAGTTTAAATAAAATATCTCAGATTATCTACTGGAAATGACATTAAATTTCAGAAAAAAAAAAAAAACTGAAGAAAAATGAAATTTGATGAAAATTGATTTTTTCCACTTCCTTTGATTTTTAAAATTGATTAGGCTTAGACTTTAATAGCACTTCTTTTACAAAAAGTGTTGGAAAAATTCTGAAGTTTTTGGGGAAAAAAAAATATTTGCCATTTCTGTGAACAGTGCACCCCGCGACCGCGGTGAACAGTGCATGCGGATGCGCAGAAGGCAGTGCCTCGATCGATTCCGCACATCCGCGCCCGATTTTGAGCACGGTCACGCCTATGGCGGGCCCTAATTTTGATTCTTTTGACTTCTTTTATTATTTTAAGTCGATTTTTCACTTTATTTCGATGTTTCAAAAATTTCAAAATGATTTTTCCTAAGTTCGTGGTCCAATTTCCAATCCGATCGTTGAGCTTATTCGATAATTGAATCCTTGTTCTTTGAATACGTTTGATATGGTTATATGTGATTGAATTGAACTCTATAAGTTCGTTTATGTTCGTTCGTTTGCTCTAAACCTATATGCATGATAAGTTGGGCTCTAGGTAATTCTTAGGTGATTTGAATTGGGCAACGTCGGATTGTCGATTCGAACTCCTGGAATTCTTATTCGGAGGATAGCCTGGAGGAATTCTGGAGTTTAGAATTCCAAACGGTTATTCTGAAACACGTGGTCGACCGTATTTCAAAGTTTGATATGTGTGGAACTCGAGTATGCAAATTGGAGGGATAAAGGTTATGTTCTGTTGAAGTTATAAGGGTGATAGACCTACCAAATGTTAGTTTCTGCCTTATATGTTTGATAATATGAATGTGTTAGAAATTTTGAAACTTTTATTTCATTATAATGCTTTGTTTATCTTATTTCGTTGCCTAACACATTCATGGTATGATTTCAGTTGTTTTTTCGACTTGCTTTTATTTTCGTTGCTCTCATTCCCATCTTATGCCACAAAACTCGTTGGGTCAGGGGACTCATGATTTCATCTTTTAAAATTTTATAGGTACCTAGTCGAAGTAATTAAGTCTGGATGAATCGAGACATTTTGTCTTTTGAATTTTGTATATTTAGTTCTATTATGTAAGATGAACAATATAATATGGATTATTGTATTTTGAAGGGTATTTTGATAGTCGGATGACTATGGATTGTATTGACATTGAGAC
>JACFYI010002932.1:209815-223302 GCA_014898755.1 Handroanthus guayacan | reverse complement strand
TCGATTCCGCGTGCCCGCGCCCGATTTGAGCATGGTCACACCTATGGCAGACCCCAATTTTGATTCTTTTGACTTCTTTTATTATTTTAAGTCGATTTTTCACTTTGTTTCGATGTTTCAAAAATTTCAAAATGATTTTTCCTAAGTTCGTGGTCCAATTTCCAATCCGATCATTGAGCTTATTCGATAATTGAATCCTTGTTCTTTGAATACATTTGATATGGTTATATGTGATTGAATTGAACTCTATAAGTTCGTTTATGTTTATTCGTTTGCTCTAAACCTATATGCATGATAAGTTAGGTCCTGGTAATTCTTAGGTGATTTGAATTGGGTAATGTTGGATTGTCGATTCGAACTCCTGGAATTCTTGTTCGAGGATAGCTCGGAGGAATTCTCGAGTTTAGAATTCCAAATGGTTATTCCAAAACACGCGGTCGACCGTGTTTCAAAGTTTGATATGTGTGCAACTCAAGTGGCCACTCTAGTATGCAAATTGGAGGGATAAGGGTTATGTTTTGTTGAAGTTATAAGGGTGATAGACCTACCAAATGTTAATTTCTGCCTTATATGTTTGATAACATGAATGTGTTAGAAATTTCGAAACTTCTATTTCGTTATAATGCTTTGTTCATCTCATTTCGTTGCCTAACACATTCATGGCATGATTTCATTTGTTTCTTCGACTTGCTCTCATTTCCATTGCTCTCATTGCCATCATATGCCACAAAACTCGCTGGGTCAGTGGACTTATGATTTTATCTTTTAAAATTTTATAGGTACCTAGTCGGTGTAAGTAAGTCTGGATTAATCGAGACATTTTATCTTTTAGATTTCGTATATTTAGTTCTATTATGTAAGATGAACAATGTAATATGGATTATTGTATTTCGAAGGGTATTTTGATTGTCGGATGACTATGGACTATTGACATTGAGACTTGATTTAGTTTTGATCTAATGAAATTTTATGTTGCGTCTCTAATTAGTTTCTTTTGTTGAAATTTAAGTTATGAATGAATTGTTAGATTTTCTATTTTTAAAGTTATTAGTTAGTTCATCCGCGAGTAGCGTTCCGGGATTCAGTGTTAGTATATCCGTTTGTTATTCTGGGATCCCGGGGCGCTACAGTTAGAGTAGTGCCCTGCAGTCAATTAGATTTGGCTTTATCTTTACTGCTCTTCTGTAAACAATCTTATTTTTGCAATACAAATAAAATGGTCATCTTCTTCATATTCTCATAAATTGTCTCATCAACAATCAATATGGAAGAAGTCCTCTAGATCATATAAGGCTATGAGACTAGGTCATGCATATGATGGTAATAATGAAACTAGTCTCTAGATGTCTTGATCTTAAACTCTCCAAGTCATAGAATCCTTGACACAAAGTCATCTTGGATTCAGATAGGCTCACACTAACGATACATGATTCAAGGAATTGAATCATTGTCCCGTTTCATGGGTAATCGGTGTAGTTGATACCGGTGCATGTTAGTGGGTACTTGTTAAGAGAACAAGTCTACTGAAAGACCCGACATAGAGAATTCTATGAGATAGACGTAGTGGCATTTGATGACGAATTATTCTCTATCTTACGATAGTGCATATAATTAGTCCTTTGACTTGAGGGACCATGGTAACCTTATGGTAGATCCTTATTCTTTGATGTGCGTCTCGATCATTGATTAGCGGATCATATGAGATGCACGTTAGGTGCAAGCTATCTACGCATAGAGGTTTGTGAGTTCTAAGAAAAGATTCGTTTTCTCGTCTTGATGAATGAGTATATCTCCTATGTTTTCTATGATGGTTTGATTCAAGAAAATCCTTGCACAAGATAGTATGTCGATTTGGAAAGGAGTTTCGAAAGTCGAAGACACAAAGGAATCAATCATTAAGAATAGATGTATAGTTATTGGGCTATTAGGAATGCCGAAAATATCTTAATCCTAAACCACAATCGGGAGAAATCAGATTTGCATGGCACGCATAAGTAGATGAGGTTCACACCACAATTAATTCACTAATCAATTGGGCTCTATAGGCTTGTGGTTAGATATCGACTATGGAGATTGGATACTATAGAATTAATAGAGATTAATTCTATAGGTAATTAGTTAAATGGTTTGATTAATTATAAATTGTAAAGAGTTATGAGCCCATGTCTAATTAATTAATGAACCTAATGGGTCACACGCTTTTCTCGATTTAATCACGGCATAAATTTAAGTGGAGATTCTCTAATTGGATTAGAGATAATCGTCTAAATTAGATTTAGGCAAATAAAGAGAGATTTTGACTAAAAGTCAAATGTTTGACCTAAGTCAAAATTGGTCTTCTTGAATAGATTAATTTGAAGAGTCAAATTATTCTAATTGAATTAATGGTTAATTTGATTCAATTAATTTCAATAGTTGAATTAATTGATTCAAGGAGATAAAATTAAAATAGGAGGGAAATAAATTTAGGTATTTAAAGTGAATTAGAATCTATGTAGCACTTTAATTAATTGGTTAATTAAAATACCACATAGATTGTCACTTGGATGCCATGTAAGCTAAGATATTTTGAAGAAAAGAATCTAGATTCTTCCCTCCAAAATTACCTTGCCAACTAAGTATCCAAGTTGGCAAGGATCACATTTTAAATACCATGTGATAACCACCTCTTCAACATACCAAAATTTTTGGCCATCTCTATTTCTCTTGAGATCATCTGAAAATTTAGTTTCCCTCAATTTCTCTCTTCATCTCTCAAATTTTCTTTTAGATTCATACTTAGATTTAATCTCTAGCCATAGATCTTGAATGATAATCAAAGAGGAAGAGTGAATCTATCATTAGAGGTGTGATTCCACTTGAAATTTGTTGATCAAAAGTTGATCACGTTTTTTAAGGGCAACTCACGGTTTTCATCAAGTTTTTTGGAGGAATTCTTCATTTTTCTTGATCATTCCTTGGGAGATTTGAAGATCTAATTGAAGAATGGGATTGGAATCATCAAGGGTTGGTGAAGATCAAGGCATTGGAGAAGATCAAGAGCTTGATCAAGAAAGGAAATAATTTTTTGGTTTCCTTGGATAATTTTTCAGCCGAGTTCAATTAAAGGCATCAAAGGTTGGTTTTCTCCTCTCTAATCTAAATTCTAGTGTCATATAAGGATCCTATGAAGATTTAAGCATCTATTTTTGGTGATGAATGTGTTTTTCCACTGCGTTTTGATTTATTTTAGCCTAATCTTCACCTTCAATATTTTCGTATGTTTAATTATAATGACTTTGTTATTTTTAAGATGTTTGAGCAAGGACTAACATTTTTGTATGTTTAAGTATAATGATTTTGATATATTTAAGATTTTGAATTAGGGTTAAATTTTGAATTGTAGTTTATGTTAAAATCTAAGTGAATTAACAAAGAGATAATGAAACTTTTGGAAATTTTGTAGGTAGGAAATGGCATTTAAGAAAGCCTATCTCTTGTCAATTTAATTTAGTCTCGTTAATTTAGTTTAGTCTATTGTAGGACTTAATTTAGGTTTAGAACTTAGTTTATTTTTATGACTCAGTTTAGGATTTAAATGATTTACGGGTTAGTTAGTTCGTATTTCTAATCATCCGATGTAAAATTTTGCCAAGTTGTTTTAGTTTGTTTTACGACTTAGTTTGGATTTAAAAGGGTTTAGGGCTTAGTTATTTTATACTTAGTTAATTTGTTATGTCACGTTGACTTTGGATCATGAAATTATACAATTTTTTTTTTTTTTTTTTGTGTAATTGAAAAGATGTTATTTATTTTTAAATTTTATTATTCTAGAAGATTTTGAAACTTTATATGAAAGTAAAGATTAGGCTAAAATAAAATCAAGCATAGCGAAAAGTACATTCATGAATATGAATAAGTGCCTAAATCTTCAAAAGATTCTCATATAAGCATAGAATTTAGATTAGAGAAGAGAGAACCAACCTTAATATCTAGAATTCAAGCTAGGGTGAACACTTCTCTGAAAATAAAAAATGTGTACTCTCTTTTGATCAACCTTTGATCTACCCCAATCACTTGATCTTCACCAACTTTTGATGAATGTGCTTCAATTCTCCAATAGAATCTTCAATTCTCCCACATAAAAGCAATGGCCAAAAACTTTAGGAGCATCAATGCTTCAATGCCGTGAGCTTTTCCTTGGATTGATCAACTTTTGATCTTCAATTGAAATGTGGAATCACACCTCTAATGATTATCCACTTTTCCTCTTTGATTATTACTCAAGACCTATGGTTAGAGACTAGATATAAGTATGAATCTATGAGAGAATATAAAAGATGAAGAGAGAAAATGTGGAGGGAAATATTTTCAACAACTAGATCTCAAAAGTGAGAGAGATGGCCGAATTGTGTGAGTTATTTGGTGGTGGTTATTTGTTTGGTGTTTAAAGTGTGATTCTTGCCAACTTACATGCTTAGTTGGCAAGGTGGTTTTGGAGGGAAAAATCTAGATTCTTCTCTTCAAAATATCTTATCCTACTTGGCATCCAAGTTGGTTAATGTATGTAGTATTTTAATTAACTATTAATTAAAGTGCTACATAGATTCCAATTAATTTTAAATACCTATTTTTATTTTCCTCCCAATTTAAATTGTCTTCTTAAATCAATTAATTCAACTATTGAAATTAATTGAATAAATTAACCATTAATTTAATTGGAATAATTTGACTCTTCAAATTAATCTATTTAAGAAGATCAATTTTAACTTTAATCAAATATTTTGACTTTTAGTCAAAATCTCTCTTTATTTGCCTAAATCTAATTTAGGTGATTATCTCTAATCTAATTAGAGAATCTCCACTTAGATTCATACCGTAACTAAATCAAGGAAGGTGTGTGACCCATTAAGTTCATCAATTAATTAGACATGGGCTCATAACTTTTATGAGTTTTCTATTAATTAAACTATTTAATTAATCACCTATAGAATTAATCTCTATTAATTCTATAGTATCCAATTTTCATAGTCGATGTCTAACCACAAGCCTATGGAGCTCAATTTATTGGTGAATTAATTATGGTGCGAACCTCACCTACTTACGCATGCCGTGCAAATACAGTCCCTCTATTTTTATCTCCCGATTGCGGCGTAGGGTTAAGATATTTTCGGCGTCCCTAATAGCCCAATAACTATGCATTTGTTCTTAATGATTGATTTGTTTGTGTCCTCGACTTTGGATACTCTTTTCCAAATCGACACACCACCTTGCACAAGAATTTTTTTGAATCGAATCATCATAGAAAATGCAGGAGATATACTCGTTCATCAAAATGAGAAAACGAATCCTTTCTTGAAACTCACAAACCTCTATGCATAGATAGCTTGCACCCAATGTGCACCTTATATGATTCGCTAATCAGTGATCGAGGCACACATTAAAGAACAAGGATCTACCACAAGGCTTCCATGGTCCCTCAAGTCTAAGGACTAATTATATGACAAATCGTAAGATAGAGAATAATTCATCATCAAATGCCACTACGGCTATCTCATGGAATTCTCTAAATTGGGTCTCTCAGTAAACTTGTTCTTCTAACAAGTATCCACTAACATGCACCGGCATCAATTGCATCGATTACCCATGAAATGGGGCAACAATTCAACTCCTTGAATCATG
The DNA here is from genome assembly GCA_014898755.1 of Handroanthus guayacan. Classification (NCBI taxonomy): domain Eukaryota; kingdom Viridiplantae; phylum Streptophyta; class Magnoliopsida; order Lamiales; family Bignoniaceae; genus Handroanthus; species Handroanthus guayacan. Next base: position 217,641 of record JACFYI010002932.1, on the reverse strand, counting down.
AATCGTTAGTGCAAGTCTATCCGAATTCAAGATGCCCTCGTGTAAAAAATTCTATGATTTGGAGAATTTAAGATCAAGACTTCTAGAGACTAGTTTCATAATCACCATCATATGAATGACCTAGCCTCATAGCCTTATATAATCTAGAGGACTTCTTCCATATTGATTGTTGATGAGACAATTTACAAGGATATGAAGAAGATGACCATTTTATTTATATTGCAAAAATAAGACTGTTTAAATAAGAGTAGTGAATATAAAGCCAACTCTAATTGGCTGTGGGGCACTATTCTAACATTATAAAATTATTGTTGGAATTTGATGATTAGACTAATAAAAAATTCTTATGAATGTAGTTAACCTATTATTTAAGATAGTTTGGGGCTTAGTTCATTTATACTTAGTTAATTTGTTATATGACTTACGTTTAGTTTAAGTTTTAGTATTTTATATTTTCGGTATAGGGCTTAGCTAATTTCCGTGTGATTCAATTTTAGACTTAGTTTGGTTTATATTGCACTAACTTAGATAAAAATAAATGTTTGGACTTTAGCGTTAAAGATCCAATTTAAGTAAATGCACATGTTTAATATTTTTGATCAATTAGTGAATTATAGCTTAATTTTTTCATATTCTTTTAATATGTTACATGTTTATAGGTTCTTTGCTTCACAATTAGTGTTTTCATATTGGCATTGATCTCAGCCAACAGGGTACTGTGCTAAACCTTTGATTGTTTATATTTTATTAGAAATTTTAGAAAGTTAGAATGATAAATATGGACATGCATGCACGTCAGATAGAATTGGTGGGTTAATGGAGGATGGGATTAGGGGGAATGGGTGGAGCATTCTCATTATTTGTTGTGGCTTAATTATGTGCTGTGCATGCTTGGACCGGAGATATAAAGGGTGTGTTATATTCGCAACTTTGTTCATGCTTGAATTTACTTTATGACGCGTAACTTGATCTTATACTAGTATGCCTATGAATATTAACAAGTTTTCTTAACACACAAATTTTAGACAAAAATTTGGAAAATGAGTTGTAGTAGGGGAGACTCTATAGAAATTTTTATCATCGATTTGATTAATAAACAAACGACACATAAGCGATGATAGCAAAATTGTCCAATAAGAACGTAAAAAAGTATTAGTTATAAAATTCAACTTTAGTCACATAATCAAGAATATGAAATCTCTTCTATATGTAATTGGAAATTTAATCTTATTATTTAGTTATTTATTGAATTATAAAAATTGTCTTTCTTTCAAATAGTTCATACAGAATAATCAAATCAAGGGAACATGATAATTGTATTGTTTTTTTTAAAATAATAAACCACCAAGTTTCTCGTAGTTTGATGTACAATAGATTTTTGCCAAAACAACACGAATATATTCAAGAATTTCTAGTTGGGTTTGTAGAATTTATCAAATTTGTCTGTACTTAACCAGAGTTCATGAGAAATAGAAAACTTAGATGCCCTTTTTCTGAAAAAAAATTAGATGTCATTGTTCTAAATGTTGAAATTTGATATTTTTCATTTCTGATGAAGTTGATGCACATATTCTAAGACTTGGGTTTGTATGTGATCATTAGTACTGGACTAAACAAGGGGTGTGTGAACCAGATGGCTTTAATAAAGTTGGAGCTTATAGTAGTGGCCCATCTTGTTCTAATCATGGATATAATAACTATGAGTCTATGGTGTTTGATGCTATGGGGCGAAATGCATATAAATTTTTTTTTTCAAAATAATAAAGAGATGAATTTGAATATAGAGGAACCTCCCAGTGAAGATACCCAATACTTTTATGACATGTTGAATTCTACCCAACAATCTTTATGGCTAGGGTACGAATCTCATTTTGAGTTGTCTATAGCTGTTTAGATGATGTCTCTAAGATCATAACACAATATGTCACAAGGGTGTTTCAATGAGATGGTTCAACTCTTAAAGAAATCAAACCCTTTAGGGAATTGTGTTTCAAGATCCTTTTATGGGGCAAAGAAATTAATAAAAAGATTGGATCTAACTTCTATTAAGTATGATTGTCGCATTAAAGGTTGAATGTTGTATTACAAAGACAATGCGGAATTGATTGTGTGTAAGTTTTGTGGCCATAATCGGTTCAAATTATCTTCAAATCCACCTTTTAGATTGAGCAATCATAAAGTATGGGAAGATCAAGTCTACTCTTAGACATGTTGAGGCATGGCCTAGATTTTTTTATCAATGGATACATATTTCATATAGATTCCTTTGGCAGAGAGAAGGAAACCTTAAAGAAGTGGTTGAGTTAGAGTATCTGGAATATCATGAGAAAAGGGTGGTAATATCTAATTTTAATTGCTTTGATTCGATATCTAGTCAGGGCATAAGGATTCATAAGGAATACAAGATAGTCGAGATTAAACAAAATGCTAGCTATCTCAAGTTTGATCCTTTCTTCGTTACTCAGCATGCTATTTAAAGTGTACTATGTTCCTTATATTCACTAGTGATGGGTAATCAAGATAAGAACAAGAAGCAAAGTGGATCAAGCTAATACTGAGGAAAAGAACCAACATTCAATGGGAAAGCTTTGCAAGAACCAACTACAAGCGTCAACAAAATAGTAGATGTTGATCCCATTAGAGACTCAGGTGATAGTTCTCAACCTCATGAACAAGCAAATGTAAAGCAATTTCAAGTGATGGTGCTGGTTGTGGTGGAGGAGGAAGAGGAGGAGGGGGATGAAGAAGAAGAAGAAGAAGAAGAAGAAGAAGAATAAGAGTTAGGTAGTGATGAAAGTCACATGAAGTTATAATACTCTGATAATAACTCAACAAGCGAAGAAGGTGAAGATGAATACATCATCCATGACAATAGAGACGATGAAGGAAATTACCACGATGCTGGGGATAATGATGATGATGAAGACTAGCCAGGACGAATGTAAATAAATTGCTTACTGTTTGTCAAATGTATATGAATTGCTTATTGTTAGTTTATTATATATAAATTTTTTATTGATATATGTATATATGTATGATTTTTCTATTGAGTTGCTTATTATTTATCCAATATATATGACTTTTATAAGCAATAGATGGCAGAAAATAAGAAAGGAAAGAATAAGGTGACCTAAAGTAATCTGAGTAGATCGTATGCTTCTCTAACACACCATGTTGCTTCCCTTTTATTTGTTACACCTACTACTTCTAACGGCCATCATCTACATCAATTCCTTATATCGATAGACCAATCTCTACACCCTCTTTAGATACTTGAGTGCCTGCGAGTAGTAGGATTGGTTAGAAGCTTTTCATTATGTCTATGGACTAAAGTAATTCAATTTCATTTTTAAATTTCTTTTCATTAAAAATCATGATTATGACATTCTCATTTCTCAAATTTATGCAGATGATGTAATTTTGGGTGCTATTAATGATCTTTTTTACCAAGAATTTGCTAAGAACATGTACTATGAATTTGAAATGGGCCTAATGGAAGAGCTCATATTTTTCTTGGGACTTCAAGTCAAGCAGACGGATAAAGTAATCCTTATTTCTCAAGAGAAATATAAAGTAGAACTTCTAGAAAGATTCAAAATGGTTGAAAGTAAGCCTTATTCCACTCTCATGAATTCTCGTACCAAATTGGAATCTGATGAGAAAGGTAAAAGGAAGACAAAAAAGTTTATAGAGGTATGATATGTAGCTTTGTATATCTTATAGTTAGTCATCCAGATATAATGTCCGCAATCTGTCTTTGTGCTTATTTTCAATCTAACCCAAAAGAATCCAATCTTATTGCTGTCAAAATAATCTTAACATATTTCAATGTTGCTTGTAATCGTGGTCTTATCCTTGTTATGATAATTATAATCTTTGTGGATGCTTTGATGCAAATTTTATTGGTTGTAGATTAGACAAGAAAAACACAGGTCGTAGATGTCAGCTACTTAACAAATGTCTTGTATGTTGGATGTCAAAAAAAGCAAAATGTTGTCTCTCTTTTGACAACCAAGGCAAAATATATGGCTTTGGGCACTTCCTACAACTAGGTAGTTTGGATAAAATATATACTTCTTGATTTTGGTTTGCATCTGGATACTGTGTCCATGTTTTGCGGTAACACTAGTGCTATAAATATTTCAAAAGATGCTATTATGCATTCTAATATAGAACTTATTGAAATCAAACATCACTTTCTATGTGACCACATAAAAAGGGGAAGTTTCAATCAACTTTGCTCCCACAACTAATCAACTTATAGATATTTCACCAAAGCTCTAGATGAAGAAAGACCTTTCGTACCTAAAACAAAATCTAGGAATTATTTCCAAAAATTCCCTCCATTGGTAAACTAATCGTATCACCACCATTATATCTTTCCAATGTGCCCATCTTTTGTTCTGAAAATTGTGCTTCAAATCCTCTTCCACTCTGCATTCACGTCAAAAACCCATATTTTCTCTCCATAAATTTTCCATTCCTTTCACTTCTGCACTCATCCCCTTGAAAACAACTCATAATAACATCTACCTCATGCATCCTCAACCTAAAGCATTGCCTTTTGATCTAAGCGCCAATACACTTTGTTACCTAAGCTTAAACCTTTAGATCTTGAAGAAGCACTATTACTTCTCAAATGGTATTCCAGTTCCAATGACAACTCATTCAAGTCTACATTCTTTGAACCTGACGAGAAAAAAGTCTTCTCCACTTAGGCTGCACCATCGGAACGAAAATCACTATTACCCATTTATCCTGAGTTCTCAAGTGACCCCAAATCATTTTCTTGAGGTGCCTAATCTTACTTCTTTCATCACTAACTAGACTTTAGGCTTGTGAATTCGGATATTCGAATGTGGATATTAGTACATCCGTATCTACATCCGAATAATATTCGGATACAGATATTCGGATTTGAATTTATTCGAATGCTAAAAATGAATATTCGTATCAACATCAGTCAGATATTCGGATATTCGATATTCACTTTAATAATTAGGATACAAATATAATATTGCGATATTCTTATATCCATTAGTCACAATTTTCATCCAAAATTCGACTTTGTTACTTTATACATCTGAATTTGTTATATTAATGCCAAAAAATTAAAATAAAAGAGTAAAACCACTTCAAATGTTCCAGCTAGCCTAAAGTTTTAATATATATATATAACATATAATTTTTGAATTTTATTTTATAATATAAATTATATTATTTATATAATTTATTATATCTAAAATTTTGCGCAAATGCGGATAATTTTTGGAAATAGATATTTCGGACGCGAATACTACTATATCTATATTAAAAATTTTAGGCAATTAATATGGATACGAATATATCCAAATATTTTTGGATAGGAATAATATCCGTCAATTTCGAATATAGATGTGGATGGACATTCGGATATTTTTTACAGGCCTATTGAATTTCTTCAAAACTTCCTTCGCACCTCAAGTTTTGCTCCCCTGCTGCTGCCCAACTGTTTGTTGGAAAAATCACAAAGAAAAAACTCAATTGCGGCCAATGTATTGTCTTTGATACCCTACCTGATTGCCCTATTGTTACTTCGGTTAGAAATTTGCAATAGGATCTTGTTATAAAAATAAATGAACAGTCTTGTCCTTACCATGTAAAATCATTCTACTCAAACTTAACTTTCATGGAAACTAATTCTCAATTGTTGTCAAGTCCAATTTGTTGGCAAGAAAGTTATGCTTACTTCCACCAAATTGAACTTTCTCGTTGGTTTATCGAACTTTGGGTCCACTTTCTTTAACTCTAAGGATTTTGTTGAATGCAACATGTCTTTTTTTTAAACTAAAAATTTAGTTTTGGGTGGTCGTTATTATACCTTATCTAGTAGGAAAGTTTTAAAAAAGATGTCAGTCGGTCATATTTTATTGTATAAACTCATTAATTACACTCTATTGTCTGAGATTGTGTCCAGTGGATGTCATTTCATTAACTTGAACACCATGAGTTTTATCTTATAGCAAAGGTTATTAAGGGCCAATCAACCTAGGATGTCTCATTCTTAAGTACATGGTTTACTCTATCACTCGTACTCCCAAAAATCCTCATTTTTCCATGTTTCTAACCTTTATTCTTGGTGCGAAAGGAATCATTCTTCCATACCTTAGCTTGAGTCTCCTCATGATAGTAAGGTCTTAGATATCAACAACCTCAAGAAAGTGCGTATTCTGTAATCTAAAATGGGTGGCAGGTCCGTGCAGCCAGTTCCATTCCAAAATCTAATGACAAAGAAGCCATTGATCTTGTTTTTAGTGATTTTGCTAGTGATTGCCCAGATCCTACTACCATTATTCGATGGCCGCGTCGCTTACAAGATCAGTCTGCATGCAAGATAGATACCAAACTTGATGACATTGAAGCTAGAATCATCGCTCTTATTGAAATTGTTGAGAGTGCTCTGCTAGTTATTACTAGAAGATCAGACCATATTGAAAAATGAACGACTAAAGTTAAGGCCACTTTGAAGAAGCTAAAGAATAAGCTCTTTTGATGTGTCCCATTTTCAATGACAAAAAGAGAGACATAAATCATTGATCTTTCGAAAAATCACTGATCTTTTGAACTTTTGTATGAACTTGTCCTTTGATTCTGTCTATTAAACTTATTATTATGTATCCTTGGATTGATACTAATTGCTGCTTTGCTATGAACTAGTATCTGTGTTAGCTATGCCACGTATGTTCACTTTCATTGTTGGATTTGGTGACTCATTAAGTATTTAGTTAGTGCCCATAGTATGCTTTATGTATGTCTCTGCTTAATGAGTACTCAAGCACCCAAGACAAAGGTGCTCTTTGTACCAAGCATCCCTTGCTACAAGATAGGGAAAGCCTTTTTTGCATGCAATATCTCTCCATAAATCTAAAAGTCTCATAATCAAAATAATTATCATCATAAAAAAGGGGGAGATTGTTAGTCTTCTAAGATATTTTGATAATGATAATCATCTTGATTATGTTGCATGTTTCCATAAATAAGCAAATCCATTTATTATGGTAAAATGATCCTCCAATAAATCACTTTTGGAAATGATTCACTGTGCACAAATCACGGTAACTTGCTTTGCAAATCACAACTCTATCAAAAGCATGAATCTACTAAATCATTATCCTTTAATCTCGTCTATCATACAACAGTAATATTCATCTAAGGAATATACACCTTCGTTCCGTTTAAGGTGACCCTCAAAATATTATAAATTCCTACTACACTATTGGAAATAATTATTGAGTTTTAATTACTCTATATCTTTTATTAAGTACAGTTGTCATTATTGTGAATATTTTCTTTGTTGCTTTGTTGTGATTTCTCAAAGGACCATCTGGAAAAGAGACACATTGACACAAAGCGTTGGAGTCTGTCTTGTTAACAAACTACCAACTTGGAAGTTGAGGCCAGGTGTGACACCCCAAGAATTTCCAAAATAAAATGTTTTGAATCGCCAATTTATTGGAAATTTATTTGATTTCAAAATCAAGCATCGTTTTGAAATCAAAACTCGTTTTGTGCATTCAAAATAATTTTGAGTAAATACGTTTCAATTTCACGTCATATTTCGACTCAAACGAGCCCCAATTTGTATTTAAACAAGCCCCAAAACTTAGCCTAATTCCTAGCCACTTTTATTGACTAATAGACACAATTGAAAAATCAAAGAAAAAGAAAAAGGAAATCTGAATCAAAGAGCAGCCGCAGCAGCAGATTTCAACAGCATGATGGATGGATTTTCCATCCATCCATCTATCCTACCATGTCACATGAGCCACCCTACCCTAGTCCTAAAG
>JACFYI010002932.1:193416-209715 GCA_014898755.1 Handroanthus guayacan | reverse complement strand
ACCTATCGTTTTGGAACTTCTGGACTTAGATTTATATTTTGGATCGACATCATGTTTTGGACTTGTGAAATGTATAAAGCATGGGATTGTATTGATAAGTTAGATGGCTCAAGTGTAATTTTGGACAGTTTGATATGTAACTATACATTTTGGGAATTAGTTTGGGTCGTTTGACGTGTTTTTTATGAGATTTCGCTTGAATGATATTGATGCATTAAGTTTTTGATCATTTTGGAATGATTATCCGTCCGCGAGTAGCCCTAGGATCTGGGGCGTTACACCAGGCCTTGAGATATTAAGTGGTTATCGAAGTTTCAACAACCACGATAATTATTCAAGGCTTTTGGCAGAAGCATTCCTGAGTCCAGCCAACACTGGTTCCTTTGAATAGCACCTAGTGGAATCAACATATCCTCTTCGGGATTTTCTTATATCACTCTCATTTGACAATCCATCTGGACAATTTCTTTCTCTCTTGGTCTTTATTATTGTCAAATTATTTGAACTTTATTTATATATTTATTAATCTTAGTAATAATTTGACAGGTTAAAACATTCTAGGTGGGAGCTTGTTGAAGTGGTGCCCAGTAAGCCAATTAAATGGGCTTGTAAAACTATTCCTTCATGATAAATCTTATTTTATCAATATGTTTGTAAATGGTTATCTTCATCTTATGCGCATTTGGAAGAAGTCCTCGAGATCACAGTTAAATACGAGACTTGGTAACGCATATGGTGGTGGTAATCATGAAATAAGTCTTTATGATCATGATATTAAAATATTCCAAGTCAAAGAATCTATGACACGAGGACATCTTTGATCCAAATAGATTTGCATTAACAATACATACACTAAGGAGTTGGAATTTGCCTTGTTTCATAGGCAAATCATGTAATGACATCGGTGCATTCTAATGTGTGCTTGTTAGTAAATAAGTTTACTGAAGCACAATAAGAGAAATCCATAAGATAGCCATACTGGCTTGTTAGCAATGAAATTTTCTCTAACTTACGATAATGCATATAATTAATTCTTTGACTTGAGATTCCATGGTTACCTTGTGCATAAGTGTTTAAACTTAATAAACAACTCGAGTTTGCAATAAGTCATATGAAGAGTTCATTAGGGTAACTCAACTTATAACATAGAGGTATGTGGGTTCTAATAAAGGATCCATTCACTCATCTCATAGAATAAGATGATCCTCTATATTTTTCTATGATGCTTTGTTCAAGAAATTTTTTTGCATAAGGGAGGCTAAAAATTTGGAAAGGGTTTCTAATGATAAGGTAAAAAAGAAAAAAATCAATCATTAAGAACAAAATCATAGTTGTTGAGACTATTAGGGAGTGGATGAATATCTCAGCTCTAGGCCATAATCAAGAGATAAGAAATCAAAGGACCGTATTTGCATAATACTTGTAAGTGGTATAAGTTCACTCTAGAATTAATTCATTTAATTAGTGAGGCTTCATGATTTGACGCTGGAATATTGTCCATGGAAATTGTGTACTCTTGAGATTAATAGAGATTAATTCAATCGCAATTAATTAAAAGATTTTAATTAATCAATATATTTATATTTGCAAATTAAATCGCAATTGATTGTGGGTCCATGTTTAATTAATTGGTGAACCTATAAAGTTACATGCAAAAGCCTCTTGACTTTAATAGAGAAATTTTGAAAATTATCTAAAGTGTTAGATAATTGGGTGAAACAACGATTGACCTAATCCGATTGATCAAGTTGGCTAGATTAATTTATGGAGATAAATTAATCTGATTAATTTAATACTTAAATTATTAAAATGCCAGTTTTTGAATAGGCCCAAATTTTATTTAGCTTTTGAATAAATTGATTGGGTATTTTAGTCAAAGTCAACTTGTGGGTTAAGTTGACCCACTTAAATTATAAAGATAATTTAATTGGGCTAATTAAATTTATTTGATTAATTTAATTGGGTCATTTAAATTAAAATCAACCTAAGAGGCCCATGTAAAATTATTTTGGAGAGACACCCACTTGGGGAAGGCTCAAGCATTAAGTGACAATTAAATTGATTCAATTAAATTTGGGATTTAATTAAATGAAAATTTAAAGTGCCACTTGGGTAATAGGTGGACCGATAGGAAACAAGTGAAGGTGTGGAAAGTATGGAGGTGGGAACTTCTAGAGCCCTCCACCACTTAATGCCATGCAACATTAACCACTTACCTATAAAACCCCAAACCCCACATGGCTAGCCACTTTAACATCTTGTTGGCCAAATTTGGATCAAATTTCCTCTAATATCTTTATAGTTAGTTTCATTTTCTCCCAACTTCTCTACCATGAAACTCTTCAATCTAGCTTTGAATTTTTTCTTTAGTGTTTGACACTAGGAGGTGTGAGAGATCTTTTTTAGAGATCTTCTAGATTGAAGGTTTGGAGTGTGTCCATCAAGCAATCAAGATCAAAGTGTTGGCCAAGTTGTTTCAAGTGATTTCAGCCAATTGAATAAGATTTGGAAGAGCTTTTGGTTTTGGTGATTATCTTCAATCTTTGGCGGATCAAGACTTGGAGCTTGAAGAACTTGAAGAATCCTTGGTGGTTTTTGAAGATAAAGTGTTTCAGCCATTTTAATTGGAGACGACCAAATTAGATCTTGGAGATTGCAAGGTTTTTGATCAATGTTTTGATACAAACTTTGAAAGGTAGTCTCCTTTTTCTAATCCAAACTCTTTTTGGCATAAGTTTGATCATGGGATAATTTCCTACATGTGATGTATGTTTTATAGATCAATTATTGAATTTTAATTTTTCTTGCGCCTTGTTTTGATGTTTTGAGATTCCTTCCACCACTTTCAAGTGGTATCCGAACCACTTTATGCTGTAGTCATTGGATTTTGTCTAATATATTGATTTATTTGATGGATTAATATATAGTTCCATGGTCTTGATTCAATTAATGGATTGAGATCATAAAACTTTTGGTTGTGGCTTATTGTTAATGAATTGGCTTCAAATCTATTGCTAAATGATAGATTTAGTAATAGTGATACGCATTTAACGAATTTAATTGATTTTTGCATATTTTTGTTTAATGTCTCACTTTAATTTTGGAACTCAAATGTTTTGGATTGGTTTCTCATCGTCTTAGGATAATGTAAGAGGAAACAGAGAGTGAATTGAAGTCTCGATGGTGCTGGAATGTCCCAAGCATGCAAATTACAAAATGCAGTGTGGACTCGACACAAGTATGCCATTTTGTGTGTGTGAAGGCGCTGATAACAGTAAACATTTTTTTCAAAAATTTTCTCTGGATACTTGAGCGCTATTTTCGGTGCTAGGACGCCCAATCCAGTAGCCGTTTTTAATATTTTTGGTTTTTGTTTTGATGTGCAAGTGTTACACAATCTTTCCTAGCCATCTTTAAAGTGTATAACGCATTTGAATTCTAAAATTAAGGCCTAGATATGTTTATATCAACTAACTGAAGTTCTTGATTATGTATATGATACATGTCATAGAAGCTTTTTCTTTGATAAATTTAAATTCGTACATTTAATAGATGGATGTATGTCTTTGAATGGATGATTAGGATGATTATGAGCCAGATAAAATAGCCTTATTTGATTCAATTTGATTGGTTTGGGTATGTAATTAAATAGGGCTTGCATGCCTCTTGCTTCAATCTTGTGATGAGAGTAGTTTATTAGGATTGATGAAATCTTCTTTTTCTCTTTTACATGGAGGCCATGGCATGGAGTTCAAGGATGAAGAAAGAGTTCAAGGCTGAAGCCCATGTATGCATAGAATGCTGTGTCATAGATAGGATCTGTTCGTTTTATTACTGACTTAAAAATCAACTAGATAATGCGTTCTCAGCGCATTATTTAGTGAGTGGCCCATAATCATCTTTCCTAGAGCCTGCTAAGCTTTTAACTATGCTTATTTATGCATATTATCCTTTTGGGTATGGTGATGCATGATTATTATAGATATCCTAAATAAGTGTTATGAGGTCTTGCAAATTTTCAAATCCTTCACATAGAAAGTCTAAGTTTACTAAATATTAAGTCAAGAAAAATGGGTAAAATTAAATGAGATTTAATTATCCATAACTTCCACCAATAGGAATGTGACATGAAATACCAACATTAAATGTGCGTTGTCTCACGAGTCGTGGAACACATATTTGATGGAGGTAATCATTGCTTTCTTCGCATTAGAAGCAAGGACTTTGATAATAATTTGGTTATGACATTATCTCATTGTAACAACCCAAAAATTCTCTTAATTATAAATTCAAATTCTCATTTTTCTTACTACGAATTTACAACCAAAATATTTTATGTTGCAAACAAAATTTATCATATGCGTTATTTTGACCCAAAAAAAATTATTTTGGCCCAAGCTTTGAGTCCAAAATTTCAAAAGCCCAACCAAAAAATTCCAAAAAAAAAAAAGAATATATAGGAAATAGGCCAAGTAACCGGCCAATATCCCCAAAAAAGGGAAAAATGTCTTATTTTTATATTTGATAAAATTTGTGGCCAAGTAATAAATAATGTGAGAGGAAATGCGAGACTCTACCAAAATTGGACACATCATCACCCCAAAGTTTCAAAAATTGCAAATAAAACCCATTCCGCCAATTATAAATAGATGGAGTTGGCAATTGCAAGACTACTTTTGCAAATCTTACTCTTGAACTTTGCCAACAAAATCCTTTTTATATTTTTCTTCTTTTATCTTCTTCTTCTATCTTCTCTTTCCTTTAATTATATTTCCATTCACTTACTGAAAGGAAACTTTTGAAATTTAAAGATTTTAAAGTATAAAGGAGAAGAGTAGGAAACACTCACCTTAGGGCACATTGGTAAAGTTTAAGTTTAAGTTAAGGTTTAGAGTTTTGATGATAAGGATTTGATCTTGAACTCATAAGTGAACTAACTTGGAGCTTTAGGAAATTTGGACATCCTCTGTAACATTGAAGCTAAGGACGAAAGGCATTCCATGGCTATTCCCTTTGGCTCATTACCATTGAAACTCCTTGGATTATGATTCTTTCCTTCTCCCTTACTTGGAATGAAATGGACTTGAACTTGACTATGCCATTGCCATCTTTATAAATTATGGAGTATTCGTTTGTTAAATGATGTTAACCCTTTGATCACAATGTGATTATTATCTTTATTGATCCGTGACTTTGATATCCTTATGATTGGAACCTTTGGACATTAAAGAAATGTGTAATGTTTTATGGAAAAGGATAAAACATGGACTTACTTGATTGTTTTTTCCCATTTTATTTTATTTTGATCATGAATTGAAATCATAAAATTTCCCTCTTTATTTTTTTGCTTTTATTATAAAAAAAAAAATTTAAACATGGGCATGACCGCACCCATGTATGGGCGCATTTGCGCCCGCGAGTGCTGCACCCATTTCTGAGCACAGTTGTGCCTAGTCTAGAAGCAAAATTTTATTGTTTTGAACACGTTTTGCTATATGAAGTCCATATTTCATTTCTTTGAAATGTTTTGAAGCTCAAAAACGATTTTCTTACGTCCAAGGTTCAAATTGAATTGAAAACTGAGCTTGATATTCGTTTATATTCGTATACTAGTTGAATCGGACATATTGAATATGTCAAATTCTTTTAAACCTATATGCATGAATGTTGAGGCCTGAGAGGTTCAAAAAGGATAGTAGGGCAGTATTGGACAGCAGTAAGTCCCCTATAGGATGCCCTAATATTGGATAATCCCGCGAAAACCTGGACGTAGGTTTCCAAAGGGCTAGTTAGTGGCATGCTGTCGGCTGTGCCTAATGGTAAATGAATGACTCCTCTCTAAGTGGCCACTCAAGGGTGAGAATAGAAGGATAAAAGTTTAATGTTATGTCTAGGAGTGATAAGGGTGACATATCCATCGAATATTAGTGCTGCCATGATTATTTATTTGTTCATAATTGATATTGAGTTTTGAACCGTATGATTGCTTATTGTGTCGTGATTATTTATCCCTCAATGTAATTTGATTCATCTTTCATTATTTAATTCTTGAAGCGTGTATTTGGCTCATCTCTTGTTCATTTCTTTACCTATATGTCAGAGCCATAATTCTTACTAAATCAGTGGACTTACGTTTTTTTTTTAACTTTATCATATATAGGTAATTAATTTCACGAATATTCTACTGAGTTTTGAAGAACTTTGGATTTTTATTTCTTGTGCTAGTAAATGCTTGTAGTGATGTATAACATAGTTGTGTGAACTTACATGTAATTTTGAGAGACTTTGGCATGTGTTTTATATGGAATGATCATGTAATGAAAGTATTGTTGTTGATATTGTATCTCAAAATTTTAGCTTAGTCGACCCTATCCATAGGTTACATTCCCGACTTAGGGGTGGATACTCTGGGATTCAGGGCATTACAGGTGGTATCTGAGCCTAGGATAGGAAAACTTTGTTGTAATAAAGTTTAGAATGTTTAATATAGCATTTTGCCTTTCTTCCTATTTTAACTAGTAACTTCATTTGTTAACTCTTATTGTTAACGTGGGTAGGATGGATCGATAAAAAAGAAAGGTGAGTGAGTCAGAGGAATTTGAGTATAGCACAAGTGGGAGCAACATTGGGCCGGCCTTTAAAGAACGTAAGGGCAAGAGATTATGAAAGGGAGTTAGAGGAGAAGGATAAAGAGATATCCTATTGGAAGCAAGCGTATCTCACTTAATGACAATACCACCAGGAATTCGAGAAATGAGCTTACATGTAGATGCATAACATGGTGGGAAAACACCAAAGCCAACAACTAAACAAGAAAAATCAAGCCCCCCAAAATCGGAGATACTTTGCCCATTTCATTCGGGGGCGTGACCGTACACTATGAGAATATAATGAGGAAAGTAAACGATGCAATGTTTAGCATGGAGTGGATTGCCCAGGATTATGTCAAGGGCGAGTTTGTGCCTTGGTTTGAGAAGCCCGGATCTTCTAGTTTGTCGACCATGTTCGAGGGAGAGTAAGTGCAATGGATGGACCAAGAGTTGGTGGACTAATTGTGAATGTGACGCTTCCAATGGTGGTGCCATCTAGGAACAAGGGTAAGGGAACGACGAGGGTGCCAAGTAGGTCGACGAGGGTAAGAGGTGGAAGGCCAAGGATGAAATTCACTCCATGATGCCGAGTCATACCACCGAGACCTCCCATCCAGGTGCATGTAACCAAGAGGAGTTGGCTTTGGTTGGAAGGCAGCTTGAAGGACCGGAGGATGTTGGAGTTGGTAATAATGAGGAGGAGGAGGATCCTAGCTATGTTGAGATTGATTGATGGGGATGTTAGTATATATATATGTATATATATTAAGGGGCTTGTTTAGAACTTTTAGGTTAGACAAATGATGGTTGTAGTAATGGCTTGTAATGATGCTAATTTGATATAGTTGGTAGACTTTTGCTTAGACAGATATAGAAATTTGAAAAGATAATGATAGTGTTTATTTAGTCATTTTCTTTTGGCGACTTTTGTAGATGGTTTCATAATCATGTATTTTGCATAATGTAATCATGAACTTTAATTACTAAAATTATGAAACTTTTGAGCATTACTTAGCTTGAACTTTAGTATTGTGCCATATTTGAGCTTTATCCATTTAGGTTCTTGCAACAAATATAGGAAACCATAGGTTATTACTATGACCTTTGTTTACAAATTTCAGATAAATATGGCATAAAGGAAAAATGCATCAAATAACAAATCTCCTAGAAAATGTGGTAGGCCAAGATGGGTGTTAGTCGATAAATTCTCGACACCCGAGATTTTGAATAATACAGAAACCACCGTAACGTAAAATAAACCTCATGAACAAACACCTCCTAGAAGAAATGGACCAGTTGCGGAAAAACTTTTCACTTTATTTCAACAACTTGTGAATCAATGTCAACGATAAGTTAATTAGGGGCATGAGAATGAGGAAGACGCCAAAGATAAGATATTGAGAAGATTCTTAAGGTTTAATCTGCTCAAGTTTAAAGGTGGACCTGATGATCAGAAGGCAGAATCTTAGATCATGGAAATTGAGAAGATATTCCGAGTACTATACTACTCAGAGCAACAGAAAGTGAAGTACGCCACCTTCCCCTTTGAAGAGGCGGCAAACTATTGGTGGCGAGTGGTAGAGCAAAAATGGGAAAGAAATGAAGTCAAGGAGACGTGGGAAGAATTAAAAATTGAATTCGTAAGAAAGTTTATCCCTCAATTAGTTAGAGATATGAGGGAGAAAGAATTTATGAATTTAATCTAAGGTTATCTTTCGGTGGCAGAATACGAGGCCAAATATAATAGCCTAATCCAATATGCACCGCATATTCTTGCGGAAGAGAAAAGGAGAAAAAAAGATTTGTTGAGGGCCTCAATCCCGAGTTAAGGTGTGCCCTAGCCATTCGTTACCCCTCAAGCTATGATAATGTAGTTGAGAGAGCGATGGAGTTAAGGCAGAATTATGAGAACTTCGCAAGACAGATGAGAAAAGGAAAGAAAAAATGGTCAGACAAATCTGACCAAGATAAAGGAAAAAAAAGTTTTTGTGGGAAGAAACCAAAGGTGATGAGGGGAAATGCAGCACCAACATATAGCTGATAAGGGCATGGCTCTAGCTGATGCTGGGAGGAGAAATTGCAGGTTCTGTGTAGGGCACTTCACATGTTGAAATTTAGTGTTGGAAGAAGCAAATGAAGTGTTTGATCTGTGGAAGTGTTCAATACACGATAAAGGACTGCCCGCTGAACTGCAGAAATGCTAATTCCAGAACACAAAACTAACCGCAATAGGGCACAATTGGATGCTCCCAAGTTAAAGTGTGAACCTATGCCTTAGCTAGAGAGGAAGTCACGGATCTTACCTAAGTGGTATAAGGTAAGATCCTAATCCAAAATTATTTGTGTAAAGCATGATTTAACCCTGGTACTACACACTCTTTTATCCTAATTGATTATGCAAAGTGAATAGGCCTAACCTCGAAAAATATGAAAACTCCTTATAAGATCCATATCCCTATAAGAGGATACTATGAAACTTGTGTTAAGTATCTGAACTACCTTGTGAACATAGAAAATCAAGAATTCATTGCTTACCTTATTGAACTACCAATTTAGAACTATGACCTTATTTTAGGAATGGATTGGCTGTATCAAACCAAGCCATAACAGACTGGTTTGCTAAGGTAGTCAAGCTGGGTACCAAATTAGGGTAGGTACTAATAGCACTTCCAAAAATAGTGGCTTAATTACTATATTCACTATAAGGGCCAGAAAAATCGTTAAGAAAGGAGGACGGGGATTTCTGGCCTATTTAATAAATAAAGCTTTGGATAAGATTGAATTAAAATACGTGAAAGTGGTTAGTGAATTTGTGGAAGTGTTCCTTGAGGAATTGAATTCACAACTCCTGGATCGAGAAATTGAGTTTGTGATAGAAACCCTTTCTAGGATAGCGCCATTCTAAAAAATCCATATAGAATGGTACCGGCAAAATTGAAAGAGTTGAAGGAGCAATTACAGAAACTGCTGGGTAAGAGTTTCATATGATCAAGCTCTTCCCCTTGGGGAGCTCCGGTCTTATTTGTGAAAAAGAAAGATGGCGCCTTAAGAATATGTATTGACTATCGAGAGTTGAACAAAGTGACTATTAAGAATAAATACCCTTTACCTTAGATTGATGAACTGTTTGATCAGTTACAAAGGTGTGCAGTATATTCGAAGTTGGATTTGCACCAGGGGTATTATTAATTAAAGATACGGGAATAGATATCCCCAAAACTGTATTCAATCCTCGTCATGGATATTTTGAGTTTATAGTGACGCCTTTTGGGTTGACGAATGCTCTTACAATATTTATGGATTTAATGCATCGAGTATTTCATACATGCTATGATTGTTCTGTGGTGATTTTAATTGATGACATTTTGATTTATTCTAAATCGGGGAAGGAACATGAAGAACATTTGCGGATTGTCCTTCAAACTCTTAAGGAACATAAATTGTATGCTAGATTCAGTAAGTGTGAATTTTGGCTGAGGAGAGTAACCTTTCTGGGATACATAATTTCTCAAAATGAACTTGAAGTTAACCCAGAAAAGGTAGAGTTGGTTCTCAATTGGAAAGGACTTGAAACCATTACTAAAGTGAAAAGTTTTATTAGATTGGCAGGGTATTATTAGAAGTTTATCCAAAACTTCTTTAAGGTAGTTGGTCCAATCACTAAATTAACCCAGAAGGATCGACGATTTGAGTGGGACCAACAATGCAAGGAAAGTTTCTTGGAACTAAAGGAAAGACTAACATTTGCCCCAATACTTGCACTACTTGATGGATCAAAGAAATTCACTGTATATACTGATGCTTTGAAGGAAAGCTTGGGTTACGTTTTAATGTAGAAAGGCAAAATGATTGCGTATACCTTAAGGAAGTTGAAAAATCATGTACAAAACTATCCTACACATGACTTAGAATTAGTGGCAATAGTTTTTGCCTTCACTGAATGGCGCCATTATCTATATGGGACCAATGCAGAGGTCTATACGGATCACAAAAGTCTCAAATATATCTTTAGTTAGAAAAAATCTAAATTTGAGATAATGACGGTGGATGAAATTTCTGGAGAATTATGACTTCAACATCACGTATCACCCTGGCAAGACAAACGTCGTTGTCGATGCTCAAATATAAGCATATACCCCGAGCTATAAAGTGAGATTTTAAAGGTCCAAGAGGAGAATGAATGGGTACAAAAGCCTAAAGCCACGATGGGCGCACAAGAAGAGTCCGAATTCAGGATTGACGCGACGGGTTACCGCGATTTAAGAATAGGGTGTGTGTCCTCGAAAGAATGCAGGAATGAGTGTTGAATGCGGCTCATCAAACTAAGCACTCAATATATCTTGGAGGAATAGAAATGTATAGAGTCCTGAAATAGAAGTTTTCGTGGGAAGAAATAAAAGTAAATATAGTCAAATATCTTTAGAAATGCTGAGCTTGCTAGCTTGTGAAATCAAAGCACCAGAGACCGTTTGGAAAATTACAACAGTTTCCAAATCCTAAGTTGGTAAGAGAAGGATGTGATAGTATTTGGATAGTAGTTGATAGGCTTACAAAATCTGCGCACTTTCAGCTTGTTAAAACCCAATAAAATGTTGAGAAGCTCACCGAGATCTATGTTAAGGAAATAGTACGGTTACATGGAATTCCTCAGAGTATTATCTCCAACACAGATCCAAAGTTTATAGCGAGGTTTTGGAGAAGCTTATAGGAACATTTGGGGATAAAATTATTGTTCAGTTTGGGAGCTCATCCTCAAACTGACGGCCAATCAGAAAAGGTAATTCAAACATTAGAAGATATGCTACGGGCTTGCATTTTGAATTTTCCTAAAAATTGGAATACCTTTGGTAAAGTTTGCCTATCACAACAGCTATCAAGCTTTCATTCAGATCTCACAGCAATTCACGACGTCTTCCATATATCCCAATTGCAGAAATACCATCCAAATCCTTCACACATCATAGAACATATCGATGTGCCTATCAAAAGTAACCTCACTGTATATAGCAGCTTATCTGTATCCTAAATTATCAGGGATCGAAGAAACCCCAAGTCAAAGTCATTTGAAGAAATCAAAAGATTGAAGAGGGCACTTAGGAGCGTGAGGACAAAATGCGAGAGAGATACCCTTACTTATTCGAACATCAGGTATGAATATGGCAATTATGTTCTTTTAAGGAGGGGAAGAGTGTAACAACCCGAAAATTTCTCTAATTATATCTTGAATTCTCATTTTTCAAACTACAAATATTTTCACAACATTAGAAATTTTTCTTATAACCAAAATATTTTATCATATCCATTAAAATTTTTTTTACAAATAAAATTTATCATATGCATTATTTTGATTCAAAGAAAATTATTTTAGCCAAACTTTGAGCATAAAAATTTCAAAAGCCCAACCCAAAAATTCAAAAAAAAATAAAATAAAATAAAAATATATAGGAAAATAGGCCAAATAGCGGGCCAATATCCCCAAAAATGGGAAAAATATCTTATTTTATATTTGGTAAAATTTGTGGCCAAATAATAAATAATGTGAGAGAAAATACAAGACTCCAGCAAAATTTGACACATCATCACCTCAAAGCTTTTAAAATTGCAAAACAACCATTTCCTTCAACTATAAATAGGTGGAGTTGGCATTTGCAAGACTACTCTTGTAATTCTTACTCTCCAACTTTGCCAACAAAATCCTCCCGATCTTCTTTTTCTTTTATCTCCTTCTTCTATCTTTTCCTTCCTTTAACTATATTTCCACTCACTTACTAAAGATAAAAAAAATTGAGACTTAAAGATTTTAAAGTATATAAAGGGGAAGAATCGGAAATACTTACCTTACAGCACATTAGTAAAGTTTAAGTTTAAGTCGAGGTTTAGAGTTTTGATGATAAATGTGACACAAAATCTAAAGAATTTGATCTTGAACTCATAGGTGGACTAGCTTTGAACTTTAGGAAATTGGGACATCCTCTTTAATATTGAAGTTAAGGACCAAAGGTAAGGATTATAGCTAATCCCTTTAGCTCATTACCATTGAAACTCCTTGGATTATGATTCCTTCCCTCTCTTTTGCTTGCAATGAAATGGACTTGAACTTGAATATGCTATTGTCATACTTATAAATCACGGAGTATTTACTTGTTTAATGATGATAACCCTTTAATCACAATATCATTATTATTTTTATTGATCCATGATTTTGATATTCTTGTGGTTGGAACTTTTCGACATTAAGGAAATGTATAATGTTTTATGGAAAAAGATGAAACATGGACTTACTTTATTGTTTTTCCCATTTTATTTTGTTTTGATCATGAACTAAAATCTTAAAATTTCCCTCTTTATTTTTCTGCTTTTATTATAAAAAAATTTTTAAACATGCGCGCGATCACACCCATGTATGGGCACACTTACTCTCAGGGCAATAGCCTTGGGCCACCTGAGCGATCTTGCGTCCATTTTTGGGCGCGGCTGCGCCCAATTTAGAAGCAAAATTTTGTTATTTGAACCCTTTTTGCTATATTAAGTTGGGAAAATTTCATTTTTTGTTCCTCAACTTAATCACTTTCCGTCCCTCATTCATCAATTTATGTCCCCCAACTTTCATTTTTTCATCACATTGCGTTCGGCTGTCCAAAATTCCGTGAAAACTAACGGCCACCAGTTTTTTTTTTTTTTAATTTGAAGAGGAAAAAGGAGCAAACCCCTCTTCAGCAAAGTGCCGCACGCAGAGAAGCTTAGAAACATCAGATTTCTGCTCTGCCCCAAAACAGCCGCATAGCCCCCTTCAAAAATCAATTTGCTGTTATTGTTGTTGAATTTGTGGTGTGATGAACTTGTAGTGTGATGAGTTTGTAATATGATGAACTTGGTGCAATTATTTTTGTTAAAACAAGAATATCGACAAAAGTATTTTTACTTTTTATTTTCGATTTAGTCCGCAGTCGGATCATATTTTATTGCTTAAAGCTCGCGAAGTGCTAGCTCATTCCAGCTCCCACATACGTCTCCCTAATATATACACACAACTGAAATATATATGCATGCATAAATGCTGTCTAACTGTGTGTATGTGTGTGCCTGTGTATACCCTTTGACTCTAAACTCTTTACCTCTTTCATTTTCTGTTGAGTGATATATATACACATATATATCAATTCTAGGTTCAGCTATTGATTACCATTTGGATTGAAGGTCCATTGTTTGCAATGGGCTCGTCACAGGGGAGGAGAATGAGGGTCTTTCCCCGTATTATGTTTATGGTGAGTTGCCAGAGAATTTTGCTTCAGGTGCTTTGGATGCCGTTATTTCAATTTTCTTGTTTGTATTTGTGGCTAAAATCGAAGGAATACTGGTGGCTGTTAGTTTTCATGGAATTTTGGACGGCCAGACGCAATGTGATGAAAAAATGAAAGTTGAGGGACATAAATTGATGAGGAGAAAAGATAGGGGACAAAAAGTGATTAAGTGACTAAGTTGGGGGACAAAAAATGAAATTTTCCCTATTAAGTCTATATTTCATTTCTTTGAAATTTTTTAAAGCTCAAAATAAATGTGAAGGTAAGGAAAATTAATCAAAAATTGCAGTGGAATAAACATAAAATTACATTCATCAACCATGAATTATTAGCCTAAACCTTCAAGGATCACCATATGAGTATAGATCTAGATTTAAAAAAGAGAAAATTATCTTGATCGAATGAAAAATCAATTCGGTAGCGAGGATTATTCCAATGACCGAAAACGTGGTCTTCAATCTTTGATCAACACTTGATCTCCTTGAATGATCCAATTATGCTTGATCCTTCCACACACTTGAAAGGAAATCTTGATCTTCTTCCAAATCTTCAAAGAACCGAAAGTTTTTTCCCAAAACTCCTCAAGACCGTGACCTCAATTCCTTGAACCAACACTTGATTCTTCAATTTGTTATTGTTAAATCCTGAATGGCAGGTTAATGACTTAACGTTTAGAATAGATGTAGCACAAGTCGTGGGTCTATATGAAAAGTGAGGCAAAATACATTAAGGGTTGCATAGTTTTTACAATTGATTGAGGTTACCTACCTTGGATTATTAGTAGATGTCTCACGAGTCATGGGTCCATGAATAATACCTTAAGTCTCACTAGGTAATTAGATTACCCAAATTTTATGTGAGGGCATAAAATTTGAATAAATTGTAGGAGGTAACTTATGATTAAGATCATAATCATGTTTACAAATATTAATTTAATGGATGTTTATATTTTCTTCCACCCATTTGTTAAATTTGAATTCGAACAAAATTATAATACCACTCATTTTTCTATGAAACCCATTAACTAAATTGGACCCAAAATTTTGATTGACTTCATTATATTTTCTTAAACTCGAATGAGAAATTTTTATCTCTATTTGAGCCCCAAATGTGTTGCCTGATGTGATCACCGGTGAGTTAAGTGAAATGTTCATGCAATGGGAAAGGATGACCACCAAATTCATTGTCTCATAATGATCAAAATAGGCCAATTTTGAGTAAAAATCAAGGAGTTGATATGTTACTCATCACAAATATTTAAGTGAAAATCAAGGAATTGATTTGTTCCTTGTAATCAAGATTTAAGTGAAAAATCAAAGAATTGATTTATTACTAAAGTAAGTCTTTAGTGGACACTATCTCATCCCATTCAAAGGCCACGAAAGGGATTGAAAGGAAAATTGAAATAAAGGTTCTTTCAAAAGCAAGTAATCACTAAAGACGTCGAAAAGGAATCTGGAAAAATAAATCATCGATAAAAATACACTAATTGCTTCAATTAAAATAAAATGCGATGCAAGAATAGGAATTGCAAAAAGCGCCTTGCAAGACCATTAAGAATGATATCTTCTTTGTTGAAATTAACCTTTTCGGTTAGTAATTAGTCATGTGTATATGATACCGCATGTAGTTAGCATCTTCGCAATTAGTTGTAAAATAATAATTGAGTGCTAGGATGTGATCCTCTACCTTGGTAACAGTGTAAAGTGCTACAACTAAAACCACAAAGTAGTAAGCTAAGAGCTATGGAAATACTTTTATAAATCCACTTATTCACTCATATAAGTTGAACAAAGTAATTAGAAAATCAGATGATCTGCGAAATACACATTTCAAACATGCTCAACCAGTTAATATTTCTTAAATTAGATTTGCATATTGATTGCCTCAAGTTCACTACTCATTGGTGATATAGAGAGTTACCGACTCGCTTATCTTGTTTGAAGAAATAGTCACTAGGTAACCGATTGTAGGATATTTGGGGCATGTTACTCATCTATTAAATTTAATCCATACAAATGTTTGCAGGTTACTAAGGAATTAGTGCTTGAAATAGCTCACTCACTCCATAATATCTATCGATGACTCAGTTAAAAAATGTGCCTCATGAGGAGGTGATTTGTTATTGGGTCACTTACCATCATGCTTTTGAGGATTAATGAAAATGAAGCTCAGATTCTTGAATAGGCCTGCTTGACTATTATGAAAAATGGACGAAATTTGATATTTGAAAGAATTTCATGAAAAATAGAGTACAATATTGAATCTTGATGTAACGTATGATTGATTATACTATGAAAACACGGCATCTGATAATTTAATACTTACTAGTGATTATTAGCAAAAACAATTTTCTAAGGGGGTGTTTGATAGGGAAGATTAGCCTAAATACCATAATTGGGCCCAAT
>JACFYI010002932.1:123267-193316 GCA_014898755.1 Handroanthus guayacan | reverse complement strand
ATATTTATGTGGATCACATCTCAAATAGAGTTCTGGGTTAATGAGGCCCAGATTTGATCATGGAAAAAAGAGTATTAACAGCTTCTATAGCTTATAATACTCCAAATATGAGAAAACTACAGCAGTTCTAATATCACTAATCAATACTATTCATCTTCTTGAAAAATCAATGCAGTGAAAATGGACTTTTCCTTTGCAAGCAAGAGAATGGTTCATAATGCCCTTGTAAGAATATCTCTTTGTTCTCATACTCACATATATTGCGATGTTGAATAATTGGAACATTTTACTGAATATTCAATCATTTCTTTATGTAGGAGGTAAGGAGGGATTGACACTCATAAAAACCAGCTGTATCATATCACTGATTGCCAAATGAGCCCAGGATTAGATGTAGAAACTTGGAACATTCCTCTAGTGGCTTTCTATGTTAATTTCCGAGTGATTTTCTCTTATGTGTTTATCTTTTATTACTTTATAATTTCTATTACAGTAGCAAAGCGTAGAGGCCTTTACAAGTGTATTTTTTAAATAGATGGGGAGTGAGACATTCAAGTCCTAACCAAGCAAACTCCATACGTTGATGGGATTAATCAATAAATGCAAAGTCAGGATTTCAAAAATATTGGGTGAAAAAGACATTAATTTGTCCATGAAATCCTAAAGTTCTTATGATGAAAACTTGACATAATTAATACATTAGGCGGGAAAAGCAATGAATTCCATCTGAAATTCTGAGAAATGCAGGCTGAAAACTAAATTGATGCAGTGCAAATTTTTACATAGAATGGATGCAATACCTCATGACGAAGTAATTAAAATATGATGGACTCCGAGAACAATAGGTGGACATTGTAAAATGCATATGTAATTCATTTCAGCTTCTACATTGAAACTAACGTATTCCAATGCTAATTAGTGTTTCAAGTCTGCAGCCACACTTTCAATGAGCTACTAAATTTAAACTAACTTATTTCAATAATAATATATATATCAAGTTTGCAGCCACACTTTACTTTAGCTACCGTCCTAAACTAACTTATTGCAATACTAACTTCGCATAATCAAGTTTGCAAATCGGAGGGAATTCGAATCACATTTTACAATGTTCAAAAATTATTTGCTTGATGCCATCATATGATAATTACTTTTTCATGAGGATATAAACTAAGTCTAGGTAAATTTATATTACGTTATAGGAAGCAAAAACTCTAGCAACTTGCAAAAAGGTAACCTGGAAAAAGTACATAAAGCTCAAATTGTCTACAAACCGGAATTTCTTGGGAAATCCATTGACATTAACCAAAATCAACCAAATCCAATCCCAATGAACATAAGAAAACAATACATATCCATCTGAAGCAAATCAAAAAAGAATCCCAGATATTCAAAACCAAGAATAAAGCTTGGAAATGCAAAACAAGATCCCAGACAGTCCAAACCAATTACATAAATGCACACAATTTATTAATCAAAGAAATTCCAGATAAATCCACACTCTCAGACACACACCAAAAAGGAACCCAGAAAAAATCTAACAACTTTGATCCACTATCTGCCCATCAACGTTCAATCCACAACAATATCACACAAAAAGCCAAAGACAAGTGAACTGACTCCACCTCAAGCAAACCACTAAACGCCCCAAAATCAAGAAGCAAAATAGATGAGTGCGTGTGTGGCAGTACATAATGAAGGGGGCTCTGAAAAAGGGTCCAGAAAGTTACCTTGACTGATCGGTGGAAGAAGGAACCAAGGGAGCAATTGGGCTTACAAATCCACGGCAAATTGAACAAAATCGACACACAATCCCGTTGGGCGGCGAAGGCGCGAATCGCAGCTCCTAATCGCGAAGTATTTATTCCTTGGCTTAATTTCTCGACATTCCGCTGTTCTTCTGCGAAATTCCGCTTCCTTATAAATCAAACTCTAGTTCTTCTGATTACTGCCTTGTATAATCGGACGTGAAGAGGAAGGTAGCAATATGTGGGTGAGAGAGTCATGCGGCAGGGGAGATTCTTGACTGTGAAAAGGGGTTGAAGGCTTGTCTGAAGGGAAGGGGGCCTCACCGTGAGAAGAAGAAAAGGAATCAGTACTTCAAATGGGGGATAAATTGGTAATTGGAGACCTAATCTCGCTTGAACAAAAATTAATCGCTGGGCTTTGGTGCAGATTACTAAATACCCTAATCTCTGCAGCCCAACGGGCTCTTCAATATTTCGGGGCTGGCCCGCTTTGCTAATCCAGCCTATCAAACAGACTATTATGGTATTTTAAATACTGCAAATGGCCCTAATCCATGCTATCAAACATGGCCTAACAAGCTAGTAAATTACATACGAATGTGTTAAAAATCTGAATACCCTTCAACATCTTTTAGAGACCAAAACCAACTTCTTCCTGCTGCCTTTTCCATTTTTTTTTTTCCAACAGAACAAATTGTTACAGCTACCATTTGAAGCCGATTCTATAGAATATGCCATTATGTACTATTTATAGCAATTAGGCATGAAACTATTGGAGACTTGCAGCTCACGCAAAAAAAAAAAGAAAAAAAGAAAGAATTTTAAAATTTGCTATAAAAAGAAACTGAAAAGGGGAAATAATTCAAAATCAAGTAGAAGTGCAATGAGCCAAGAGACGACATGATAGTAGTTTACACCAACAATCTCGTGTCATAGGTGATATCAAATGCCCAACTTAAGATTACAAGATTTAGTAATTTAAGGTGTAATTTTCTACAAGAAAAATGAGATAAAATTCACTAATCTCCACAAGTCTTCTACGGGCCAATCTTATGGAATTTATATAAATTCCATATCAAACGCCCTCAGAGTGGCTACTAGTGTGTATTTTTCACTTTTTACTTTTCCTTTTTTCCTTTAATATTTTGCAATAAAGCTTGGGTCCACCGCGTGGGATGAATCCTCTACACTAAGTGTAATATTTCTTCTTCATTATATTTTGTGGAACAAATACTTATTATTAACATCTATTAAAATGGATAATACATATAGCAAAATAGTTTAACCACTTGCAAAGTGTGAAAATAAATTGTGTTATATGATACGAGTTGAAATGCTTCATTTTCTAAATCATACAGGACCTCAGTTCTAATTCTTTTAAATCAAGTGTTTTCGATTCCTCTAAAAAAAAAAAATCATAGAGTGTGTCACCTGAAAAAATAAAAAAGTAAATGTTCATAGATTGTAAAGAGAAAGAGAAAATAGAAAATTAAATTCTATAATTATATATTGCAAAATGTACATAAAATGTATAAATCAATGTACAAACTCTTATATGTCTGTATGTATCAGTGTTGTCCATGAAAAGGAAACTAATGAAAGGATATTTTGAGTATTTATTGCACTGAAAAATTATATTCAAATTAAGATTCTTTAATTTTGTAAACATTTTAATTAAAATAGTCACTTGTCAAAGAACTATTAATGATCAATTTACAAATTGAAATCTCTTTTAATTGAATTTAATTTTGTGATTATCCTATAAAAAAACAAGTAACTAAATCAATAAAGCTATCGACATTACAATGTGTAATAATGCGAATTATTTATAAATTGTTGATTAAAGTGTGGGGATATTTTTCTACCTCATTAAGGATTTTCCTTATTATTGTAATGTGCTAGTTGAAAATGGTGTACAACATCACCATAGAATTGAATGAGTAAGCTCAATAAATAAAAGCCTAAGGGCAATTAAATACGTAATCCAATTTGTTGAATAAAATACCGAGTTGCTTCCAAAGAGTATCATCCTTCCTTTGAAGTTGTGAACATTTGATTGAGATGTCGCAACCAACTACATGTGTCCTTGAGATAAGAAGAGCTGCGTCTTGTCTATGTGTAGTTATGTTCTATAGGAATAGACATGTAAACTAGTACAAATACACTAGTCTAATATTTTAGATGTAGTAGAAAAAAATGATTCATATAGTGCATTCAAATGTGCACTACACCACACACCATCCAATCTCTATTCATTTCATAAGAGAAGAGTTTCAAATTAATTTGGCTTGTGATCCGATTATTGACATGCTGCTTTAAACAAAGAAAAGCTATTGTATCTCAAAAGATTGTTTGCCAGTGATCTTTGAGCATTGTGTGAGGGGGCAAATAAAACTTTAAGGGCACTATTGGCACAACTTGCCTCAACTTACATTTTCTATATTCATATTTCCAAAACAAGGCATACATTTAGCCATTGAATTTTCGTTATAAAAATTGGGGAAGCTTATCTGTCATAAAGAATCGAAAGAGGTCAATTTACTAACTACTCTTTGTGTTTAATCCATGCCCTTAGGTCGAGAATAACTCACAAAACAAAGCTATTCTTGATTCACAACTTAAATGCAAAAATATAGAAACTTGCAAGTGCTTTTTTGCACACAAATATGCAAAATATTAAAGTAGTGCCTTGCAACCAATTAGATTTGCATATATAAAACTATTCTTTCTAACATAATCTTATCTTTCCAAAATGAATAAAATGGTCATCTTCATTTTATGCATATGATATTTCTACGAATGTAATTGAATGAAGTCCTCAAGATCACATTACACTATGGGGCTTGACTACGCAAATGATGGAAATCATGAAACAAGTCTCTACGATCATGATCATAAAATATGACAAGTCATAGAATCTAAGACACGAGACGTCTTAGATTCGAATAAACTTACATCAGCGATGTATAAACCAAAGATTTCGAATTTGGTTCATTTCATAGGCAAACTATGTATTGACATCAATGCATATTAATGGGTGCTTGCTAGAAACAAGTTTACTGAATGCTCAATTAGAGAAATCTATAAGATACTCAGAGTGGCTTGTCGGCAATGAAAGTTTTTCTAGCTTATTATAGTGCATGTAATTAGTCATTTGACTTGAGGTTCCATGGTTACTTTGTGTATAAGTGTTTGAGCTCTGATATATAACTTGACTTTGTAACAAGTCATATGAGGAGTCTATTGGGCTCATTTGACTTATGAAACGAAAGTACGTGAATTCCAACAAAGAATTTATTTGCTCATCTTATAGAGTAAATTGATCTCCTATGATTTTCTATGATGCTTAGTTCCTAAAATCCTTGCAGAAGGTGAATTGATAATTGGGAAAGGCATTTTCAAAGATGAGATCAAAATGAACTAATCTTTAAGAATGGAATTATAGCTATTGAGACTATTAGGGCATGGATAAATATCTTAATCCTAAACTACAATCAGTAGATAGCAAATGGAAGGACCGAATTTGCATGAAATTTGTAAGTTCACTTTAGAATTAATTTATCCAATTAGTTGTGCTCTATGACTTGAAGTTAGAACATTGTTTACAGAGATTGGATACTAATGAGATTAATAGAGATTAATTCAAGAGTAGTTAATTAATCAGAATATTTTTTGTTCAGTAGTTAAAACCTAATTAATTGCGAGCCCATGTCTAATTAAGTAGTAAATCCAAAGAGTCACACGCAAAAGCCTTTTGATTTTAATAGAGAAATTTAGAGATTATCCAAGGTGTTAGATAATTAGATGAAACAAGACTTAACTAATCCGATTAGTCAATAACTAATTCGATTAGTCAAACTGGCTAGATTATTTTATGGAGATGAAATCAATCTAATTAATTTAATGTGTTAAATTGATCACAAATAATTAATTAAATATTAATTTAATTCTTTAGGGAGCCGAAGCCAAATTTTATTATCTCATTCGATTAAGAATAATCCAATTAAATTAAAGTGTTAATTTAATTGGGTATTTTAAGTCAAAATCAACTTGACAGGTCAAGTTGACCAACTTAAATTGAAAGAATAATTTAATTGGGCTAATTAAATTAATTTGATTAATTGAATTGACCAACTTGAACTAAAATCAACTTAAAAGACCACGAAAGGTATTTTGGAGAAAGACCTATTTAGAGAAGGCCTAATATTATTAATGGCAAAATTATTTTGATTTAATTAAATAACGAATTTAATTAAATAGAAATTAAATTCCTAATGGGCAACATGTGAACCAATGGGAAATAAGTGGAGTAGAGGTGGGGACCTCTAGAACCTTCCACCATGTAATGTCTTGTGGCATTCACCACTTGCCTATATTAAACAACTCCCCTTCCTCTGTGGCCGACCACCCTCCCTAATTGTTAGACCAAATATTTTGAAAAATCTCCCTCCAAAATTTTAAGTGTTAGTTTCATCTCTTTCTCCAATCTCTCTCCCAAGAAAGTTTCAACCTATCTTTGAATCTCTTCTAAGTGTTAGACACAAAGAAGTGCATGGGTCATTTTTGAAAATCTTTTAAGTTGGAGACTTGGTGTGATCATCATCAAGTGTAGAAGATCAAATCAAGTTGCATCTATTTTGAAGGTGTTCGGCCGATTGTCTGAGGCTTGGAGGATTTGCTTCGTCTTCAAGTTTCCTCCATTTTGGTTCAAGAAATTGAAGACTCAAGAAGCGTTATTGAATATCAAGGATTAGATCTTGCTTTGTGGAGTAGACTAGATTGAAGATCAAAGTTTCAAAGTGTTGAAACTGTTTTGATCATCAATTTTTTGAGGTAGCTTTCTATCTCTAAATCTAAATTCTACTTGGCATAAATTCGATCTTGGGATGATCTCTTACATATGATGTAACTATATTATTCAATTGTTGAATTTATTTTCATTGCACCTTGTATTTTTGTTTTGAAGATCGTCTCTACCACTTTCAAATGGTATCCCAGCCACCTTATGCTATACTTTTTGGATTTTGTATGATATATTGATTCATTTGATGGATTGATATATAGTTCCACAATCTTGATTCATTGATGGATTGGAAATCATAGAACTTTTATTTGTGGCTAGTTGTTAATGAATTGGATTTAAATCTATTGCGAGATTGCAGATTTAGTAATAGTGATTCATTTGTAACAAATCCAATTAATTGTTGTGTATATAGATATTGTTTATGGTTTTAATTTTGAAACTTAAATATTTTGGATTGGTTCCTCATTGTCTTAAAATAATGTAGGACAAAATGAATTTCGAATCGGAATCTGCAAGGTGTCGAATGCCCCAAACACTCACGTCGCACAGTGCAGTCTACACTCAGCGCAAGTGTGCTCATTTTGGTGCGGGGATGCGCCTAGGATAGTCTCTAATTTGATCTTTTTTCACTTCATTTTCAACGTGTAATTGTTACTTAGCCTTTCCAAGGTGTTTTGAAGTGTTCAAAATATTTTGATTACAAAATTAAGGCCTAGATGTGCATATATCAAGTAATTGAAGTTCTTTACTATATATATATATATATGATAAATGTGTTAGAAGCTTCTTTTTGTTTAAATGATAAATACCTAATTCCACTTGATAAATTTAAATTCATGAGTTTAAGGAAAAAGAAGGAGTTCAAGAATTGAAACCCATGTATGCATGGGATCCATATGTAATAGATAGATCTATTCTCTAGTTACTTACCTAAATTCAAAAAAATAATGCACTAATCGCTCGAGGTGCATTATTTGGTTTGTTTTATGCTTTTTTATGTTTATTATCTTTTAATGTATCGTGATGCATGCTTAGGATATATAACTTAAAAAATAAGATAATTAAATACGATGAGGTCTCGCAAATCTCAAAATCCCTCACTTAGAAGGTCTAAGTTGTTTAACTATTAACTCGACCAAAATGGGTAAAATTAAATGAGATTTAAGTATCCATGCCTTCCATCAACAAGAATGTGATATGGAATGCCAACACTAAATATGTGTTATCTCACAAGTCATGGAACACACGTTTGATGAAGGTAATCATCACTTTCTTGGTATTAGATGCAAGGATTAAATGATAATTCGATTGTGGTATTATCTCACGAGTCATGGAATTTCTGCAATTAGGTTATTGTTAAATCAAGATTGGTAGACTTGACATTTAATAATATAGATATCGCACGAGTCATGAATCTATATAAAAAATGAGGCAAAATACTTAAGCTTTGCGTAGATGATACAACTGGTAATAGTTATCTACCTAGGAATTACTTGTGAATGTCTCATGAGTTGTGAATCCATTAAACAATTTCTAGGACCTTATATCCCATTAGAAAATTAGATTTCCGTAATTTTATGCTTGGTCATAAAATTTTAATAAATAGTGGGAGGTAACTCATGATTGAAAACCATAATCATGTTTATTAATCTTGGTTAAATAGAGACTTATATTTCCTTCCACATTATTTTGTAGATTTTTTATATCAAATCAAAATGGCAAAAAATTCACTTGCCGGGATTTTGAAAACTAATAAGCTTACCAAATCAAAATTCCTTGATTGACTTAGAAACTTAAAGATTATTCTTGACTTCGAGAAAAGAATCTATGTCCTTACTCAAAGTCTGCCAGATATGATTACTCAAAACGCCGACAATGAGGCATGTGAGACGTTCACAAAGTGGGTGGATGGACGACCTCCAAACACTGTGCCTCATGATGGCTTTGATGTCCAATGAGCTCCAAAAATCATATGAACACATGAAGACTACAACCAAGATTCATTTGCACTTACAAGAGTTGTATGGGGTGCAAACGAGGCATGAATGATTGTGGCTTCAAAGGAACTTTTTTTAGACCGACGATGGTGGAGGAGTCAAGTGTTCATGAATATAGGCTTAAAATGATTGGATTAATTGAAAAATTTGACACATTAAATGTGGTCATGGTCAATGACTTTTATTTAGATTTGATCCTTCAATCTCTACCTAGCTCTTTTGATCAATTTGTTATAAATTTCAACATGAGTAAATAAGAAGTGACAATTACTGAATTGGTCAATATGTTGGTCACAGCGGAGGCCACCATGAAGAAAGATAAGTCATTGATAATTGCTTTCACCTCTCATTCAAAAGGCCATAGGGGCAAAATGAAGAGGACAAAGAAGAAGGTTCTTCTTCAAAGGAGAAGAACCATTAAAGGCAAATGGAAAAGTAAAAAAGAATAATAAGAAAAAGGTTGATGAGAAAGATGATAATCACTTTTATTATGGTGAACCAAGCTATTGGAAATGCAATTGCAAGGAGTATCTTGCAACTTTGGAAGCCGGCATGTTCTTTGTTAGAGTAAACATCTCCATCAATGCTTCTTCATAAGTATTTAATACCTCATGTGGTTCTCGTCTTTGCAATACATTGTAAAGGATGAAAGAAGAATGAAGCTAAGTCAAGGGGAACTTATACTTTACCTAGGCAATGGGTCAATTGTTAAAGCTTAAGCTGTAGGCATAATAGAATTAAATTTTGTTAATTCTAGCACTGTACTAGATTCACGCTATTATGTGCCAACTCTTATAAAGAATATTATTTCTATTTTCGTTCCGGATATAGAAGGACATGATTTTTTATTAAAAAATGGAAAACTGCTTGCAATGGAAAATAGTTCTTTGATTGCTAATGATACATTAAATAAAGGATTGTGCATAATAGAACCTCAACCTTCACTAATGCATATTCAACAAAGTAACAAAAGAAGACGAGATAATCTTAATGAACCTTACTTATGGCAAACGAAGCTAGGTCATATTTCCAAAAATAGGATGAACAAGTTGGTTGCCTCTAATTCGCTAAATGTTAATGGAATAGAGTAATTATCAACTTGTGAATCTTGTTTAACAAAGAAAGTGACTAAAGCTTCATTTGTAAGTCACCCGAACACGCCACAAGTCCTTTAAATTTGATCGACAAGAACGTTTGTGGACCACTAGAAGTTAGTGCGAGGGGAGGATATTCCTACTTCATTACACTTACAGATGGACCACAAAAATTTAGTGCGAGGGGAGAATATTCCTACTTCATTACATTTACCAATGACTATGTGCACTTTGGACAGATTTATCTTACAAAGTACAAATTCAAAGCCTTTGAAAAATTTAAAGAGTATAGGAATGAAGTAGAAAAACAGTGGGGACTTAGTATTAAAACCATCGATCCGATCGAAGTGGTGAATACTTTAATATTGAATTTTTGGATTATCTCAAAGAGAATGAGATTCTCTCCCAATGGATTCCTGCCTACACACCCCAACATAATGGAGTTGCCGAAAGGAAAAACCACACCTTGTTAGACGTGGTATATAACAACTCGAAAATTCCCCCAATTTCACTTTCAAATTTTCGTAATTCAACCCAAAATATTTCATTGCATCTATTTAAAATTCCCACAATGCATTCAATTTGTTCTAAAGAATTTTTATTTCAAACCCGAAACCCCCAATCTTCAAATTTTCCAAAATCCATTTAAATTAAAAAAAAAAAAGCACATGTGCATTTTCCGATGGCTGGCCACTCTCCTTAAAATAGGAAAAATATCTTCTTATTGTATTAGCAAAAATCATTCAACCTAGTATTATAAAAAGTGAGGAAAAAAATGTAGGAATGCCTTTCAAATTTTGACACCTCACCACTCCCAAATCTTCCAAAATCTCTCATATTTACAAAATTGTCATGCCTCTTTATCTGTAAATAAACAACTTTTGTTCTTGCATTTTCACTCTGCCAACTCTTTTGAAAAAGTTCAAGTCTTCAAGAAAGTCTCAAGAGCTAAGCTGCTTCTTCTTCTTCTTCTTCTTCTTCTTCTTCTCTTATCCACTACAAACTTTTATATCAAGAAAATACTTCAAAAAAATTTTAAGTTATAAGCTAAGGGGAAAGATTAGAATATCAATCATAGAGCAAGTTTTTGGTAAGTTTAAGCTTTAACTCTATTAGACATTTTAAGAAATAAGATAAGAAATGTGATGCATATTTATGTTAGAAATGTAGTAACTATTAAAAATTATTGATATTGGCCAAATAGGTGGTCTAAGATTCAAGAATATTTGGATTTGGGACATTTGTGGCTAATATTGAAGGTTGAAGTAAGATGATTATGGCTATTGCTACCTTTGCAAATGACTTGGCTTATGATCTTGATGATGCTTGTTGGCCTACTGATTGAATAGCATTGCCATTTACCTTGTTGTTTGGTTGATGAAAACTTGGACATTATTAGACTTTACACTTGCCCTTTTCTTGTTGTAATTTATGGACTAAAACATCATCAAAGATCCTAAAACAATGGGCACTTCAAGACAATGGCTTAAACAACCAGCGCTCATATTGGGCGTTGAAGCGCTCAATCCAATGGTCTTCTCTCGTGCTTTTGAGTCTCTTTTACCTTGTTTTAATGCAAGAAATTGAAGACTCAATAAGCCTTATTGAATATCAAGGACTAGATCTTGCCTTGTGGAGAAACTGTATTCAAAGTGTTGAAATTGTTTTGATCATCAAGCTTTTTAGGTACATTTCTATCTTTGATTCTAAATTCTACATGGCATAAGTTGATCTTGGAATGATTCCTTACATATGATGTAATTATATTATTCAATTGTTGAATTTATTTCTATCGTGCCTTGTATTGGTATTTTTGAAATCATTGCCACCACTTTCACAAAATACCCTCGCACGCCTCTCACACAATTACACACCCGGGCTTTGCAAGATAAAAAATGTATGTCATTGCTACATTTTGTGTTAGTTTACTTATAGGAATAAATCATGGTTGCCCATGATGTATAGTGGGATAAAAATAGGGTATTGGGAGGTTTTCTTCATTTCAAAATGAAGAACCATTACTTACCATTTTTCTATTAACCCCACCTGTAACACCCGAGAATTCCCTAAATAAAATTTTGAGTCATTCGTTTTTCGAAAATTTATTCGATTTCAAAATCGAGCATCATTTTAAAATCAAAACATGTTTTGTGCATTCGAAATAATTTGGAGCAAACACGTTTCATTTTCCCGTAACATTTCGACCCAAAAACAAGCCCCGTTAGCCCAATTAACAAGCCCAACACATGGCCCAAAACCTAGCCACTAATGTTGACCAAACAACGCACATTTGAAATTCAAAAAAAAAAAAAGAGAGAGAGAGAGAGAGAATTTGAAGTTGCAGAACAGTTCCAACCACAACAACCATCATAAGTTGCCATTGGATGGGATTTTCATCCCATCCATCCATCACCAAAGCCAGCCTGGCTAGCCCCAAGTTAGGATATTTATTTTGAGGGGCTTGGACTTAAAGATTCTTTTCTTTTAACCCCATTTTCCTGTATAAATAAGCCATAATTGGCTCACAAGTTTCTGCAAAAAATTGAGCTCTCTCTCTATACTTAGAAATTTCTCTAATCAAAACACAAACAAAACTTGCCTCATTTTCTCTCAAGAAAATCAATTTCAGCTTTAACAAGGGATTCTAGTGTGGTGTGATATCAATCCTAGACTCTTGGTAAGTCCCTTATGAATATGGTTTTAGAATGGTTACTGTGATGGTTATATGTAGGGCTTGATATAAGTATGCTTGTGATTTTAGGCATTTGAGGATTAAGCTTGGATCATTGCATATTCACAAGGATTTAGCTATATAAGAGGTAAGACTTATGGCTTTTTCATCTTCTTCATGAGCATATGATTCTATTTGTTTCCGTGATCGATTGTTCTTGATATCGAGTTGGTGATATTTCTGCACCATTGTTATTTGCTTGACATGAGCTTATGTGTTGCTTTGTTATTTCTTGCTATCATGAGTTCTATGCCTTTATTATATAACTCCAAAGCTTAATGACTCGTTTTAATCTCTTTACCGATGCTTTGGAGTGAGACTCGAACAATAGACCATTGACTAAGAGAAGAAACGAACCTGAGATTAACTAAAACGGCTGATATGGACAAAAAAACGTATTTTTTAACGTTAAAATGATCTTTCGAAAAATTTCAAAACCAAAATCTGAAACGATAATTTATAAATATTTTTACGTATATGAGAATCTCAAAAATGTATTTTTGGATAAAAAATTTGAAGAAAATCAAAAAATGAAAAATCGAATTTCTGCCCGAGAGTTAGCGCCTGAGCACACGTTGTTGGGCGCCCCAGCGTCCACTCTCGGGCCAAAACTCATTTTTTTTTCCAGTAGCTTGAGCACTTAAGCGCCCAGCTTCTTTTCCAAAACTTTATTTTGGGCGCTCAGGCACTTGTTTGTGTGCTCAAACGCCCATTTCCGGATCCAACTTGATTTCTTTGTGTTTTAAATCCCTGTTTCTTAACATATTGAGTCCATATCCAATCTTTCTAACGTAATACGTGTTTGAGATGAAAACCCTCTAGTCCATAGTCAAATTTCCGAAATGATTGATTGATTGAATACGTTTGGCCTATTTGAAATGTTATTTGATATTGTTGGCCATAGAACGTTACGCCTTGCCGGCTTATTGATTGATTGAATGTCCATTTTGTTCTAAGCCATACAATTGAATGATTGTGGGCCCAGTGGGGTTTCTTGGGGACTGAACTTGGGCAATATCGGATTGTCGACTAGGACCCTCGAGCCCCTAATTGTTGGGTAGTTCGGATGAATTCTGGAGGTAGAATTCTAAAGCGCTACCCTAAGCACGTACTTTGACTGTGCTTTTTGATTGATTGAGCTCCTTTGGGAGTTGGAGGGATAAGGCGAAATGATTATATTGAAGATATAAGGGTGATGGATCTACCAAATAGATTGTTTCAGCCTATTGACTCAAATGTGATAAATATTTCTGATATATATATATTAATCATCTTGATTGTCTTGAATTGTTTTCCGAGTCACATTCTTGTCCTATTGATTGATATGCTCATTGTCCTTGAACCTCTTATTCTCGTTTTTTTCTGCTATAAGTTTTACTGGATCAGTGGACTCATGACCCTATTTAACATGTAGGTTCTTGAATCTTGATCGAATGAACAAATGGATCCTATGATAAATTGTATAGCTTGTAGGATTTGTAAACTCTATTGTATTTTGGTTTAATCTATCACTTTCGGATTTAGTTTTGTATTTTGGATCGACATCATGATTTTGGACTTATGAAATGTATAGATCATTGGATTGTATTGATAAGTTAGATTGCTGTATATATTTTGAACTCTTGACATGTAATAGTATGTTATGGAGTTTAGTTTGGATAATCTTGTCGATATTTTGGAAATTAGTTTAAACAATTATGTGTGGAATTTCTGTATTGGTTATAGAATGTATAGAACGCGAGTGTTGCACCTTGGGTCTCGAGTCTGCACGCTACTGGGACTTCGGGGGGCGTCACACCACCCATATAAATGGTTGTAGATGTCTTTTGGGTCCGCCTACATGGGAAGCCCCAATTTACAAATTTCTATGTTAGTATGTGAACAATGAAAAATAAATTTTACCAGAACTGATTTATTATTTCTTTTATAGTATATAATTACTTATAATGTTTACAATCATATATAAAGTTATAAACCATAAAGTTCTTTTATCAAATGCCATAATTTAAGTAATAACTAATATTAAAATACCATTTAAAATACACATATGAAAAAAGGTCCCTAAATAATTGCTTGATTTCGAAAGTCCAACTTTTCTATCACATATATAACAATTATTAATATAAAAATTGTGAAATGAAAAGTGAAAAGTGAAAAACTTATCAGTCTTTGAACTTGGAGAAACAAAATTGTCCTATGATTCAGTTTTCCTTTTTATTTTTGTATTTATTGAGGTCAAAAACGTAATTTTGGCCGCTTTCGATTGAAAATAAAATAAAAGAATTGCACAGGTAGGGATTTTGTGGCCATTAGGAGTAAAACCAAATCTACCATGTGGGAAGGGTCTAGCATTACCAGTTGGTCTGGTGTGAGCATTTGCTTAGCAATATAATCCCTAAATATACATATCAAACAAAGTTAAATAAAGTTCCTAAATAATCGTTATTGTTTGGAAACTCAAACTCTTCTATTACATATATAACAATTAATGTAAAAATTTAGAAACAAAAAGTGGAAAGTAAAAAACTTACCCATCTTGGTGTTTGGAGAAAATAAAATTGACCTGTGATTCATTTTTTTCATTTATTAAGGTCGAAAAGGTAATTTGACTAGTTTCACTTGAAAAAAACAAAAGAACAGTACAGGCAGGATTTTGTGGAATTAGGAATCAAAGTAAGTCTACCATCTGAAAGTAGAAGGAGATGCAAGTAAATATAAAAATTATAAACGCAGTGGAAATTTAAACTTAATCAATATAGATTAATATGTATCTCTTTGGATTAATTCATGCAACCAAATGAATTAAAGATAGAAGAATACTATCCTTGATGTCAAATCAAATCAACAACACCAAAACTTGATCTTCTTCTTCCAAGCCTTGATCTCCAAACTCCAAGCCTAGGTCTCTAATTTTCAATCAATCAAAGAAGATCCAAATCCTCCAAAAAAAAAATTTCTCTTTCTCTTGGCTGAATTTCTTCAACAAAATAGCCCAAGGTTGATCCGAATCTAGGGATCTTCACCAAGTAATCCTCCAAATGTACGATCTCTAATATTTAGTCCACACATCTTGATCTTTGGTGAATACTTGAAGAAGATGGAGACTAAATTTCAACCTTCTTTAATGGAGATTTGGGAAAGAGAAGAGATGAGATATTTTGAGAGAATTTTAGAGGGAAAATTCAAAGTATGAATGCGGTGAATTGTGTGTGTGATAGCCAACCATGATGCCTTTATAATCCACTTGGATTGCCAAGCGAACTAGATATTTTGGGATTTATTTGAATAACGAAATTGGATTGAATTGTTGTTCGGGACTTTATTAAAAAAAAAAAAGAACAAAAGAAAAAATTACAAAATTCTACAGAGTTGAGAAACTACAAAGAGATAGAACCAGATCATGAAATGCTTTGCCTGAGTAATGCAATTTCTTAAGTTCTTTATGTGAACTTAATATTATAGGGCATTAATTCTGATTCGAACAAAATTACAGGTTCCTTCCGAATTTAATATAATGAAGTTTCTAATTAATCAAAACGATATATTCATCTGTGAATTCACAAAACTAATGGTATGATTGGTATACAAGAATGGGGCATGAATGGAATAGGTATTTCTAGGTTCATTGCAGAACACTTGATTGGTATGACTTAGGGAATGGAATTCTTATTCCCGTAGAAATGCTTATTCCCAAAAACATAGGATTAGCCATTCCTTCTCACCCCCATGGTATTAACTATTCCCAATAAATTCGGAATAAATTATAATTTGTTAATTACAAAATTACCCATGTATGAATTTAGACAAGCCTAGAATTTTCACAAAACTTCAGATCATGTCTATTAAAAAAAATTATTTATTTATTTAAAATTTATCTATTTATTTAAAAAGTATTGTTTATTTAAAAAATATTATTTTTTTAAAAAAATTATTTATTTTTTTAAAATTATTTCATTATTTATTTGAAAATATATATTTATTTGAAAATATTTATTGAAAATATTAATTTATTTAAAAAATATTTATTAATTAACAAATATATTATTTATGTATTGATAATTTTATTTAAAAAATCTACTAATTAAAGAATAATTTTGTCATTTAAAGTAGTTTCATTTCATTCTT
Source organism: Handroanthus guayacan (assembly GCA_014898755.1). Classification (NCBI taxonomy): domain Eukaryota; kingdom Viridiplantae; phylum Streptophyta; class Magnoliopsida; order Lamiales; family Bignoniaceae; genus Handroanthus; species Handroanthus guayacan. Next base: position 176,820 of record JACFYI010002932.1, on the reverse strand, counting down.
GTCAATTATGATTCACGACCAATTATGAGATTGGAATCAAGTAAAAAATGATGATATCATTCCTTTTCTATTCATTATACATACCAATCGTAGGAAAAGTAATAATTACATTATTCATTTCACATCTTTATTCCATTCTTAGAGTCATTCCATTCCTATCAAACTCTATTCCTGCATACCAATCATACTGTAAGAAATTATAATCCAATTAGTCTGCGGTGCACAAATGTTTTTGTCCTTTGCCTTCAATGTGAAGTGAATTTATTTTGAGTTAGTATCATCTTTCAAGTCCGTCAAATAAAGCTCACAATATCGAAAATTAATTATATTCAAGAATTGTAACAAATTGTAATATAAATCCCTATAAACAATGGCGAATTCAGGATATCTACTAAAGGGTGTTCTCCTCGGCTAAGACCTTAAGATTTACTCAAATCAATTGACACATCTTACGCTCCACGTGAAGCAAGTTGGATTTGTTTAGATTTACAATGAGCTTAATATTATCAAAATTTTAATCTCAAAAGAATTATTCGAACCTTTCTTAAACCTTAATCTTGCTTTGAAAACAGATAAGTGCTCAACCCAAGCTCAAGTCACTTCAAATATATTAATCTATTTTTAATAAAAATAATCAAATTTATCTAAATTTAAATCCACCCTAACCTTTGGTTCGGACTTAAACTGATCTGATATCATATAAATGTATTGAACTTCTGCTTAGAAAATTATCAATTAGTGGAGCTTGCGAAATTAAATCCACCTTCGGCTTATTGACAATGATAGCAAACGGAACTGTAAACCAGTGAGATCGCCTAACGCAATATCCTAAACTTGCCATTGGGTACAGTGCGAGGTACCTGACCGAGAAAGCCATAGGCATTGATCCTCTAATCCAATTCCACTGACATACATGCCTAATGCCAAATGATCCAGTGCACGGCAATAAAGCAAATTAAAGGAGATTTGTCTTAATACCCCCACAAGAATGCTTTCTGTAGTTTCAAAAATTATAATAACACCCCACATTATTAGTTCAACAAACAAAAAATTTAATAAAATCTACATAATATTACAATTACGCTTCCTAAAAATCAAACATATTAATTGTAAGTCTTTGGTCAATTGAAAGATCTACTTGTAATATTACATAAACTCTATTAAATTTTTCGTCAGCTGAATTAGTGATCGAAGGTGTTATTGTAATTTTTCAAATCATGATTATGTTTCTATAATTAGGCCAAACTCAACACATATTTTTCCTAAATTAAGAATTCTGAGGTAATTATTCCTAAAATAAATACAAAAGGCCAAAATGAATTCTGAGTTCTTACACATATTTTTCCTCCTCCTTTCCCATTCAAGCAGTTAGTGGTGTAGGAAAATACAAGATGTTGGCTAAGGTGTTGAGAAATAGACAAAATAAGAATCAGAAAGGTCTTTCATCATAATTGGTGACTACAATGTATGTCTTCCCCATCTTCACAACTGGCGTCGGCAAAGTGGTCAAAGAAGGTGTCAAGATACCATGGACATTTTTCAATCCAATCACCCTTGGAAGCATGAGCTCGCCATCGTTGATCTGCTATCATGTCAGGAGATAGTCCCCATTCCAGCATTTCTTCATCAGTATGATGGACTGCCAGACTGTATTCTCCCCCAATACCTAGCTGCATCACTCGAAATTCACAATTCCCAGGGTTATTCAAGTGCTCAAATTGCTCAACTGTCCATTTAAACCACTTCATAAGAAAAACACGAGTTGCAAGTCCATGTGATATGATTATGAGATTAAGGTCATCAGCTGGGTCATGGTGAAGTCTGTTCATGTCTATGTCCCTCCATAAAGATTCAAGAAAACCTGCACATAATAAGTCATTCTTTAATATTCACATATTAATTTCAATATATGAAATATATCATTTCAGCAGATTGTCCACATCATACACAAAGAAACAATAAAGAGATGATGGTCATAGAAAAGGCAATTTATTTTTCTATGATTCGCTCAAAGCATGTCAAGGATGTGTTTATTCGACCTCGTAATTTGCTAAGTCTTAATTTTGTAAGGAACTTGCAAAGTGTAAGTGTTTATTGCCTTAGCAATGCACATAACAAACTACGTTTATACCTTACGATGGAGTTCCGCAGCCAGTAGCAATTGCTCAAGTGATAGACTGATCAGTCTGATCTACTCCTAGAATGGCTTCAGGAGTGATGCAGAGGCCTATATATACAGCCAATTCCACCCAAATATATCTACTACTTGGCAACTGAAACGATAAAGCCCTTGATTCAACTAACTTTTCTAAGGATTCCCTTCTCCCCCAGAGAAATCTATCAGTTGTATGCAGTTGCACTAATGCTTATATCTGATTCCAGAAAGTTGCTTATTACATATTTCATTAGTATTAAGTTTCTTCAAATTGCATAGGCTGCATTCCACAATAAGTGCCATCAGCATACCAACAGCTTTTGAGAGTCCTTTACTCAAAAGCAAGAAGAGGAGACATAAGCTGACAGGATAAGACAAAGGCCAAGTACAGACAAATGACGATAGATAACATATTGGTTGTCTTTGTGTATTAAACCGATCAAAAGGCAAATAGACTTACTAGGACAAGGAATTTGCAATTATGCTTTAAGAAAAAAATCTAGAAAAAATGAACACTTATTAGGGCCAACAAAATGAGCCATCTTGCAAGGTTAGACTAAGAAGCGGGCTTAGTTTGATTTCTAAAGCATAAAACCAAGCAAGCAAAGTAACCCCAAAATTTTTATCACAACATTGGGATGTTTTATAGATGCTAAAAAAAATTAATAACGCCCATAACCATGCAAGATACGCCTACTTAGAGCAAGTATTACACAACTTTGGAAAACCAATTTTAGAAGAATATATTTCAGTAAAACTAATATTTGAAGAATTGATTTAATGATCATGTAAGTTTAGGAGGAAACGCATATGGCTTGCCTTTGGACCAAATTAAAACTGTTCCAGTTCAGGCTGTCAAACACCTCTGGCAATTCATGGTCCAAGTAATAAGAAGCTTTCTAAGCTGACTTGTCCTAGACATTACGAGAGAAATTCTTCTTAAACCTTCTGTTTAAATGTGTTTATGCAGCAAGCGGTCCCAATTTCTCTTTAGGCTCCACATGAAGTACAGTCTATATGCATCAAAGCTCTATAATGTTTCTAATTAAAATTTCAAATAATTACCAAGACATAGGCTAGAAACCTCATGAATCATCAGATGCAAGCACCTACATCTACATGTGTTTTTCACTCACTAATTAATTATCTCACTTATTTCTTGTCGAAGGTTATGCAATTCGCACTAGTGCTGGTGATATTAAAACACAGATCAAATGATATATCAAGAAAATATAAAATCAGAGAGAACTTTCAAGTGCTAGTGATATTAGAAACACAAATCAAATGACTAATGCAGTATGAATGTCACCAGCCACTGGAAATCGCTAGCCCTAGCCCCTTTGCACAACAACGGATATCAATTTTCCGGAACAATACAACTCAAAAACACTAAAAGCAAACGTAGTTGTATATTAAATAAATTATTAGAAGAAGAAGAGAGGCTGTAGGAGATGAGGATGAAAGGCATACTTGAAACGCGATCATAAACATCAGCAGCAGACTCTCCTTCAGGAAAGCGATAAAAGAACCTGCCGAACCTCTCTCTGGTCTCCTTGATGGCTTTCATCCGTTCAGTGATCTGAAAATTGCCAAAATCCTGTTCTCTGATCCGACATTCTTCCCGGGCACCAATCACCCTGTTTCTAGGGAAGGCTCGGCCAATTTCTCGAAGTGTGGAACGAGTCCTAAGGTAGGGAGACACATAGAAGTAGACCTTCCACTTGGAACAAGCGCCGCTGTCAGACACAACGTGATAGATCCGTGAACCAGCCCGCTTGGCCTGGTCGTTGCCTTGTGGAGTAAGGGGTATTTTGTTGTCTGGGGTGGTCGCATACGTTGTTCCGTCAATGTTTCCCGCGCTCTCGCCGTGCCGGACAAGAATTATGCGCTTGGGGAGAGCCATTTTCCCTTTGTTCATGATATTGGAACTACTCGACATGGATTTGGTTTATATGTTTAACAAAACATATACAGTTGGTTGACGCGTCTGGCTTCGGCGTCGGGGTCCGTGTGGGAGCTGATGATGTGCTGGCCCGAAAGGCGGCGCCACCCATCTAGATGAAAATTGAAAAATCGAACAAGAAACAATCCAGCGTTCAGATCTCACCAATTGATTGTTAGCTTTTTATCCACTGCCCACTGGATTCATTTTGTTTGCCACCATTAATAAGTAGTTTGTGTCAAATAATCTGCTAACGCAAAGATAACCGAGTTTCGAGTATTTAGTCCAGGATGGTAAGGGGGCCCCGCCCGGCCTTTTTCTTAAACCCGTTTCTCGCCCCCGGATCAAATCCGAATGACACGTCAATTGCTTTTTAATTTATTTATTTATAATGACTAGAATCAAATGTTGAACTAATGGCCGCATCTGCAAGGAGAGAAAAAGGGTGATTGACGAAAGAGGAAAGTCAATATGTGATTGCAATTCATTTAGATATGACAAATAGATGATCTACAAATTTTTGAACTGGCCTCATTCTAAATCATAATAAAATAATAGGGTTCTAAAATTCATCATAAAATAATAGGATCTAATGATAAGTTATTGCCATATCTAACTTTAATATAATTCAGATTTCGGTCCATGGATCATATATTAAAATAGAAATATATTTTTCTTGAACTGCTGTTGACCATAAATCGTAGGCGCACCTATCGGTGTCTCTCTTTTTAGAGTATTTATAGTGCTAGAGTTTAAGGATTGGGTAGATGGCCTTCGGAGTCCTTTCCAATTTGGGTTAGGGTTTAAAATATAAGTTAATGAACTTAAAGCTCATTCAAGTTATTTACTTAGTATAATTATTTTAGGTCCTGAGAGATACAATAGATAAAAACCCCAACCAAGAGTGTCGAAGGAACAATACCTTAAACTAATGAACATTCCATGATAACAACAAATTCCGCCATCATCATCATATTATTATTAGTATTATTATTTTTTACCTACGAATTTTTGAACTGGCCTCGTTCTAAATCATAATAAAATAAGAGTATTCTAAAATTCATCACAAAATAACAGATCTGATGGCAAGCTATTATCATATCTAACTCAAAGTTTATATTCACAATTTTAGAATTTAATAATTTCTAAGAATTGATCAAACTGAGAAAAAAATGAAAAAATAAAAAATAAATCTAAAGAAACGAGCCGAGATCTATAAGATTTGCACTTTGCCTATGTAATTGTGTTGAAGTAAAATAAGAGTAAAGACATTTTTTCTAATGTATGTAATATATTTTTTAAGAAACATATAATGTAATTGGCTTGTATAAACTGTTCTTTGTGATTCAATCTTAAATTCACCACTATATGCATAAATGGCCTTCTTCATCTTATGCATACTACATGTTTCTATGAATACATTCAGATGAAATCCTTGAGATCACATTAGAGTGCAGTGACTTGTTATGTATATGATAGTAATCATGAAACAAATCTTTATGGTCATGATCATAAAACATTTTAAGTTATAAATTTACGACACGAGGAATCTTAGATTCGAATAGACTTGTCTTAATGATGCATACACCACGGAGTTAGAATTCGTCCTACTTCATACGCGTAGCACTTTGCCCCGCATAGCACTTAGTTCCCTTCAACTAGTGGTCGGCTCTGATACCATTTGTCAAATCCTAGGCCCAGGGGCCCAAGATAGGATATTTGCTGAGAATCTACTATGCGCAACCTAAAATTGAGCTGTAAACAACTCGCTCAAAAGGGATACCCAATGGTTGAACATAGATTATTTGACTATAACTTATATATTAGGGACTATTTTATGAATATCCCAATGTGGGATAGCACAAAATCAAAATCCCTAAAGCTAGATTAAGCAATTGAAAGAAAAGAAGAAGAGAGGAAAAAGATGAGATGGCTTGGAGATGAGGTTAGATATCTTGGAGGGAGAATTGAAGACTTGAATTTGACCATTAAAAACTAAATTTTTAGCCACATAGCCTTTAAATAGTCATGTGGGTTATGCCACATTACAAGAGGGGTTATGCCACATTACAAGAGATGGTGGAAGGTTCTAAATTCCCATCTTCGCATTCTCGACACTCGCACATCTTGCGTATTAGTCCACCTAATATTCGCATGGCATTTAATTTTATTTTAATTAAATTCTTAATTTAATTAAGCTGAATAAAATGCTATTACATTAATTGGACTCTTTCCAAGTGGGGCCTCCTTCCAAAATATACTTGTATCGGCTTCTTAAATTAACTTTAATTTAATTAGGCCTATTAAATTAATCCATTAATTTAATTAGCACAATTAAATTATATTATCAATTCTAGTGAGCTAACTTGGCCCATCAAGTTGACTTTGATCTCAATTGTCGATTAAATAAACTCTTTAATTTAATTAGTTCTATTAAATCTTATTAAATTGAATTACTCCCCCATAAATTTCTGGCCCCTCGTTAAAAATCAAATAGTTAATCTAGGGATTAATTTAACACATTAAATTACGTAGATTAATTTAAGTCCTTAAATTAATCAAGTTTATTTGACTAATCAAATTAGCCAACCACATATTCTTCCAGTCATGACAAGAGGCTTTTGTATGCGCCCCTGTAAGTTCACCAATTAATTAGATATGGACCTACAGCCATTTGCGATTTAATTGATGAATACTACGTATTCTAATTAATTGAATCATTTCCATTGACTACTCTTAATTGTTATTAATCTCAAGAGTACCTAATTTCCATGAACAATGTTCTAGTTTAAGTCATGGAGCCTAACTAATTGGATAAATTAATCTCGTGTGAACCCATCTGTTTACGTGTACCATGCAAATACGATCATTTTATTTTATATATTCGGGTTGTGGTCTAAGGTCAAGATATTTATCAGTGTCCTAATAACATCAATAGCTATGATTCTATTCTTAATGACTGGTCCATTTTGACCTCATCTTTAAAAACACTTTTCCAAATTGTCAATCCACCCTGTGTAAGGATTTTGTGAACTGAGCATCATAGAAAACATAGGAGAATAATTCATTCTACAAGATGAGTAAATGGATCATTTGTTGGGACTTACATACCTCTATTTCATAAGCCGAATGAGCCTAATAAATTCCTTATACAATTTATTATAAAGTCAACTCATTTATTAAAGCCCAGGCACTTAACAAAATATAATCATGGAACCTCAATTCAAAAGACTAATTATATGTACTATCGTAAGTTAGAGAAAATTCCATAGCCGACAAGCCACTACAAATATCTTATGGATTTTCCCAATCGAGTTCTCAATGAACTTGTTCTCTAACAAGTACCTGTTAACATGTACCTATGTCACTATATTGTTAGCCTATGAAACGAGACAAATTCCAACTTCTTAGTTTATGCATTTTCAATGCAAGTCTATTTATATGTAAGATGTTCTTGTATCGTAGATTTTATGACTTATAATGTTTTAAGATCGCAACCATAGAAACTTATTTCATGATTACCATCATATACGTAACCAAATCTTGTAGTTAATTTCATCTTGAAGACTTTATCCATATGCAATCGTAGAACTAAAATATCCATATTAATGAAATAAAATTATATAACGAAGAGAAGTAGTTTATGAGCCAATTCAATTGGTTTACTAGCACTACTCCGACACAAACGATGTAGTGGCATCGGGACACGTTAATGGGTGCTTGTTAGAAAACAAGTTCATTGATGATTCAATTAGACAAATCCATAAGATAGCCGCAGTGGCTTGTCACTGATAAAACTTTCTCTAGCTTACAATATGCATAAAATTAGTCCTAAGGAATCGATCATTAAGATTAAAATCGTAGCTATTGAAGTTATTAGGGAGCCGATAGATACCTTAATACTAAACCACAATCGAGAAATAGAAAATAGAAAGACCATGTTTGTATGGTACACATAAACAGATAGGTTCACACTAGATTAATTTATCCAATTAGTTGGGGTCCATAACTTTAAGCAAGAACATTGTCCATGGAGATTGGGTATTCTTGAGATTAATAAAGATCGATTCAAGAGTAGTTAAAAAAATGAGTTTAATTAATAGAAATATTTAATATCCATTAATTAAATGACAAACGGTTGTGACCTAACGTCTAAAAAATTGGTGACCCTAGAAGGCCACGCACAAAAGTCTTTTGTCATCACTAGATAATTTTTGGAGATTATCTGAAGTAGTAGATAATTGGAAGAAGATATTTTTGACTAATTTGAATAGTCTAATCGGCTAGATTAATTTAAGCAGTTAAATTATTCTAATTATTTTAATATGCTAAATTAATCCTAAAAATTAATTAATTAACATAAAGGGGTAAAAAATATATGCGGAGGCCGAAATTCAATTTATTAATTAACTTGAGCCGATTAAATTCAAGAGTTAATTTAGTTGGATACTATAGTCAAATTCAACTTGATGGAGCAAGTTGACCCACTTGAATTAAGGTGTTAATTTAATTAGACTTATTAGATTAATTGCCTAGTTTAATTAGACCATTTAAATTAAGAATAAATTCAAGAGGCCCATGTAGGAATATTTTGGAGAAAGACCCACTCGAGAGAGACACATATAATATAATGGTATTTTATTTTAGTTTAATTAAATAAAAATTACATGCCATCTAGATATTAGATGAGCCAATGAGAGTGAGGTAAAAGTGTGGAAGGTGTGAAGGTGGGACCTATAATCTTCTCTCACCTCTTACCATGTAGCAGAGCCACATGGCTATAAATACCCTTTCCCATGGCTGAAAAGTACACTTAATTTTTGGCCAAATTTTATCTTCATTTCCTTTCCTCCGAAATACCATAACCCCTTTCCATTTTAGTTTATATTCTTCGTCTCTCCTCATTCTCCCACCTTCATCCTAATCTAGCTTTAGGTTTGAATTTGGGTGTTGATTGGTGAGGTGTGTGGACTAACTTTAGAGACAATCCACATCGATTGTTTGTGTGAATCCATCAAGGAAAATGAAGATTAAGGAAGTTGAACCCTACTTGAAGCTCACAATCGATCCCCCATTGGAGTTGGTGACTTGGTTCTTGTAGAGATTTGGATCAAGTCTTTGTAGATTCAAGTTTGAAAAGGTGTGAGCTTGAAGAATCCAATAAATTTTGGAAGCACAAGGATTGGTTTGGTTGTTGGAGGCTTGGACAGAAATTTAAGTCAGGGAGAATCAAAGGTGTTTGATCCAAGTTTTGGTGTTAAGTTTTGAAGGTAATTTTTTATCTCTAATCCAAACACTTATGGTATAATTAGATCTTGTAGATAATCTACATCATATGATAATTGTTGTTGAATTTTGCTTTGAGTTACACTTTACTTTGATGCATTATAAATCATCTCCACCACTTTTACTGGGTAGGTCTTTAAAGTTGACATCCTAAATTGGGGCAGGTCCACGATTGACATGGACTCATTGCCATAACTAATTGAGTCCAAACCCATCACATTGACTATGATTGTAGCATCCTGAAGCTAGAGCTCTCTCACCTAGAACATGTTGCTACCAAAATGATACCATTACACAATAAAAGATAACAATATAACCTTTATTAATAATATAATTTCTCAAGCTACACCTTCTTTCAAATTTACAACAAAGCAAAAGCAAACTATTTAGCTATGAAAAGATAGAACATATGAAACTTTCTCTTTGTCTTAACCTGCAAAATGTTTTGAAAATGTAAGTTTATAGAACTTAGTAAAATTTATGATCAAACGGTATTAGAGGAATATGCAAGGAACAATGGTAGAGCATGAAAATGAAATTATAGCTAAACTAGATATTTGGTCGGTCTGTCACCCTTATTACTTGAACAATATAACAATACTTATCCCTCCCAATTCCACCTTAGGTGGCCGCCCAAGGGGCATAACAATACTGATATGGTCGACTGCGTGTCAGAGTATCGGACTTTTGGTATGCCTAATCTTCAGGCAATTGCAAGGTCGACCAACAATGAAAAAAATTGGGTAAAAGGTTACTGTTGGCCCGATGCCACCCAACACTCCTAACCGAATATGTTTGAGGCCCAACAATCAACAACGTTCAGTTTTCAAAGAAATTTAGACAATGTTGGCAATACATTCAATGATGTATGAACATAAAAGGGGGTAAAAAGGACAAAAGTTGAAAAATTTAGCTTCTAGAGTGGGTGCAACCGCACACAAAAATATGTATGAACGTGCTTGAGCGGCTCACGGCTACTGCCCCAAGTGCAAGTGTGCCCATGTAATTTTTTTTTTCAAAGTTTGAATATGCATGCTTTCAAAATATAAAAACTTGAGAATTTTATAAAGTATAAAGATGTTTCAAAATTGAATGAGTTATTTTTTTTTAAACGTGTAAATGTTTTTTAAAAGCTTGGAGTTAAAGTTTAAGAAATTTCAAGTTCCAAGGAACCTAAACAGAATCAGGGTTTATGGAGAAATAAACAAAAGAAGGAATCATGATTTCAAGGATCAAGAATTAGATTCAATAAATAAATGAATAGAATTGATGAATTAACAAAAAATTGCTACGAGAAAATCATAAGATTTACCTAATTTTTCTTCAAGGATTTCTACCAAACTTTCCAAGATAATTTCTCCTTTCCTCCTCCTTCAACTCCAAATTTGGTTTTGTAAAAGGTTTGGAAGGATTTGATGGCTAATTTTTGGTTAAATAGGTAAAAGATAGAATTTATATGTGTGTGAGTGTGTGTGTACGGGGGTTTGTGTGTTTTGTGTGCATCGAAAATTTGAAGAGAATTTACCCTTATTTATTGTTTTAGTTTAAATAGGACCATAAGAGGCACTCTATGGCAGAAATAAATGCTTCCCAAATGATCCATTTTTGTTTCTAAGCTTATTCATCATCTTCTTAAGTTTTTTGGATAGCATCATATAATTTTAGGCGAATGATTATTCTGCCTATCCTTGTTTTTCGACTTAAGGCATTTGCTTTTGGATTTGATTTTCCAGGATGATAAATAATTATGATATCATAATCTTCAAGAAATTCCATCCCCCTTTGTTGTTTTAAATTTAAATTCTTCTGAATAAAAATGTATTTGAGACTTTTATGATTAGTGTAAACTTCTATTTTGACTCTATATAAGTAATATTGATATTTTGTTAGAGCAAATACCACAACTGCTAATTCTAAATCATGAGTAGGGCAATTTTGCCTATGTGGCTTGAGTTTTCTTGAAGCATATGCAATTACTTATCCTTTTTGCATTATTACACACCCTAGTCCTTCTTTGGAAGCGTCTGTATATACAGAGAATTTCGCAAAATCATCAGGCAATGTCAGTGCAAGTACTGAAGTTAATATCTTATTAAGTTCTATGAAACTTTGTTCACAATGCTCATCCATCCGAAATGTTGGTCTTTTTGAGTTAATTTTGTAAGAAGTCCTGCTATTTTGGAGAAGTTCGAAATAAATTTTTGATAGTACCTAGCTAATCCCAGAAAGATCGCACTTCAATAACATTTTTAGGCCTTTTCCAATTAACTACCGCTTCAACTTTCCTTGGATCAACCTCGAGACCATTTCAAGAAACTATGTGACCAGAAAAGTGATTCTTTCTAGCCAAAATTCACACTTATTAAATTTGGCATATAATCGGTGATTTTTGAGGGTTTGTAGCACTATTCTCATGTGTTTTTCATGTTTTTCTTTCATTCTAGAAGATACTAGAATATCATCAATTAAAATCACCACAAAACAATCCAAATAAGGCCAAAATATTCGATACATTAAATTCATAAATGTAGCAGGTGCATTTGTTAAGCCAAATGGCATTACAACAAATTCAAAATGCCTATACTGAGAATTAAATATGGTTTTAGGAATAGTCGCTTCCCTTAATTTCAGTTGATATCCTTGTTTTAAATCTTACTTAGAGTATACTACTAATTCTTGTAAGTAATCAAATAATTTATTGATATATGGCAACGGATATTTATTTTTAATGGTCGTCTTATTTAATTTTTGGTAGTCGATGCACATTCTCAGTCTACCATCTTTTTTCTTGACAGACAATATTGGTACACCATAAGTTGAAACACTTAGTCGAATAAATTTTTTCTTCAATAGCTCCTTTAATTGTTCCTTCAATTCCTTTAGTTCAGCTGGAGCCATTCTCTACGGAATTTTCAAGAAATGTTTGGCTTCTGGATAAGTTTTAATTGCAAATTCTCTTTTCCAATGTGGAGGAAGTGAATTTAATTCTTCGGGAAATACCTTAAGAAATTCATTAACCAACTTTACATCTTCCAATTTTAATTTATTTGGGGCTTATTTATCAAGTAAGCCAAGAATCTTTGTCCTCATTTTCTCAGAATTTTATTAGCCCTTGCTGAGGAAATAACAGTTGATTTAATACAACTTAAATTTCCTTTTTCTTTGCTCTCTACTATATCTCCCAACCTAATGGTTTTGGGAAAGCAATCAACTATTGCTTGATGCCGGTATAACCAATCTATTCCTAAGATGAGGTCATATTCCTGGATTGGTAACTCAAAAGATTAGCAAGATTTTTCTTATTTTCTATGGTTACAGTACAATTTCTATATCTAACGTAAGTAGTACTACATATCCCCATTGGTGAATAAACTTCATAAGGAGTATCCAAAGTTTCAGACCTAAATTTCATCTTTGAGGCACAGGCAGTGGATATGAATGAATGAGTAGCACTAGGATCAAATAAAACTTTACAAACAAAATTATGGACTAAAGCCTTACCTTTAATAATGTCAGTAGCTTCTGGGTTGTGCACAATAGTATGGGCGTAAGCTTTAGCTTTCGTAGGGGATCTTTTAACCAGATCGAATTGCTGCTGCTTTGGAGCCCCTGGATTTGCATTACGATTCCTAGGACAGTTCCTGATCGTGTGTTGGGGGATCTCCATAGATTAAGCATTTTCCTTGTTTTATCTAGCATTGTTCCTCTATATGCTAAAGTCACCCACAATAATAACGTCTTTTCCTTGGAATGGCTGTTGCAATGTATGGGGCCTTGCCCTTATTCAAATTTGAAGAGTTGGAGTTTCCTAGAGCATTCATTATTTTCCTTTCTTGAAAAGATTCTGGATTCCCGCCCTTTTCCCTTCCTCCAATTATCATCCAATTTCCGAAGCTCTCGGAATTCATCCTCGATTTCCATAGTCTTTTCTACTGCTTAGCTATAATTTGGGAGGTCACAAGAGACTAGAACTTGATGAAGTTCTGGCTTTAATCCTTCTATGAATTTTCTTGTTCTCCTCATTTCGTCACAAGAACATGAGGAGCATATTCAATGAGTCTATTATATTCAGCTTTGTAATCCAGCAAAGTCACGGTCCTTTGAATCAAGTTCATAAATTCTCTTTCTCTTGTATCTCGTACTACTTGTGGTATAAATTTGCTCATGAATTATGTCTTAAAGGCTTCCCATGTCCAATTTATTCCTTCCTCATTCCATTCTCGCTTAATTATTCTTCGCCAATAACCAGCTGCATCTTTCACCAAGAAAGTAGCATATTTTACTTGTTGCTATTCCGTGTAATTAAGAACTCAGAATATCTTTTCAATCTCCTGAATCTATGATTCTGCATTGCGATCATCTAGCTCTCTCTTAATTTTAGGTGGATTAAAGCGAAGAAACCTAGTCAGGGTCTTGTCTTCCATTTCATGAATTTCATTTCCATGATTCCTAGCATTTCCTTGGTGTCGGCAAAATTCCATGAATTGCTGCCACATAGCAAACATATGTTTGGCAACTGGCATATTTGTTGGTAATGTTGGTTCTGCAGGCACGTCTTGTGGTACATTATTATTCTTGTTCGTTAGGTTGTTAGATCTACTTGTGTCTTCTCGTTGGGAGCGTCCTCAGTTTTGCGATTGATTGTTCTGAAGCTGATTCCTTTTTGGGGCCATATCGTTTTGAAATCATAGCTATTTAAGAACGTATGATTCTATCAATACAAGGGCTATAAAACACATAACTTTATCAAAACATAGCAAAAGTCAGATATTGGTAATGCATATCTAGAGATTCAAAAGAGTTAGTTCTGCTACTTTACTATTCACATTCTAATTCTACCCATTTCTATGTGCATAAGCCATACTTCTATATACAATATATATACATGCAAACATGCCCTAGCCTAGTCCAGAATGGTGTTCGGATCTCTTCAAGTTCCTCATCCTCTTCTTCCTTAATGTCATTTAAACCTGCTTTGTTTTCTTCAGCCATTTGCCGAGCTATCCAATCATCCACGTCTAGACTTTTGAGTGGCCCCAACAGGGATACTTGCATTCTAGCCATTTGCCGAAACCTCTAAAGAGAAACTTTCTGATTTTGGGCCTCTTGAATTACGGGGGCTGGTGGAGCTGGATTTGGCTGAATTTCTGTAGCAGCTCTTCTGGCAAAAATCTCAATTGTCTAAACATCTCATTGCCCAAATCTAACCTTGGTGTCCCAAAAGACTCCTGAAAATTCTTGGCCATCTTGGTTCCTCTTGATGTGCCAAGCATGTCTCCAAAATTTGAATTCAGATATCCCTAAGCTAGCCATTCGGTATCTCTTATTCTTTCCAATACTTTTTTCCTTGACTCCTCGTATTGGTCTAGAACTCCTCAAACTAAGTGGCCAATGTATAGACAATCTTGGATGGCTTGATCTCTGAATTTTGAAAAGTCAATTGTGATATTTCCCTGTCAAGTTGTAGAGTTCCTTTTGCACCCAAGCAACATATTCCTGGTGTTGCTGGAAAATCCCTAATGCCACCTTGCAATCTCGCGATCTTTAGCTAAAATTTCTTGATCCTTAGCTTCAATCTCTGCTTCATAATTTTGTCCCGAACATTTCTCAATTAGACTAGTGTTGCTACCCTAACTAGAACTACTAGAAGCTAATTTCCAGACTTTCCCTTTGTTCTTTCCTTTATTTATTTTAGCCTAATCTCAATTAATCACCACAAACTAGGTTAGATTATTAATCAAAAGTGACATAAGTCTCTAACCTTAAAATTTTGGCTCTAATACCTGTTAAAGTAATGCCCTGCAGCCAATTAGATTTAGCTTCGTAATTACTGCTCTTGTGTAAACAATCTTATTTTTGCAATATAAATAAAATGACAATCTTCTTCATATCCTTGTAAATTATCTCATCAACAATCGACATGAAAGAAGTCCTCTAGATCATATAAGGCTATGAACTAGGTCACGTAAATGATGGTGACCATGAAACTAGTCTTTAGATGTCTTGATCTTAAACTCTCCAAGTTATAGAATCCTTGACACGAGGATATTTTGGATTCGGATAGACTTGCACTAATGATGCATGATTTAAGGAGTTGAATCATTGCCCCATTTCATGGGTATTCGATGTAGTTGACACCGGTGCATGTTAGTGGGCACTTGTTAGAAGAACAAGTTTACTGAGAGACTTTATATAGAGAATTCCTTGAGATAGTCGTAGTGGCATTTGGTGATGGATTATTCTCTATCTTACAATAGTGCATATAATTAGTGCTTAGATTTGAGGGACTATGGTAACCTTATGGTAGGTCCTTGTTCTTTGATGTGCATCTCGATCACTGATTAGTGGATCACATGAGATGCACATTGGGTACAAGCTATCTACGCATAGAAATTTGTGAGTTTCAAGATATGATCTATTTTCTCATCTTGATGAACGAGTATATCTCCTATATTTTCTATCTTGATTCAATTCAAAAAAATCCTTGCACAATGTGCTGTGTCGATTTGAAAAAGAGATTCCAAAGTCGAGGACACAAACAAATCAATCATTAAGAATAGATGTATAGTTATTGGGCTATTAAGGACGCCGAAAATATCTTAACAATAAGCCACAATTGGGACTTGAAAAACAGAGGGACTGTTTTTGCACGACAAACGTAAGTAGATGAGGTTCACACCACAATTAATTCACCAATAAATTAGGCTCCATAGGCTTGTGGTTAGACATCGACTATGAAGATTGGATACTATAGAATTAATAGAGATTAATTCTATAAGTGATTAATTAAATAGTTTAATTAATCAGAAATCGTAAGAGTTACGAGCCCATATTTAGTTAATTGATGAGTCTAATGGGTCACACATCTTCCTCGATTTAGTCATAGTATAAATCAAAGTGGAGATTCTCTAATTGGATTAGAGAAAAACTCTAATTAGATTTAGGCAAATGAAGAGAGATTTTCATTAAAAGTCAAAATATTTGACCAAAGTCAAAATTGGTCTTCTTGAATAGATTAATTTAAAGAGTCAAATTATTCTAATTGAATAGGACTTATGTTTTGACTCAAAGTCCCCCCGATACTATCCCTAATGATGCAATGGAAGACATGCGGGAAATCATCATTCGTTGGCAAGAAGATAATCTTTAAATCTGATGTCTAATATTGGCATCAATGTCAAGTGAACTCCAAAATTCTCACGAGCACATGAAGCATACTAGTGAGATACATATGTACTTGGAGGAGTTATACTCGGTGCGAAAGCATTACGAATGTTATAACACCTCCAAGCAATTGTTTAGGGTACGAATGGTTGAGGGGTCAAGTGTTCATGAGCATGGTTTGAAATGATTTATTTAATTGAAAAACTCGAAAAACTTGATGTTGTCATGAATAATGATATTTACAGAGACTTGATCCTTCAATCATTGCCAAGCTTATTTGACCAACTCGTCATGAATTTCAATATGAGTAAACTTGATGTGACAGTTAACGAGTTAATTAATATGCTTGTCACCGCCGAGTCTATCACGATGAAAGACAAGACGGTATTGGTTACTTCAACTTCTAAGGCTCATAAGGGCAAGACAGGGAAAAGGAAGATGAAAAGTTTTTCTTCTAAAAGGAAACAAGTTTTGAAGCCATCGAGTGGAATCAAGAAGAAAGCCAATACTAAAGAGGACAAATGCTTTTATTGTGGAGAGATTGAGCATTGGAAAAAGAATTGTAAGAAATATTGGCTTCTTTAAAAAATGGTATGTTCTTTGTTGAAGTTAATCTTTCGATTAACAGTGATACATGGGTATTTGACACCGCATGTGGTTCTCACCTTTGTAAGTCATTGTAAGGGATGTAGAAGCCAAAAAGGCTAAGTGAAGGGGATGTGATCCTTAGAATAGGAAACGGTGCAAGAGTTGATACCGAAACCTCAAGCCTAGTTACTTTAGCCTGTAATAATCAAAAGTTAGAATTGAATAATTATCTCTTTGTACCATCTTTATTGAAAAACATCATTTCCATCCCTGTGTTGGGCAAAGAAAATTATGAATTTTCTTGCAAGAATGAAATATATTTTCTTCCTAAAGATGGTTCTTTAATTGCTACTGGTACACTGACAAATGGGCTTTACACCCTAGATTCTAACTATACATTATTACAAATTCAACAAGAGAATAAAAGAAAATCGGATGACTATAATCAAGCATACTTGTGGCTTGCTAAACTTGGGCATATTTCCAAAAATAGGATAAGTAAGTTGGTTGCCTCTGGGTCACTTTCTAAAAGTAACATTGGGGGGTTACTGACTTGCGAGTCTTGTTTGAGGGAAAAAATGACCAAGTCACTTTTTGTTGGACAATCGGATTATGCCACTAAACCGTTTGAACTAGTTCTTACGGATGTATGCGGACCACTAAAAGTTAGTGCTCGAGGTAGTTATAATTACTTCATTACGTTTACCAACGATTATACACATTTTGGGCAGGTGTTTCTTATGAAGCACAAGTCTGAAGCTTTTGAAATGTTCAAAGTATATGAGAATGAAGTGGAGAAATAGCTAGAACAAAGTATAAAAACTTTTTAATCCAATCGAGAAGGTAAATACTTGAGTGACGAGTTTCTTGGTTATCTAGAAGAGAATGAGATTCTCTCACAGTGGACTCCTCTTGCTACACCACAATTGAATGGTGTGGCAGAATATAGAAATCGTACCTTATTGGACATGGTACGATCTATAATGAGTTTCACAGACCTTCCTCTTTTATTTTAGGGTTATGCCCTTGAAATGGCAGCAAAGTTACTTAATATAGTACCTTCTAAGTCGATGCCCAAAGCACCACATGAGATGTGGTATAACAAGCACCATCATCTTCTTATTCAAAGGTATGGGGGTCTCTCGCCTACGTCAAGAGACTAGTGGGAGATAAGTTGGATGCTAGATCCACCTTATGCAGACTGATGGGTTACCCTAGAGAGTCTGTGGATTATTACTTTTATGATCTTGCAGAACAAAAAGTGTTTGTTTTGAGAAACGCTACCTTATTGGAAAAGGAATTTCTATTAGATAGTAAAGGCGAAATTGTGGAAGTTGATGAAGTTCACAATCAAGAAGAAAACCTGCAACCAAAAAAGTAGATGAACCTCAAAGCATACAAGTTCCCAGAAGGTCTGAACGGATCAGGAGAGAGCTGGAAGATTCGAATTTTTTCATGAGACCGGTCAATTGAATAGTGATCCTAAGACCTGTGAGGAGGTCATATCAGATATGGACTCGAGACACTGGCAACAAGCTATGTAATTCGAGATGGACTCCATGTACTCCAATAAGATTTGGACCTTAGTTGATCCACCAGAGGGTACAGTACTTGTTGGATACAAATGGATCTTCAAGCGTAGGTTGGCAGTTAATAGAGAAGTTACGACGTATAAGACGAGATTGGCGGCCAAACGATATACCTAATGACCAGGTATAAACTTTGAAGAAACTTTCTTGCTTGTTACAATGCCTAAGTCCATTAGGATTTTGATTGTCATAGCTGCATATTATGACATGAGATATGGCAAATGGAAGTGAAAATCATTTTTCTTAACGGTAACCTCGATAAAGATATTTATATAGAGCAACCAGAGAGCTTCACATCTAAAGAAAGTGAGCAAAAAGTTTGCAAGCTCCAAAGGTCCATTTATAGACTCAAGTAAGCGTCTCGAAGCTAGAACATATGTTTTGACGAGACAGTCAAAGGATTTGGCTTCATAAAAAATGTGTATGAGCCCTGTATGCACAAGAAATATAGTGGGAACACAATGTAGTTTTTAGTGCTTTATGTTGATGATATCCCACTCATTGCGAGTCTTGTTCTCCATGAAAGACTTGGGAGAGGCATCTTTTGTATTGGGATACGGATTTATAGAAATAGATCGAAGAGATTGTTGGGGCTCTCCCAAAGTCCATACATAGACAAAATACTAAAGCGGTTTAGTATAGAAAAATTCAAGAGAAGGTTCCTCCCCATGAGACATGGACTGCATTTCTCTAAGTTTATGGCCCCAAAGATAGAAAAAGAGAAAGGTAGGATATCTGGCATATCCTATGCCTCTGCTATAGGAAGCATAATATACGCAATACTATGTACGAGATCGAATGTAGCAACGCTCTAAGCATTACGAGCCGCTTTCATTCTAATCCCAGTAAAAGTCACTAGAGTGCTGTAAAAATAATTCTTAAGTATTCAAGAAGAACTAAGGAATTGTTTCTCATTTACGGAGGTGGAGAATTGAAACTAGAAGGGTTTTCGGATTCTAGCTTCCAATCCAATGTAGATGACAGCAAATCCATTTCGGGATTTATACTTTGCCTTAATGGCTGCGCGGTCAGTTAGAAGAGTTCCAAGCAAGATACCACGACCGATTCAACCACTGAGGCAGAATATATAGCAGCATTGGATGCTACAAAAGAGGGTGTTTGGATAAAAAACTTCATCCAAGAGTTGAATATAGTTCCTAGCATGGTCGAGCCAGTTGTCATCTTTTGCGACAACAATAGAGCCATTGTGAAAGCAAAAGAGCCAAGATCTCATTAGCGATCCAAGCACATAATGAGGCGTTGTCACTTGATCTGGGAGATCATTGATAGAGGCGATATTAGAGTGGAACACGTTGGCTCGAAGAGAATGTAGCAGATCCACTAACCAAACTACTTACCCAGAAAGTCTTTAAGAGACATATTGAGAAAATTGGCCTATGGACTATGGGTAGTTAACTTTAGGGCAAGTGGGAGATTGTTAGAGTAGAGCCCTGCATCCAATTAAATTTGGCTTCATTATTGCTACTCTTGTGTAAACAATCTTATTTTTGCACTATAAATAAAATGGTCATCTTCTTCATATCCTCGTAAATTGTCTCATCAACAATCAATATGGAAGAAGTCTTCTAGATCATATAAAACAATATGCTAGGTCACGCATATGATGGTAATCATGAAACTAGTCTTTAGATGTCTTGATCTTAAACTTTCCAAGTCATAGAATCCTTGACACGAGGACATCTTGGATTCGGATAGACTTGCACTAACGATGCATGATTCAAGGAGTTGAATCATTGTCCCATTTCATGGATAATCGATATAGTTGACACCGGTGCATGTTAGTAGGTACTTGTTAGAAGAACAAATTTACTAAGAGACTCGACATAGAGAATTTCATGAGATAGTCGTAGTGGCATTTGGCGATTGATTATTCTCTATCTTACAATAGTGCATATAATTAGTCCTTGGACTTGAGGGACTATGATAACCTTATGGTAGATCCTTGTTCTTTGATGTGCGTCTAGATCACTAATTAGCAGATCACATGAGGTGCACATTGGGTGCAAGCTATCAATGCATAAAGGTTTGTGAGTTCCAAGATAGGATTCGTTTCTTCGCCTTAATGAACGAGTATATCTCCTATGTTTTCTATGATGATTCGACTCAAGAAAATCCTTGCACGAGGTGCTATGTCGATTTGGAAAAAAGTTTCGAAAGTCAAGATACAAACGAATTAATTATTAAGAATAGATCCATAGTTATTGGGCTATTAGGGATGTCGAAAATATTTTAACCCTAGGCCACAATTGGGAGATGAAAAACGAAGGGACCGTATTTGCATGGCACGCATAAGTAGATGAGGTTCATGCCATAATTAATTCACCAATAAATTGGGCTCCATCGGCTTGTGGTTAGACATCGATTATGGGGATTGGGTACTATAAAATTAATAGAGATTAATTCCATAAGTGATTAATTAAATAGTTTAATTAATCGAAAATCATAAGAGTTACGAGCTTATGTTTAATTAATTGATGAGCCTAATGGGTCACACGCCTTCCTCGATTTAGTTACGGTATGAATTTAAGTGGAGATTCTCTAATTGGATTGGAGGAAAACATCTAAATTAGATTTAGGCAAATAAAGAGAGATTTTGATTAAAGTCAAAATATTTGACCAAAGTCAAAATTGGTCTTCTTGAATAGATCAATTTGAAGAGTCAAATTACTCTAATTGAATGAATGGTTAATTTGATTCAATTAACTTCAATAGTTGAATTAATTGATTCAAGAAAATAATTTAAGATTGGAGGGAAAATAAAATTAGATATTTTAAGTTAATGGGAATCTCTGTAGCATTTTAAGTTAAATAGAATCTATATATCATTTTAAGTTAATTGGAATCTGTAGCACTTTAATTAAATAGTTAATTAAAAAGCCACAATAGATTGCAACTTGGATGCTATGTAGGCTAAAATATTTTGAAAAGAAGAATCTAATTCTTCCCTCTGAAACTACCGTGCCAACTAAGCATCTAAGATGGCAAGTATCACACTTTAAATACCATATGATAATCAACTCTCACACACTCCATACAATTCGGCCATTCCATTAATTTAAGATAAAAAATCTGAAAATTTTTCTCTCCAAGTTTTCTCTTTTCATCTTTCAAATTGTCTACCGATCTTGAGTGATAATCAAAGAGAAAGAGTGGATATACCATTAGAGGTACAAAATCCACTTTGTCTTAATGATCAAAAGTTGATCATACATTAGAGATGTGCTTACGGTTTCATGAACGTTTGGAGGAGTTCCTTTCGATTTCCTTGAAGATCCAAAAATTTTGAAAATCTAATTGGAGAATTGGATTGGAATCATCAAGAGTTGGTGAAGATCAAGCTTTTGAAGAAGATCAAACATTGATTCAAGAAGAGATCCACACATTCGGTTTTCTTGAAGAGTGTTCGGTGAAGCTTGATTTGAGGCATCAAAGGTTGGTTTCCTCTTCTCTAGTCTAAATTCTAAGTTCATATGAGGATCCTATGAAGATTTAGGCTTTTATTCATGGTGATGAATGATTATTTTCGCTGCATCTAATTTTGTTTTAGCCTAATATTCACCTTCAATACCATTCTATGGCATCCCGAAACTAAGGTGTCAGCCCCTAGAATGGGTTGCTACCAAAATAATACAATTGAACAATAAAAGATAACAACGTAACCTTTATTAATAATATACTTTCTCGAGGCATACTTTCTTTCAAATTTACAACAAGACAAAAGCAAACTATTTTAGCTATGAAAAGACAAAACTATGAAGCTTTCTCTTTGTCGTAACTTGCAAAATGTTTTGAAAATGTAAGTTCATAGAGCATCGTAAAATTTATGATAAAATGGAATTATAGGAATATGCAAGGAACAATGACAGAGAGTAAAAAGAAAATCATAGCTAAACTAGTTATTTGGTGGATCTGTTACCATTATTACTTCAACATTATAACAATTCTTATCCCTCCCAATTCCACTCCGAGTGGCGGCCCGTGGGGCACAACAATGCTGTTATGGTTGATCGCATGTCAGAGATTGGACTCTTAGAATATCTAACCTCTAGGCAATCGCGAGGCCTACCAACAATGGAAGAAAATCCGATAAGAGATTACTGTCAGCCTGATGCCCCCCAGCACTCCTAACCGAGTATTTTTGGGGCCCAACAATTAATAAATTTCAGAGAAATTTAGACAATAGTGGCAATACTTTCAACTATCAAATCAATATTTCCAATCAATCAATCAATATTATCAATAAAATGAGATTAATTTATCAATAAATTCTTAGGATTATCGCTAAGAAATTATATGAACATAAAAAGGGATAAAAAAGGACAACAATAGAAAATTTTAACTTGTGAAATGGGCAGAGATGCGCGCAGACAACTCAGGCCTATTGCCCTGGGTGTAAGTGCACCCAATCATGGGCGTGGTCGTGCCCATGGAATTTTTTTTTTCCAAATTCTGAATATGCATGCTTCAAAATATGAACATTTGAGAATTTTATAAAACATAAAGATGTTTCAAAATTGAAGGAGTTAATTTTTCGAAATGTGTAAATGTTTTTGAAAAACTTGGAGTTAAAGTTTAAGAAATTTCAAGTTCTAGGGCACCTAAACCAAACTAAGATTTATGGAGAAATAAACAAAAGATGAAATCATGATTTCAAGGATCAAGAATTGGATTCAATTAGTAAATCAATAGAATTGATGAATTAACAAAAAAATCGGTGGCAAATAACCATAAAATTTACCTAATTTTCCTTTAAGGATTTCTACCATTCCAAGATAATTTCTCATTTCCTTCTCCTTCAACTCCAAATTTGGTTTATAAAAGGTTTGGGCGGATTTGATGGCTAATTTTTGGTTAAAAGATAGAAGATAGATTTTATATGTGTGTGAGTTTGTGTGTGCGATGTGCGTGTGTTTTGTGTGTATGGGACATTTGAAGAGAATTTACCCCTATTTATAGTTTTAGTTTAGGTACTAATTTGTAAAAGAAAAGTAACTTGAGGGATCAAATTGAAATTGGGAAAAGTGAGGTGGATGAGTAGGATTTTTCTAAATGTGTAAATGTGACATGAACGGTGGATAACTTGCCAATAAGGATGAGAATTTGTAAAGTTATGGAGTATGATAAAGTAGGAAGATTTGTGTGCAACTTGATCCAATAGGATTTGGCAAAGTAAGATGCAAAGTGGTTAAATGGAATGTTGCCATTTTTCTCCCATGTGATGAATATGACTTGGAGAATTTACAAATTCAACCTCATGCCATATGCGCGTGAGTGTGTGGCCATTTTTCTTTTCGGATTTTTAAATGGGAAAATTTTTAAACTTTTCTTGTAAATTTGGAAAGAAGTTTAAGGTGTAAAACTATTAGAAAAATTTAAGATTTAAAAGGAATTAAAGAATTTTGTGTAACAAACTTTGTAGATGAGGGTAACTGTAACAATTCAAAAATTTTCATAATTAAAATTTTAAATCCTTATTTTTCTAGCACCAAATCTTTTCCACGATTACCAAAATTGTACCTATAGCCAAAATATTTTATCACACCTAAAAAGTTTTCTCGCATGCGAAAATTTATCGTAGACATTATTTTGACCCAAACGAACTTATTTTAAGCCAAAAAAGAAAAAAAATTACAAATCCAATCCATAGATTTCGGGAATATATATGGATATATATACACACCATCTGGCCATGTCCCTTGAATTAAGGGATATTTTATCTACTCGATTGATTTCAAGCTTCTACAATAAGCTTTGAGTAGTGAGCCATGGTGGTGGACGAAGCTTCAATGTTGGGTCATACCCCAAGGACCTCCTAAACAAGTGCACGTGACGGATGCAGAGCTTGCGTGGTTCGAGAGGCATTTGGAGGGACACGATGATAATGACTTGATATAGATGATAGTGATGATGATGAGAGTGAGGATAGTGATGACGAGGACAGTGATGGTAGTGACGAAGGGGATAATGGTGAGGAAAGAAAGGGCGGTAACAAAGAGAATCGAGAGAGTGGCGAGGGAGATGACGGAAATGGTGAGAATAAGGGTGAAGTTAGTGAGGACGAGGAAGACGAGCCCGAAGAGGATCTGGAGGAAGATCTGGACTATCTTGTGGATAGGATTAGTGGTTAAGATGAGGGCTTCGTTGTAGTATATATATGTATTTAGGAATTGAAAGTAAAGGATATGCATAAATTAAAACAAAAATGCAGCGGAATAAACATTCATTAGCATGAATCAAAGCCTAAATCCTTCAAGGATCCTCATATGAGTATAGAATTTAGATCTAAGGTGAAAAGATCTACTTTAATCTAAGTAAATCCAAGCTCGACCGAACACCTCCTTTAGTGAACCGAAACTTTGATCTCCTTCCTTGATCAACCTCTTGATCTTCTCAAAGCCTGAAGAATTCTCTCCAAATTTTGATCAACTCTTCAATCCCTCCTTAAATTGATTTGGCCAATTTCCAAGGTTTGGACCAAAAGTTTTTGATGTAAATCTTCAATTCTTGATTCTCTAATCATGTGGATTCACACCTCTAATATTGATCCACTCTTTCTCTTTGAATTGTCACTTAGATCTTTGGTTAAAAGATACATCCAAGCATGAATATTATGAAGAGAATGAAAGATTAGGAGGGAATTCAAATTTGAAAATTTTCAGCTTCTTAGTGTGTGTGAGTATGTGTGTGTGTGTGTGTGTGTGGCGGTATTTATGGGGTGTTTAAAGTGTGATGGTTGGCTAACTTGGATGCTTAGTTGGCAAGATATTTTAAAGGGAAGAATCTCGATTATTTTCTTCAAATATTATTAGTCCACTTGGCATCCAAGTTAGATATATCCTCATGAGAATTTAATTAACAATTAATTAAAGTGTCACATAGTCTCCAACTAGTTTTAAACACCCATTAAAATTTTCTCATATTTAATTCTTCTTCTTGGATCAATTAATTCAACAATTGAAATTAATTAAATTAAATTAACAATTAATTTAATTAGAATAATTTGACTCTTCAAATTATTCTATCCAAGAAGACCTGTTTTGACTTCAGTCAAACATTTTGACTTTTAGTCAAAATTCTTCTTCTTTTGCCTAAATCTAATTTAGATTAGATAATCTCTATTAAATTCATATGGTGACTTAATCGAGGAAGGCGTGTAACCCATTAAGTTCATTAATTAATTAGACATGGGCTCGTAAATTTTATGATTTATGATTAATTAAAAACTTTAATTAATCACTCATAGAGTTAATCTCTATTAATTTTAGAGTACCCAATCTTCATAGTTGATGTCTAACCACAAGCTTATGGAGCTCAATTTATAGGTAAATTAATTGTGACGTGAACCTCACCTACTTACGTGTGCTATGCAAATACGGTATCTTTATTTTTCATCTCCGATTGTGGTATAGGGTTAAGATATTTTCGGAGTCCTTAATAGTCCAATTACTATATATTTATTCTTAATTATCGATTCATTTGTGATCTCGACTTTGGTAACTCATTTCCAATTCAATACACCACCTTGCTCAACAATTTTCTTGAATTGAGTCATCATAAAAAATATAGGAAATATTCTCGTTCATCAAGATGAGGAAACAAATTCTTTTTTGGAACTCACAAACCTCTATGCATATATAGCTTGTACCAATATGCATCTCATGCGACCCGCTTGAAAAAATAGTTGAGATACATAGCAAAAAATAAGAACCTACCATAAAGTTGTCATGGTTTTTCAAGTTTAAGGACTAATAATATGTACTATCATAAGATAAAGAATATTCTATCACCGAATGCCACTACGACTATCTCATAAATTTCTCTATATCGGGTTTTCAGTAAACTTATTCTCTAATAAACACCCACTAATATGCACTGGTGTCTACAACACCAACTGCCCTGAAACAAGGCAATAACTCAACTCCTTGAATTATACATTGTTAGTGCAAGTCAATCTGAATCTGAGATGTCCTCGTGTAAAAAATTCTATGTCTTGAAAAATTTGAGATTTGAAAGTGAAAGTTAGGCTAATAAAAACAAAAACGCAACAGAATAAAACATTCATCACATGAATCGAAGCCTAAAACCTTCAAAAGATCCTCATATGAGCATAAAATTTAAATCTAAGGAGAGAAAACCAACTTTAACTTAAAAAATTCAAGCTTAACCGAACACCTCCTTGAAAATCGAAAGTTTGTGTTCTTCTTTTCATCAACCTTTGATCCACTCCAAATTTGATTCATTCAACCAAATTCTTGATCAAAATTTCAACTCCACTTCGAGGCTTCAAGATCCAAAAGTTTCCTCATAAACCCTGAAACAAGGCAATAACTCAACTCCTTGAATTATACATTGTTAGTGCAAGTCAATCTGAATCTGAGATGTCCTCGTGTCAAAAATTCTATGTCTTGAAAAATTTGATATCTGAAAGTGAAAGTTAGGCTAATAAAAACAAAAACGCAACAGAATAAAACATTCATCACATGAATCAAAGCCTAAAACCTTCAAAAGATCCTCATATGAGCATAGAATTTAAATCTAAGGAGAGAAAACCAACTTTAACTTAAGAAATTCAAGCTTAACCGAACACCTCCTTGAAAATCGAAAGTTTGTGTTCTTCTTTTCATCAACCTTTGATCCACTCCAAATTTGACTCATTCAACCAAATTCTTGATCAAAATTTCAACTCCACTTCAAGGCTTCAAAATCCAAAAGTTTCCTCATAAGATCCGAAACTTTGATGCCTCAAATCCTCAAATGCCATGAGCTATTCCAATGAATGATCAACTCTTGATCTCAAGTGGATTCACACCTCTAATGTTGATCCACTCTTTCTCTTTAGATTATCATTCTACATCTTTGGTTAGAAGGAAGATCTAAGTACGAATCTATGGAGAAAAATATGAAAGAAAATAAGAGAATTGGAGGGAAAAGTAAGCTGAAATTTTCTAATTAACTTTAAATACCAATTATGATTTCCCTTTTAATTTAAATTATCTTCTTGAATCAATTAATTTAACTATTGGAACTAATTGAATTAAATTAACCATTAATTGAATTAGAATAATTTGACTCTTCAAATTAATTTATTCAAGAGGACCAATTTTGGCTTTAGTCAAATATTTTGACTTTTAGTCAAAACTCTCTCTTCTTTGTCCTAAATCTAATTTAGGCAATTTTTTCTAATCTAATTAGAAAATCTCCATTAAATTCATACCGTGACTAAATCGAGAAAGGCATGTGGCGCATTAGGTTTATCAATCAATTAGACATGAGCTCATAATTCTTACAATTTACGATATCAAACAATTCAATTAATCACTTATAAAATTAATCTCTATTAATTCTAGAGTACCCAATCTCCATAGTCAATGTCTAACCACAAGTCTATGGAGCTCAATTTATTGGTAAATTAATTGTGGTGTGAACCTCACCTACTTACGCGTATTGTACAAATATATTCCCTCTGTATTCTATCTCTTGATTGTGGCATAAGGTTAAGATATTTTCGGCATCCCTAATGGCTTAATAACTATGCATCTATTCTTGATGATCGATTTATTTGTGTTCTCGATTTTGAAACTCCTTTCCAAATTGACACACCATCTTGCGTAAGAATTTCCTTGAATAGAGTCATCATAGATAACATATGAGATATTCTTGTTCATCAAGACGAGGAAATGAATCCTTTCTTGGAACTCACAAAGCTCTATGCATAGATAGCTTACACCCAAAGTGCATTTTATATGACTCACTCGAAAGTAATCGAGGCACATATCAAAGAGCAAGAACCTACCATAAGGTTACCATGATCAGTCAAGTTTAAGGACTAATTATATGCACTATCGTAAGATAGAGAATATACCATTATCGAATGCCATTGCGACTATCTCATGGAATTCTCTATGTCGGGTCTCTTTATAAACTTGTTTTTCTAACAAGCACCCACTAACATGCATCGGTGTCAACTACACCGATTACCCATGAAACGGGATAATAATTCAACTCCTCGAATTATGCATTATTAGTGCAATTCTATCCGAATCCAAGATGTCCTCATGTCAAAGATTCTATAACTTGGAGAATTTTAAAATCAAAACATCTATAAGCTAATTTCATTATCACCATCATATGCGTGACCTAGCCTCATAGCCTCATTGATCTAGAAGACTTCTTCCATATTCATTGTTGGTGAGACAATATTAGATAATATGAAGAAGATGACTATTTTATATATATTGGAAAAATAAGATTGCTTGTACAAAAGGAGTTTTTACAAGCCCAATCTAATTGGCTGTGGGGCATTACTCTAACAACATTAAGGCATCTAGAAACTAATTTTATGATTCCTATCATATGCGTGACCTAGCCTCATAGCCTTATTAATCTAGAGGACTTCTTCCATATTCATTATTGATGAGATAATACTCGAAAATATGAAGAAGATGGCCATTATATTCACATTGAAAAAATAAGATCATTTATATATGAGTAGTTTTATAAGCCAAAAACTAATTGGCTACAGGGCACTTTTCTAACAATCTGCCACTTGCCTTAAAGCTAATTACTCATAGTCTTTAGGCCCATTTTCTCAATATGTCTCTCGAAGACCTTTTGTGTAAGCGGTTTAGTCAGTGGATTTGCTATATTCTCTTATGAGGCAACTCGTTCCACTCTAATGTCGCTTCTATCAATGATCTCTCGGATTAAGTGATAATGCCTCATAATGTGCTTGGACTGTTGATGAGATCTCGATTCTTTTGCTTGCTTGATGGCGCTATTGTTATCAGAAAAAGATAACAATCGGCTCGGCTGTGCTAGGAACTACATCCAACTCTTGGATAAAGTTTTTTATCCAAACACCCTCTTTTGCAGTACCTGATGCTGCTATATATACTGCCTTAGTGGTTGAGTTGGTAGTGATTTCTTGCTTGGAACTTTTTCAACTAATCGCTCCGCCATTAAGGCAAAATATAAATCTGGAAACTAATTTACTATCATCTATGCTGAATTGGAAACTAGAATCCGTAAATCCCTCAAGTTTCAATTCTCCCCCCCCGTAAACAAGAAACAAGTCGTTATTTCTTCTCAAGTACTTAAGGATTGTTTTCACAACACTCTTGTGACTTTCACCGCGATTGGATTGAAAGCGGCTTGTAATGCTTAGAGCATATGCCTATATCTAGTCTTGTACATAGCACCGCATACATTATGCTTCTGATAGCAAACGTATAAGGTATGTTAGACGTTTTACGTCTTTCTTCTTTTGTCTTTAGGGTTATAGACTTAGAGAGATGTAACCCAGTCTAATAGGCAGAAATCCTATCTTGAATTCCTCCATACCAAACCTCTTTAGTATTTTGTGTTAAAGTAGTACCCAGTAGCCAATTAAATTTGGCTTGTAATAACTGCTCTTGTAAAAATGATCTTATTTTTGCAATATAAATAAAATGGCTGTATTCTTCATGTCATTGTGAATTATCTCATTAATAATCGATATGGAAGAAGTCCTCTAGATCATATAAGGCTATGAGGTTAGGTCACGTATATGATGGTGGTCATGAAATTAATATCTAGATGTCTTGATTTTAAACTTTCCAAGTTATAGAATCTTTGACACGAGAACATCTTAGATTCTGACAGACTTACACACGATGCATAATTTAAGGAGTTGAATTGTTGCCCTGTTTCATGGGTGATCAGTGTAGTTGGCACCGGTGCATCTTAGTGGGTGTTTGTTAGAAGAACAAGTTCATTGAGAGATCTAACATAGAGAATTCCATGAGATAGTCATAGTGGCATTCGAAATGGTATATTCTCTATCTTACGATAATGCATATAATTAGTCCTTAGACTTGAGAGATCATGGTAACCTTATGGTAGGTCCTTGCTCTTTGATGTGTGCCTCGACTACTTTCGAGCGAGTCGTATGAGATGTATATTTGGTGCAAGCTATCTACGCATAGAGGTTTGTGAGTTCCAAAAAAGGATTCGTTTTCTCATCTTGATGAACGAGTACGTCTCTCATATTTTCTATGATGATTTGATTCAATTTGATTCAAGAAAAAATCCTTACGCAAGGTAGCGTGTCGATTTGGAAATGAGTTCTCAAAGTCGAGGACATAAACAAATCAATAATTAAGATTATATACATAGCTGTTGGGCTTTAGGGTAGTCGAAAATATCTTAACCCTAGGCCACAATGGGGAAGTGAAAAATAGAGGGACCGTATTTGCACGGTACGCGTAAGTAAATAAGCTTCACACCACAATTAATTCACCAACAAATTAGGCTCCATAGGCTTGTGGTTAGACATTGATTATGGAGATTGGGTACTCTAGAATTAATAGAGATTAATTCTATGAGTAATTAATTAAATTGTTTGATTAATCGTGAGTCGTAAAAGTTATGAGCCCACATCTAGTTAATTGATAAACCTAATGGTCACATGCTTTCCTCAATTAAGTTATGGTATGAATTTAATGGAGATTGTCTAATTGGATTAGAGAAAATTGTCTAAATTGAATTTAGGCAAAAGAAGAGAGAATTTGACTAAAAGTCAAAATATTTGACTTAAGTCAAAATTGGTCCTCTTGAATAGTTTAATTTGAAAAGTCAAATTATTCTAATTAAATTAATAATTAATTTAATTCAATTAATTTCAATAGTTGAATTAATTGATTCAAGAAGACAATTTAAATTGAGAGGGAAATTAAAATAGGCATTTAAAGTGAATTAGAATTTATGTAGTACTTTAATTAATTGTTAATTAAAATGCTACATAAATTAACCAACTTGGACGCCAAGTTGGATGAGATATTTTGAAAAGAAGAATCTAAATTCTTCCCTCCAAAACTACATTGCCAACTAAGCATCCAAGTTGGCAAGTTGGCAAGGATTACACTTTAAACACCAAGTTATAACCAACCCCATATATTTTGGCCATCACCTCATTTTTAGATTAACATTGCTGAAAATTTTTGCCTCCAATACTCTCATCATCTCCCGAAAATTCTCTCTATAGATTTGTACTTAAATCTTCTCTAACCGAAGATCTAGAGTGAAAGTCTAAAGAAAAAGAGTGGATCAATATTAGATGTGTGAACCCACTTAACATTGATGATAAAAAATTGATCAATACTTGGAGATTTGCTGACAGCATTGGTGCTTTTGGAACATCAAATTTTTCGGTTCAAGCTATTCTAGCTTCTATGCTTGAATATTTGAAGAGGAATTGAAGATTTGATTGAGTCCTTGGTCGGATCTATCAAGCTTGGAGTGAATCAAAGGTTGATCAAGTGAAAAGCATCAAGTTTCAGTTATCTTTGTGTATTCAGCCAAGCTTGAATTTCATAGATCAAAGGTTGATTTTCTCTTCTCTAATCTAAATTCTGTGCTCGTATGAGAATCCTTTGAAAGTTTAGGTATTGATTCATGTTGATGAATTTTTATTTTTGCTGCATTTTTGGATTTATTTAGCCTAACCTTCATTTTCAAGTGGTATCCGAGCCAAATCATATGAGTTAGATTTTAAATTCGTTGAAATATTGATTTATATGATGAATTGATGTGGATCTAGTGATCTTGATTCAATCTAATGAATTGGAGACCATTGTGTGGCTTGGATCTATGTGAATTATGTGATAATTGATGCTATATTTTGATCTAGCATGATTTAGATTCAATTTGCTAGTGTGATTCGAGTTGTTAGTATTGATATTATGAATAGATGTGGAATTAATATTGATTACTGTAATTAATTATTTTAAAATTATTTTAAGACATTTATGAAATTAATACATATATATTAGATGGATCTAATATAGATTGGAAAAAAAATTACATAAATTAAAGCATGAAAATTATGTTAAGAACATATTGAGATTTCTGGAAAACGTTTGCATTGTGCTCTCGGGTTTGGTCCTTTTCAATGCCCTATATCATTTTTTTTGTGCTCCTTGGTTTTTTGAATCATCTACCATGTGTTGGGAACCTATGGTTTAAATTTGGTGATTTTCAGAATCAAGGAGAATTTTCTAAAAATATTTGAATAAGCACTGCCAAACACACCCTAGAGTGCTAT
Source organism: Handroanthus guayacan (assembly GCA_014898755.1). Taxonomy (NCBI): domain Eukaryota; kingdom Viridiplantae; phylum Streptophyta; class Magnoliopsida; order Lamiales; family Bignoniaceae; genus Handroanthus; species Handroanthus guayacan. The sequence goes on along the minus strand of JACFYI010002932.1, from coordinate 143,995 downwards.
GTTCGTGCACCAACCCTACTGTAATTTAGGTTTTTCGTACTCCTTGATTTTCTAAGTCATCTATTAAGTGTTGGGAACATGTTTAAATTTGGTAATTTTTGGAGTCAAGAAAAATTTTCTAAAAATTCTTGAATAGGGGCTGCTGGTCAGACAAAAAAATATGTCAAGAAAAAGTTTCTTGATATTTTAATCCAACTTTTTATATGATTTAATCTCCTAGAGTGTTTTAAATCATCCCCAAGGTATTGGTGGGTTTGAGAAACCTTAAGGTGGTTTAAAACTAAGTTAATTCCACATTTAATTGATAGTTTACATTAAACAATTTCCAGTAGCAAAACAGTAGCATATGATGTACTAGTTTGGTTCTAATTATATGTTCATGTGATGAATATTTAATTAATTATTATTTATTTAATTTCAAGCATTCATGTGATGGATGTTTGATATTGAATGGATGTATGGGATGATTATGAGCCTCATTAAAATGGTTTTAATGAATTAATTTATTGAAGGCCATGTATGCATGGTATTGTAATCAAGGAAAAGAAGATGACGGAGTTTAAGACATGAAGGTTATGTATGTATAGTGATGCATATATAATAGATAGGATCTATTTATCTAATTACTCACCTAAATTACTAAGTAATGCACTAATGACTCTAAGTGCATTATTTGGTCAAGGTTCATAATCATTCACCCTAGAAGCATGCTAGGTTATTTTATTTACTTATTTATTATTATTATCCTTGTGATGTACGGTAATGCATACTTACGATAGATAATATAAATAAGAGTAAATAAAATATTGATGAAGTCTTGACATTGTTTTTCAAAAAACCCTCACATAAAATTCTAAGTATTTTTTGCAAGAAAAATTACATTAAGTTATAATGGACAAATTAAATTAGATTTAATGTTCCATGTCTTCCACGAATAAGTAATTGATATGAGGTGCTATCGAGTGGGTACGTTGGCTACATCTCATGGGATGTGCCTACTTGGAAAGCTATGATTACTACTTCAAGCATTTGATGCTCTTTTAATTAGTTTGATTATGGCATTGGCTAAGTCTCATGGGATGACCATAATTGAGTTAATTGTAAAGAAGGATTGGTGGGTCAAACTTAACATCAAATAATATAGATGGTTGCGTCTGGTGGGTCCATATGAAAGATGAGGCAAAATATTTTAGGAGTTGCATAGATGATACAATTGGTAAAATAAGTTACCTACCTAAAGAGTTATTTGTAGATGGCTACGTCTCGTGAGTCTATGAATAATTTCTAAGGGCCTTAAAATCCACTAGGAAATGTGATTTCCCAAATTTTATGAGGGGGCATAAAATTTGAAGAAAATAATGAGAGGTAACTCATAATACAAGACTATGTCATGTTTAATAATATTACACAAATAAATGCTTATATTCTCTTCTTTCCTTTTGTAGATTTTTCAAATCAACAAATTCAAATGCCTAAAAATTCACTATCTGTTATTTTGGAAACCAATAAACTCACTAGTCCCAAATATAGTGATTGGTTTAGAAATCTAAAAATTGTACTTGATTTTGAAAAGAGGACTTATGTTTTGACTCAAAGTCTCCCCGATACCATCCTCGATGATGCAATGGAAGACATGCGGGAAACTATCAATCGTTGGCGGGAAGATGATCTTCAAACCCAATATCTAATGTTGGCATCAATGTTAAATGAGCTTTAAAAGTCTCACGAGTACATGAAGCATGCTAGTGAGATACACATGCACTTGGAGGAGTTATACTCGGTACAAACATGTTATGAACACTTTAACACATCCAAGGAATTGTTTAGGGCATAAATGGTTGAAGGATCAAGTGTTCACGAGTATGATTTAAAAATAATTTATTTAATAGAAAAGCTTGAGAAACTTGATGTTGTTATAGATAATGATCTATCTATAGACTTGATCCTTCAATCATTGTCAAGCTCATTTGACCAATTCGTCATCAATTTCAATATAAGTAAACTCAAAGTGATGATTAACGAGCTTGTTAATATGCTTGTCACGGCTGAGTCTACTATAAAAAAAGACCAGATGGTATTGGTTTCTTCAACTTCAAAGGCCTGAAAGGGCAAGGCAGGGAAAAAGAAGAAAAGTTCTTCTTTTAGGTTGTCCAATAAACGGTGACTTAGTCATCTTTCCCTTTAAATAAGACTCGTAAGTCGGTAACTTCTCAATTTTACTTATAGGGAGTGTCCTTGAGGTAACCAGCCTCCTTATCCTATTTTTGGAAATGTGTCCAACTCTAGCATGCCACAAGTATGCTTGATTATGGATATCTAATTTTCTTTTGTTCTTTTGTTAAATTTGTAATAATGTATAGTTAGAATCTAGCGTGTTAAGCCCATTTGTCAGTGTACCAGTAGCAATTAGAGAACCATCTTTAGAAAGAAAGCACCTTCCATTCTTGCAAGAAAATTAATAATTTTCTTTGTCCAACACGAGCATAGAAATAACATTCTTTAATAAAAATGGTACAAAGAGACAATTGTTTAATTCCAATTTTTGATTATTAAAGCTAAGGTAATTAGGCCTAAGGCTTTGGCGTCAACTCTTGCACCGTTTTTTATCCTAAGGGTCATATCCCCTTTACTTGGCCTTTTTGGCCTTTGCATCCTTTGCAACGATTTGAAAAGGTGAGAACCACAATTGGTATCAAATATCAATGTATCACTGTTAATCTAAATATTAGCTTTAATAAAGAACATACCATTTTCTTACAATTCCTCTTTTGTTGGAATAGTGCTCCGCAACCAATTAGATTTGGCTTTATCATTACTGCTCTTCTGTAAACAATCTTATTTTTGCAATATAAATAAAATGACCATCTTCTTCATATCGTCGTAAATTATCTTATCAACAATCGATATGGAAGAAGTCATCTAGATTATATAAAGCTATAAGGCTAGGTCACACATATGATGGCGATCATTAAAATAGTCTCTAGATGTCTTGATCTTAAACTCTTCAAGTCATAGAATCCTTGACAAGAGGGCATCTTGGATTCGGATAGACTTGCACTAACGATGCATGAGTCAAGGAGTTGAATCATTGTCTTGTTTCATGGGTAATCGATGTAGTTGACACCGGGCATGTTAGTGGGTACTTGTTAGAAGAACAAGTCTATTGAGAGACCTAACATAGAGAATTCCATGAGATAGCTGTAGTGGCATTCGGTGATAGATTATTCTCTATTTTACGATAGTGCACATAATTAGTTTTTAGACTTGAGGAACCATGGTGACCTTATGGTAGGTCCTTGTTTTTTTATGTGCGTCTCGATCATTGATTAGCGAATCATATGAGGTGCATGTTGGGTGCAAGCTATCTATGCATAAAGGTTTGTGAGTTCCGAGAAAGGATCTGTTTCCTCATCTTGATGAACAAATATATCTCTTATGTTTTCTGTGATGATTCGATTCAAGAAAATCCTTGCGCAAGGTGGTGTGTCGATTTGGAAAAGGAGTTTTCAAAGTTGAGGACACAAATGAACCAATCATTAAGAATAGATGCATAATTATTGGGCTATTAGAGACGTCGAAAATATCTTAGCCTTAAGCCACAATCAGGAGATGGAAAATAGAGGGACCCTAATTGCACGGCATGCGTGCATCACAATTAATTCACCAATAAATTGGGCTCCATAGGCTTGTGGTTAGACATTGACTATGGAGATTGTGTACTATAGAATTAATAGAAATTAATTCTATAGGTAATTAATTAAATGGTTTAATTAATTATAAATCATAAAGAGTTACTAGCTCATGTCTAGTTAATTGTGAACCTAATGGGTCACACATCTTCCTCGATTTAGTTACAGTATGAATTTAAGTAGAAATTCTCTAATTGAATTAGAGATAATCGCCTAAATTAGAATTAGGCAAATAAATAGAGATTTTGGCTAAAATTCAAAATATTTGACCTAAGTCAAAATTGGTCTTCTTGAATAGATTAATTTGAAGAATCAAATTATTCTAATCGAATTAATGGTTAATTTGACTTAATTAAATTCAATAGTTGAATTAATTGATTCAAGAAGATAAATTAAACTAGAAGGAAAATAATTTTAGGTATGTAAAGTGAATTAGAATCTATCTAGCACTTTAAATAAATGGTTAATTAAAATGCCATATAAATCGCAACTTGGATGCCATATAGGCTAAGATATTTCGAAGAGAAGAATCTAGATTATTCCCTCCAAAATCACCTTGCCAACTAAGCATCTCAGTTGGCAAGAATTACACTTTAAATACTATGTGATAACTACCTCACACCATACACGCAATTTTTAGCCACCTCTCAATTTAGAAGATCTAAAATCTGAAAATTTTCCCTCCAAGTTTTCTCTCTTCATCTCTCAAATTCTCTCTTAAATTTATACTTAAATCTAATCTCTAACCATAGATCTTGAGTGATAATCAAAGAGGAAGAGTGGATCTATTATTAGAGGTGTGATTCCACTTGAAACTTGTTGATCAAAAGTTGATCACCTTTTTTAAGGGTCACTCATGTTTTTCATCAAGTTTTTGAAGGAGTTCTTCATTTTTCTTGATCATTCCTTGGGAGATTTGAAGATTTAATTGGAGAATTGGATTAGAATCATCAAGAGTTGGTGGAGATCAAGTTTTGGAGAAGATCAAACATCAATTCAAGAAGAGATCCACCTATTCGGTTTTCCTGAAGAGTGTTCGGTCAAGCTTGTTTTAGAGACATCAAAGGTTGGTTTTCTCTTCTCTAATCTAAATTCTAGACTCACATGAGGATCCTATGAAGATTTAGGATTTTATTCATGGTGATGGATGTGTATTTCCGGTGCGTTTTATTTTATTTTAGCCAAATCTTTACCTTCAAGTGGTATCCAAGCTAAATCATATGTGCTAGATTTTAGATTCGTTTGAACATTGATTCATATGATGAATTGATGTTAAATCTAGTGATCATGATTCAATCTAATGAGTTGGAGGCCACTAGATGCTGTGTGTGGCTTGGATCTATGTGAATTATGTGATAATTGATACTATATGATGATCTAGCATATTTAGATTCAATTTGATTGAATGATTGGAGTTGTTGATGTTGATCTTGTGATTAGGTGTGGAATTAATGTTAATTTTTGAAATTAATTGTTTTAAAATTGTTTTTAAACTTATATGAGATCAATATACATGTATTAGATTAGATCTAGTATGGTTTGGATCAAACATTCATCAATTAGAGCATGAAAATTGTGTTAAGAACATGTTGGTGTTTTCTGGAAAACCATGCACATATGACTCTCGGGTTTGATATGTTATTGTAAGCCAAATGGCTTTGTTTTGTTCTCTTTAATTTTTTGAGTCATCTACCATGTGTTGGGAACCTATGGTATAAATTTGGTGATTTCTTTAGTTACATAGAATTTTTTAAAAGTCTTAGAACATGCACTGCCATTCAGACCCGAGAATTATCTAATATGTGCACTGACCTGCGGAAATAAAATCATTTTGTGCTCTAATTGATGTTATTTACAATGAGTTGGATACCTATGGTTCAAATTTGATGATTTTTGGAATCAAGAAAAATTTATTAGAATTTTGGAACGGGAGCTACCACTGAGACCCGAGGCAAATTATGAATCTGTCATTTGAAATTCTAATGAAGTTTTGATCCAAATCTTCATGTAATTAGATCTCTCATGGTATTTTAAATCATTCCCAAGTTGTTGGAAGGTTTTAGAAACCTTAAGATGATTTAAAATCAAGTTTAATTTCACATTTAATTGATGATTTACATTAAACAATTTCCAGTGGCATATGATGCACTAACTTGCTTTTAATTATATATTCATGTAATGAATGTTTAATTAATTATTGTTTATTTAATTTCAAGCATTTATATGATAGATATTTCATGTTGAATGGATGTATGAGATGATTATGAGCCTCATTAAAATGGTTTTAATTATTTGATTTGTTGATTGAGTTTGTAATTAAATGGGGCTTGCATGCCTCCTTTCCATCTTGTAATGGGAGTAGTTTTAGGATGGTGAGATCTTCTTTTTCTTTTGATTAAAAGCCATGTATGCATGGTATATAATGTAATCAAGAAAAGGAAGATGAAGGAGTTCAAGACATGAAGGCCATGTATGTATGGTGATGCATATGTAATAGATAGGATCTATTCATTTAATTACTCACTTTAAATCACTAAGTAATGCAGTAATGGCTCTAAGTGCATTATTTAGTCATGGCTCATAATTATCCACCCTAGGAGCATGTTAGGTTGTTTTATTTACTTATTTATGATTATGATTCTTTTGATGTACGGTGATGCATGCTTAGGATAGATAACCTAAACAAGAGTAAATAAAATATTGATGAGGTCTTAGCAATTTTTGAAATTAAATCCTTCACTTAGAATATCTAAGTGTTTTTCGCAAGAAAATTTTTATTAAGTTGTAATGGACAAATTAAATGAGATTTAATGTCTCATGCCTTCCACCAATAAGTATATGACATGAGATGCTACTGGGTGGGCACGTTGGCTATGTCTCGCGAAACATGCCTACTTGGAAAGTTATGATCACTACTTCAAGCATGTGATGCTCTTTTAATTAGTTCAATTGTGGCATTGACTACGTCTCATGGGATGTCCATAATTGAGTTAATTGTAAAGAAAGATTGGTAGGTCAAACTTAATATCAAATCATATTAATGGCTACGTCTTGTAGGTCTGTATGAAAGATGAGGTAAAATAATTTTAGGGGTTGCATAGTTGATGCAATTAGTAAAGCTAGTTACCTACCTAAAGAGTTATTTTTAGATGGCTACGTCTCGTGGGTCTGTAAATAATTCTTAAGTGCCCTAAAATCCACAAGAAAATATGATTTCCCGAATTTTATGAGAGAGCATAAAATTTGAAGAAAATAGTGAGAGATAACTCATGATATAAGACCATATCATGTTTTAAAATATTGCACGAATAAATGCTTATATTCTCTTCTTCGCTTTTGTAGCTTTTTTGAAATTAACAATTTCGAATAGCTAAAAATTCATTCTCCATAATTTCGGAAACTAATAGACTCACTGGTCCTAACTATGGTGATTGGCTATGAAATTTAAAAATTGTGTTTGATTCCAAGAAGAGGTCTTATGTTTTGATACAAAGTCCCATCCCCGATACCATCCCGGATGATGTAACGGAAGACATGCGGGAAACCGTCAATCGTTGGCGGAAAGATGATCTTCAAACCCGATGTTTAATGTTAGCATCAATGTCAAGTGAGTTCCAAAAATCTCACGAGCATATGAAGCATGCTAGTGAGATATATATGCACTTGGAAGAGTTATACTCAATGCAAACCCGTTATGAACGTTATAACACCTCCAAGGAATTGTTTAGGGCATGAATGGTTGAAGGATCAAGTGTTCACGAGCATGGTTTAAAAATAATTTTTTTAATTGAAAAGCTCGGGAAACTTGATGGTGTTATGGATAATGATCTTTACATAGAATTGATCCTTCAATCATTGCCAAGCACATTTGACCAATTCGTCATAAATTTCAATATGAGTGAACTCGATGTGACGGTTAATAAGTTAGTTAATATGTTTGTCACGGCTGAGTCTACCATAAAGAAAGATAATGTAGTATTGATTGCTTCAACTTCTAAGGCCCATAAGGGCAAGACGGGAAAAAAGAAGAAGAAAAGTTCTTCTTCTAAAGAGAAATAAGTTCCGAAGCTAATTAGATTTGGCTTTATCATTACTGCTCTTCTGTAAACAATCTTATTTTTGCAATATAAATAAAATGGCCATCTTCTTCATATTCTCGTAAATTATCTCATCAATAATCAATATGAACTCTAGATCATATAAGGCTATGATGCTAGGTCACGCATATGATGATGATCCTGAAACTAGTCTCTAGATGTCTTGATCTTAAACTCTCTAAGTCATAAAATTCTTGACACAAGGGTATCTTAGATTCGAATAGACTTGCACTAATGATGCATGATTCAAGAAGTTGAATCATTGTCCCGTTTCATGGATAATCGATGTAACTGATACAGGTACATGTTAGTGGATACTTGCTAAAAGAACAAGTCTACTGAGAGACCCGACGTAGAGAATTCCATGAGATAGCCTTAGTGGCATTCGGTGATGGATTATTCTCTATCTTACGATAGTGCATATAATTAGTCCTTAAACTTGAGGGATCATGGTGACCTTATGGTAGGTCCTTGTTCTTTGATGCGCGTCTCGATCACTGATTGGCAGATCATATGAGGTGCACGTTGGGTGCAAGTTATTTACGCATAGAGGTTTATAAGTTCCAAAAAAGGATATGTTTTCTCTTCTTGATGAACGAGTATATCTCATATATTTTCTATGATGATTCGATTCAAGAAAATCCTTGCGTAAGGAGGTGTGCCGATTTGGAAAGAATTTTCCAAAGTCGAGGACACAAACGAATCAATCATTAAGAATAGATGCATAGTTATTCGGCTATTAGGGACGCCGAAAATATCTTAACCCTATGCCACAATCGGGAAATGAAAAATGGGGGAACCGTATTTGCACAGCATGCGTAAGTAGATGAGGTTCGCACCACAATTAATTCACCAATAAATTGGGCTTCATATGCTTCTAGTTAGACATCAACCATGGAGATTGGGTACTATAGAATTAATAAAGATTAATTCTATAAGTAAATAATTAAATGGTTTAATTAATTATAAATCGTAAAGAGTTTCGAGCCCATATCTAATTAATTGATAAACTTAATAGGTCACACGCCTTCCTCAATTTAGTCACGGTATGAATTTAAGTAGAGATTCCCTAATGGGATTAGAGATAATTCCCTAAATTAGAATTACGCAAATAAATAGAGATTTTAACTAAAAATCAAAATATTTGACCAAAGTCAAAATTGGTCTTCTTGAAGAGATTAATTTGAAGAGTCAAATTATTCTAATTGAATTAATGGTTAATTTGACTCAATTAAATTTAATAATTGAATTAATTGATTCAAGAAGATAAATTAAACTAGGAAGAAAATAATTTTAGGTATTTAAAGTGAATTAGAATCTATGTAGCACTTCAATTAAATGATTAATTAAAATATCACATAGATTGCAACTTGGATGCCGTGTAGGTTAAGATATTTTGAAGAGAAGAATCTACATTCTTCTCTCCAAAACCACCTTGCTAAGCATCCAAGTTGGCAAGGATCACACTTTAAATATCATGTGATAACTCCCTCACACCATACACACAATTTTGAGCCATATCTCAATTTAGAATATCTAAAATCTGAAAATTTTTCCATCCAAGTTTTCTCTCTTCATCTATCAAATTCTCTCTTAGATTCATACTTAGATCTAATCTCTAACCATAGATCTTCATACTTGGATCTAATCTCTAACCATTGATCTTGGTTGATAATCAAAGAGGAAAAATGGATTTATCATTAGAGGTGTGATTCTACTTGAAACTTGTTGATCAAAAGTTGATCACGTTTTTGAAGGGCCACTCATGTTTTTCATCAAGTTTTTGGAGGAGTTCTTCGTTTTTCTTGATCATTCCTCGGGAGATTTGAAGATCTAATTGGAGAATTAGATTGGAATCATCAAGAGTTGGTAGAGAACAAGTTTTGAGGAAGATCAAACATCAACTTAAGAAGCGATCCACCTATTCGGTTTTCTTGGAGAGTGTTCAGTCAAGTTTGTTTTAGAGGCATCAAAGGTTGGTTTCCTCTTCTCTAATCTAAATTCTAGACTTTTATGAGGATCCTATGAAAATTTAGGCTTTTATTCATGGTGATGGATGTGTATTTCCACTGCGTTTTATTTTATGTTAGCGTAATCTTCACCTTTATCTTCCAATGCCCAATTTCTCCACAATAAAAGCATTTGTCTTCTTTAGTGTTGGCTTTCTTTTTTATTCCACCTAATGGCCTTGGAACTTGTTTTCCTTTACAAGAAGAACTTGCTTCTTCTTTTTTCTTATCTTACCTTTATGGGCCTTAGAAGTTGAAGCAACCAATTCCGTCTTATCTTTCTTCATAGTATATTCGGCCGTGATAAGCATGTTAATTAACTCGTTAACCATCACATCGAGTTTACTCATATTTAAATTCACGACGAATTGGTCAAATAAGCTTGGCAATGATTGAAAGATCAAGTCTATAAAAAAATTATTATCCATAACAATATCAAGTTTCTCTAGCTTTTCACATGTGGACCAAGCATGCGTATTTCCAGAGTGTGGTCACTTCAAACTGGAACCAGCCCCTCAATGCTTTGGGAATGCTATGGCTTTACCTAAAACTGTGCAGGCTGAAAAAGGCTTTGAGGAGGTGGAATCGAATAAATTTTGAAAACTTGTTTGACAAACTTAAGGAGGCTAAATTGAAGGCTGCTGCGGCTGAACAGTCCTTTGATCTTGACCCATCTGCTTCCAACTTGATCTATTTTAAGAAGTGCAATGCTGAACTGACCTTAACTTTAAGCATGGAGCAGGAGTACTGGAAGCAAAAAGCAGCATGTAGATGGCTAAAAGAGGGGGAGAGGAATACTCATTTTTTCCATACATTTGCCAAGAAGAAACGGGTGCGTGCTCACATACATCAAATTGAAGATGCTGGGGTCGTTCTCACTGAACCAGAAGCTGTCAAACAATCTGTCGTTTCCTTCTTCAGCAGTTTGTTCCATGGGACACCTACCAGCTTCTCTGAGGAAGACCTCGACTGCATTCCTGCCCTAATTACTCCATCCCTTGTTGAGGATCTCTGTAACTGCCCTTCGGTTGAGGAAATTACGGATGTGATTTTTTCCATTGACACATTGAGCGTGGCTGGTCCTGATGGCTTTGGCTCTAAGTTTTTTCAAAGCTGCTAGGAGATCATTGCTGATGATGTCATTCTGCAGTTGAAGATTTCTTTGCTGGGTCACCTATTCCAAGAGGATTCACTTGTTCAACCATTACCTTGATCCCGAAGATTGAGAATGCTAACATTTGGAAGGATTATCATCTTATCAGTTTATGCAATACTACTGGCAAGATCCTGTCCAAGCTTCTCTGTAACATATTGGCTACGGTTTTGCCCATCTTGATATCCCCCTCTCAAAGTGGCTCTGTGAAGGGTAGGCTCATTGCGGACAACATTCTGCTGGCTCAAGAAATGCTGCACGGCATTGGTAGATCTGATTGTAATGTTCTCTTTAAGCTGGATATGCAGAAGGCCTATGATAGGGTTGATTGGAATTTTCTGCTTGCCGTTCTGTCCAAGTTTGGATTCCCCCAAAAGTGGCTGCACTGGACCCAAAAGTTAATCTCTAATTGCTGGTTTTCCCTCCTGATGAATGGCTCTCCGGTGGGCTTCTTCAAATCATTTAGAGGTCTGAGGCAGGGGGATCTGCTGTCCCCGGGACTTTTTGTGCTAGTTATTGAGGCCTTCTCAAGAAGACTGGACCTACTGTTTGAAAGCCAGCCACATCTTTATTTTGATGCTAGAAGGGGTTTGAGACTTTCTCACTTGGTGTATGCGGATGACATGAATATGTTTGCCCATGCCACGGAACCAGGATTGCAGATGATTATGGACTGCATCCATGATTACGAGCAGGCGTCTTGACAGCTGGTCAGCCCTTCCCAGAGTAGCTTTACCCTCTACAAAGATAACCAACCAACTTCCACACTTATTCAGAGAATTACGGGCTTCTCTCTGCATCCTCTCCCACTAATGTATCTAGGAGCTCCGCTTCACAAAGGCAACCAGACAGCGGTACTCTATAATTATAAGATCACCAAAGTCAGAACCAAGTTGTTAGGATGGGAACACTCATTATTATGCACTGGTGGCAGACTGCAATTAATTCGCATTGTTCTGTATTCGGTCTCCTTCTATGCCTTCCAAGTAATGAGCCCTCCCAAGAATGTTATTGTGATCCTGGAACGGCTCTTCAACAAGTTTTTCTGGGGCTCCTATGATGCCAAAAAGAAGATACACTGGGCTGCTTAGCATAGACTCTGTTATCCTTTTGCTGAGGGTGGTTTGAACATTAGAAGTTTAGATGATATGATCACTGCTGCAGGTATTAAGCTGTGGTGGAGATTTCGGTGCCAAACATCGATTTGTGCCAACTTTTTATGGCACAAATACTATCGTGATAGGCACCCAAACATGGTTAAAGTTTTGCCGTATGATTTATATATTTGGAAGCAGATGCTGCAAATCAGGGAGATGGCTGATCATAACATATTTTGGACTCTTGGCAACGGCTCTATTTCCTTTTAGCATGACCATTGGATCCGTAATGGCGTTTTGTCTCAGTTTAAGGCTGGACAGAATCTTCCTAATACCCCTATCAGCTCCTTCTAGGTTAATAATGCTTGGGATGTCGCTAGGCTGCAATGGATTCTGCCGGATGATGTCGTTCAACAGATTTGTTCTTTGCCTTTATATGTGAATGACCCTCCTGCTATGATTTGGAAACCTTCACCGAATGGGAAATTCTCCTTCAAGGCTGCTTGATGGAGTATTAGGAAAGCTCAGGCTCAATCCACAATGTATCAAGATTGCTGGAACGTCTTCCTCATCCCAACCATGTCCATTTTTGCTTGGAGACTCCTCCACAATTGGATCCTTATGGATGATAGACTGGTTTGCAAGGGAATTCAATTGGTCTCTAAATGTTAGTGTTGTGACAATGTGGAATCGATTGGACTTCTTTTTATGACTGGCCCCAAAGCCACGAAGGTTTGGGAGTTCTTCTGTGGTCTTTTCAATATGCGGCAGCTCCATACGGACGAAGTGCAGTATATTTGGTCTGCCTGGAAAACGTCTACACCTTGCAAGCTCCATATTAGATGTGTGATTCCTATCCTTATCTACTGGTTCTTGTGGTGTTCTCGTAATGATGCTAAACATAAGAATATCTATTTTTCTGCCTCATGCACCATTAGAAGAATTATTAATCATCTTCAATGTCTTGCACGGGATAAAGTGTTCCAATTTCAGCACTGGAAAGGTGATATGGATATTGCCCATAAACTGAATATCCTTCTTCCGCCCCCTAAGAACCCAAAGCGTTTTGTGGTGTGCTGGATTAAACCTCTGGACTCCGAGGTCAAACTTAATACGGATGGGGCATCTAAAGGAAATTCGGGTATTGCTGCAGGCGTTGGTGTTGTTCGAAATTGCACGGGACATGTGGTGCTTTATTATTCTGAATTTCTTGGAACACAGACGAATAATTACGTTGAGTTATTTGCTATTGCAAAGGGCCTGGAATTGTGCTGGGAGAAAGATATCACCAAAATTTGGGTTGAGACTGATTCTCAGGTGGCTATTTCACTCATAGCTAAAGCTCAACTTGGCCATTGGACCTTCCAAGCTTTGCTCACACATATATGGGTGATGTGTGCTCTCCTGGATGTTCGCTTTACCCATATCTATCGTGAAGCTAATGCGGGGGTTGATTACCTTGCAAATATGGAATGTTGCAACCAAGGCAGCTTGCTTGCTACGGTTGAACCAACTCAGGGCAGACTGAAAGGGCTATTGCACCTTGATCGCCTTGGATGCCCTTATATTCATTGCAAATGACGCCGTATGTCCTACTACGGTTGTGGAGAATTACAGGTATGGTTTCCGTTTCTCTGATTTACAACTGGAATTGAGAGTAAGCTTGGCCTTTGTTAGAGTGGACCAGAGTGACTGGATACTCATGTGTTGCTGTCACTTAGAACTTCATACTGCTTATTTTTGTCCACCTTGTGATGTTGCTGTTGGGGCTGAGGTAGAGGTTTTATGTCCTTGTGGCTTGAATATTCATGTGCTAATGGCCACTTGCTGTTTTACAGTGTTTGGACCTTTGTTCACTATGAGTTGGTTTTATGCTGTTGCCCAGTGGGTCTACATTACACTGTGTTGTTGTGGTTTTTTCGAATAAGCTTGGTCTATATTGAAGCCAATAGGGGTGACTGTATATCATGTGTTGCTGTCACTTTGACTTTGCTACGGCTTATCTCTGTCCACCTTTTGATGTTACTGTTGGGGGCTGAGGTTGAGACTTTAGCATCCTTGTGGCTTGATTATTCATGCACCGGCATTCGGACCTTTGTTCATTATGTGTTGGAATTCTTATGTTGCTGCCCTGTGGACAGTCTGCATTGCAGCTACATTTGAGAATGAGCTTAGCCTATGTTAAAGTCGATAGGAGTGATTGTTTATTCATGTGTTGCTGTCACTTTGATTCTGCTACGGTCTATTTCTATCCACCTTCCGAGGTTGCTGTTGGGACCGAGGTTGTGATTTTAGCACCCTTGTGGCTTGTTTATTCATGTGCTAATGGCCACACGGCATTCTGACCCGAATTCGATACGTCCTGGAATACTTATGTTGTTGCCCAGTGGGTTTCCATTACTCAGAGTTGCTGCTGGATTTGAGCATTAGCTTGGCTTTGATAAAGTTGAACGGTGTAACTGTGTTTTGCGATCGCTTGGATTTTGTTGCTTCCAAGTTTGCTGTCAGGGATAAGGTTACAAATTTCACGCCCTGTGGTAGTCCATCTCTCATGGAGCTATGTATGGCATTACTTGCTGGCCAATATATGGCTGCAATGTTGATTGGCTACTCCTTGGCTTTTGCTAGGACCTTGTTTCCTTCTCTTCAATTGTATAGAGGAGGAGTCCTCCCTTATTTATTGTTTTTTGTGTATACTCTATATAGGAGCTCTTTTACATGGTCGTTGTATAGGGGAGGAGTCCTCTCTAATTTACTGGTTACTAGATCTCTGTTGTATAGGGGGTTAGCACCCCTTGTTTACATTCATTTATGTGGTTAATAAAATTAAGAACTGTTTGTGGCTTGATCCTAGGGGGTAGTTTCCTCATGTGGTACGCAGGCATCGTGGGTAAAGCCTAATGGTGATCTCAGGCTCAGCCACGTGTTCCCAAAAACATGACATACGCATTCTTTAACTTAATTGAGTCTCTTTTTCGTTATGACCTGCATATTTTTCCAAGAAAGCCCCTTTGAGCCGATCCAAGTTGATGTCTCTCTTTTCAACAACTTAAAAGCACGTTGAGCTTGAAAAATTATCATCCTTTGCTGGCATTCAATAGCACTATTGTATTTTGCTCCATTGTTTGAATGAATTGTGGAAAAGTTGTTGAAACTCCAAATAAGGCTCCCCAAAAACTCTATTGACTAGGATTAATACCGACTGAGAAATTGGATGCATTCATCACAAATGTTTCCCCTCGCATCGAAAGGTTGGTTGAATTTTTACTTAGTTCGACTGAGTAACCGAATGCATTCATCACAATTATTTGCCCTCCCGTCAAAAGATCGGCCAACTACCAAAGCGAGGCCAAGTGGAGATGAATTGATTGAATTTTATGCCTCAAACATAGTTAGTGCTATGGTGTTTGTTTCCTCAAAATCCAAAAATTTCCAACCCATACCCTAAGCCTATCTTAAATGTCCTACCAATTTTTGATCAAGTATGTTCTATTTTTGTTTAGGTTGTAGATATTATTGAAGAAAGACTTTTTAGATCAAAATTTCATTTTGACGTGCATGTGTGTTTAGAAAAGGTGTAAATTCTTGGAAGCATCAATCACAAACTTACACAAGGGATTAACGTTATGAGAATTCATAACTTAAGTTTTGTTCAAAGTCAAAAATGTGCTGCATTTTACAATTTAGCTTACTCAAATAGTTGAGAAATTTGGTATTTTATTGAAGCATGCCCTTTTGTCTTTTATTTCTCTAGTCCACTTTTTCCCTTTATTTTTAAAATATTGCTCGGGGGCTAGCAATAGGTAGGTTTGGGAGTGTGATAATACCATAATGAGTTAATATTTTTATACAATTATATTATAGAATTATTTATTTTTCATTGAATTATGGACTAATTGAGCTTTCAAGTGTACTCAATGCAGAAAAACCATCGATCAAACACAAAAGAAGGAAAAAAAGGCCATTAATGCACCCGTGAATGCGCTCAAGACAGAGAGCAAAGAAATTAAGGATAATGTTGGGCGCTCTCGCAAACAGAAGTTGAAGGCCAAGTTTACGTCAATAGGTGCGACTGTGCCCATTAATATCCATGGACATGCCCAAGATAAAAGCCAAAAGTTCAGCTCCAGAGTTGGGCATGACTACACCCAACATTCTCTATAGTCGTGGAGCTCAGAAGGAAAAAAGAAGAAACACACCACGGGCACGACTGCACCCATACATGACTGTGGATATGCCCATACCTAAATGAAAAGTTAATGTTACTATATTGAGCACGAATGCGCCCATTTTCCACCATGATCGTGCATGTGTAGTTCAACTCCTACATGAAAACGGATGCCAGGTAATCCTAATTCCACCCGAACTCTCAATTCGAAGCCCAGATTGGACTCCAAATCTCGTGCAAACTCTAAGCAGACCGTATAAAGCCTTCAAATTTTAAACGAAGATCTCAATTCCATCTCAATACTCGAGCACTATTTATAGGGTTGGTTATGTTTTTTTTTTTGTGATCTTCATGGAGAATTCTGAAGACTCGCTTAAGAAGGATCATTTGAGATCATCAAGGTTTTTGTATCTCAATATTTCTTTCCTTATTTTCTTTTCTTGTTCAATGTTCATATTCGTTCACATGAATATGAACTAATTTTCTATTCTAGAATTATGTAAGAACCAATTTTAGTAAATTACTTCAGAGTTTATATTTTCCTTTTATCTATTGATGGTTTCTTATTACTTCTTTTATGATGGTGCTCATCTTAATTTGATTGTCTGGCGAGCAGTCTAATTAAATATTCTAAACTTTAAAAATTCTCAGAACGAATATTTAGAGTAGGTTATTGATAAAAGAACTTAAGTTCGATTTATTTGCATAAGTTGAATAAATTGATTCATGTGTAAGATGAAAATACACTTGCGTGCCATAGGTAGCTTATTGAGTGGTTCTTAATCAACTCCTACTTTTTGTAATTCATGATATATTAATTAATTAGGAGTTTTAAAGACATGTTACCTGGAAGATCCTTGGAGTTGCATTCGACTTAGTACTAGTAATTATAATCATTCGAGAAAATCTCGGGAAATATCAATAGAATTCATTTATGTTAAAAAGGGGATTACATAATTCTAGAGTCACGTATATCATTGAATTTCTTTTAAATCTTTTCATTAAATTCCATCCTTAAAATCTTTAATTAAAACTCTCTTTCTATATAGAATTTGGTTTAGTTTTAGTAAACTTTACTTTTGCAAATTTCAGTTGAATTTACACTGATTCCTCGCGGGAACAATATTTTATTCACTCTATATTACTTGTTGTGATGCGTGCACTTGTGTACAGATTTTCCACCTAAAATACTCGATTCAAGAAAATTCTTGCACAAGATAGGTTGACAATTTGGAAATGGGTCTCCAAAGATGAGGTTAAAAATGAACTGATCATTAAGAATAAAATCATAGTTATTGAGACTATTAGAAAACTGATAAATATCTTAGCCTTAGGCTACAATAGGGAGATAAGAAATGGGAAGGTCGTGTTTGCATGATACTCATAAGCGAAATGGGTTCACTCTATAATCAATCCATCTAATTAGTTAGGCTCCATAACTTGAAGCTAGAACATTGTTCATGGAGATTGGGCACTCTTGTGATTAATGGAGATTAGTCCAAGAGAGATTATTAAAGGAATTTAATTAATTGAAATATTTATTTTCCCAAATTAAATCACAAGAGGTTGGGTGCTCATGTCTAATTAATTGGTGAATCTAAAAAGTTACATACAAAAGTCTCTCGACTATAATAAAGAAATTTTGGAGATTATTTAAAGTGTTATATGATTTGATGAAACAACAACTAACTAATCCGATTAGTTAAATCAACTAGATTAGTTTATAGAGATAAATTATTCTAATTAATCAAATGTGTTAGATTTGTTGCTAATTTTAATTAAATATTTATTTAATTCTTGTGGGGCAAATTCTTCTGAAAGTGAAGGACAGGCGTAAATGAATTAAAAACGCAGCGTAATAAAATCAACAATCCATTTATCAACATGGATAAAAGCCTAAATACTTCTAAGACCCTCATATGAGCATAGATTTTAAATTAAAAGAAAGAAGAATCACCTTAATTCAATCAAAGACAAGTTTGGCCGATTACTCTTCCTCTAGAACTGAAACTTGATCCTTCTTTTCTTCAATGAATTGATCTTAACCAACACTTGATAAATCAACTCCAAATCCTGAATCAAATCCCCAATTCCTCCTTCAAGCTTCATATGGCCAAAACTTCTTGCACTTGAGGCCGTAAGCTTCTTCAATTTAACCTTCAAACTTTGATTCTCCAATCAAAATGTGGATTCACTCCAATTATCCTCTCAATTGAAAGGCCTCTAATGATAGTCCACGCTTTCTCTTTCAATTACTACTTTAATCTTGGTTAGAGAAAGAATTAAGTATGAACTTGATGGGAGAGAGAGAAGGAAGATGATGAAAGTTAGGAGGGAAATTTTCAAAATAAAAAATTGCAGCTGAAATTTTTTCAATGGAGCAGCCAAAAAGGTGTATAACATATGGAAGTAGGGGACCATTTATATCCTACTTGGCGTGCTAATGGGGCTAAATATTTTGGAAGAAAAAATCTAGATTCTTCTCTTCAAATATCGTTGCCCCACATGGCATCTAGTTCACATATATATCCCTGTAGTATTTTAATTAATAACTAATTAAAGTATCACATGGCATCCAACTAGTCATAAGCTTATTTAAAATTCCCTCCTATTTATTCTTCTTCTTAGAGCAATTAAATTTAACTATTGAAATTAACTTAATTAAATTAACAATTAATTTAATTAGAATAATTTAACTCTTCAAATTAGTCTATCCGAGAAGATCCACTTTGATTTAGATCAAACATTTTGACTTTGGGTCAAAATTCCTCTTCTTTTGCCTCAATCTAATATAGGAGATTTACCTAATCCAATTAGAAATCTTTATTAAATTCGTCTCATGGCTTAATCGAGAAATGTGAGTGACCCATTTGGTTTATCAATTAATTAGACATGGGCTCGTAACTTTTATAATTTACGATTAATTAAACACTTTAATTAATCACTCCTAGAATTAATTTCTATTAATTCAAAAGTACAAAATCCCCCGATTCATTGGTGAATTAATTGTGGCGTGAACCTCACCTACTTACGCGTACCATTCTACTATTGCCTTTATCAATGATCTCTCAAATCAAATGATAACGCCTCATGATGTGCTTGGACCATTGATGAAATCTTGGCATTTTCACTTGTGCGATGACTCTGTTGTTATCACAAAATATAACAACCATCTTGGCTATACTAGGAACTACATCTAACTCTTGGATGAAGTTTTTTATCCAAACACCCTCATTTGCAACATCTGATGAGGCTATAGATTCTGCCTCAGTGGTTGAGTCAGCCGTGGTTTCTTACTTGAAACTTTTCCAACTAACCGCACTATCATTAAGGCAAAATATAAATCCAAAAATGGATTTGCTATCATGTATCTTGGATTGGAAACTAGAATTTGAAAACCCTTCAAGTTTTAACTCTCCACCATCGTAAATAAGAAACAAATCCTTAGTTCTTCTTAAATACTTAAGGATTGTTTTTATGGCGCTTTAGTGACTCTCACTAGGATTGAATTGAAAGTGGTTCATAACCCTAGAGCATGTGCCATATACGGTCTCGTACATAACATCACATACATATAATAGCGGATGCATAAGAAATATTAAACATCTTTCGTATCTTTTCTTCTGTCTTGGGGGTCAAAAACTTAGAGAGATGTAATCTATGTCTCATACATAGAAATTCTCTCTTGGATTCCTCCACACTAAATTTTTTTAGTGTTTTATCTAAGTACGGTGTTTGGGGGAGGCTCAACATCCTTCTTGATCTATTCTATAAATCCATATTCCTAATACAAAGGATGCTTCTCCCAAATCTCTCACGGAGAATTGCATAAATAACCATACTTTTGTACACTCTAAAATTTCTTTCTCATTTCTAATGAGTAGAATGTCATCGAAATAAAGCACCAAAAATCAAACGGAACTCCCACTAGCTTTCTTGTATATACATGGTTCATACACTTTTTTTATAAAGTCAAACTCTTTGACTATCTAATCAAAACATATGTTTTAGTTTCGTGATACTTGCTTAAGTCCATAGATGGACCTTTGGAGTTTGCAAACCATTCGCTTACTCCCACTAGATATAATGCGTTTTGGTTGCTCCATGTAAATTTTCTTGTCAATGTTTCCATTGAGAAAGGCGGTCTTTACATCCATTTGTCATATCTCATAGTCATAATAAGCAACTATGACAAGTATAATCCTAATGAATTTTTGCATAGCTACAGGCGAAAAGGCTTCCTCAAAGTTCACTTCTGGCCTTTAAGCATATCTGTAACAACCCGAAAATTTCCTACAAATTTTTTTTCAAAAATCCTTATAGTTTAACTAAAATATCTAATCACATAATAATTTTCTGTAATCTTTTAATAATCCAAAAATTTTTCTAAACTTTTATAAATTAGATTTCGATATTTTATTACCCTAAACACTATTCCTACAAACCCATTTATCGCATAAGCCCTATAGTTTTAAATATTTATTTTTCAACCCCAAAACTTTCAATTTTGTTTCC
>JACFYI010002932.1:106100-121861 GCA_014898755.1 Handroanthus guayacan | reverse complement strand
GGTTTGCGAACCTGATTAATTATTGAAATTTTGATTATGTGTTGTTGTGTTTGAGTTCTTAAGTTTATATTCTTGTGCTACTAACCCTGGCAATAACTTATGGGTAGAATGGATAAGGGAAAAAGAAAAATTAACATGTGGAAGGAATTGGAACATTCCGACGGTGAAAGTAACACAGGACTAGTAAAAATAAGGGATTATGATGCTGAATTAGTTGTTAAGGAAAGAAATTTGATACTGCAAGCAAGCGTACTAAATGCAACGTCAGATTTGCCAAGATCTCGAAAGGCAAAAATGGAACCTTGTGGAAAAAAACCGAGGGCAATATATTGATATAAGAAACCAAGCGGTTCAATACTAAAAGTACATCACGTACCTTGGTCAAAGAAAGATGGCAAATTGTGAGAAAACTATGCGGGAGGCCATCGACTCTATGTTCAGGGTTGAATGGATTGCCCAGAACTATCAAAAGAATGAGATCATGGCAGTAGTATCGAGAAATACGATTGACATTTGCAACGGACTTAGAATTGGCAATAAGGAATGCAATTTGTCAATTCCACAAGTGGAACCATTGACAGCAATAACCAACGCCATAACTAGGAGTAGTAACAAGAACAAAGGTCCAAGCAAACGGCCCAAATACGAGGAAAACTACCTAATCCCCTATACAGTTTTACCCACCTGACGATTTGGCACGAATAGAGAAACATAGGGTAGAACTCAAAAGGATTAATAGAGAAGGAAGAAAAGACGAGGTAGAGGAACCAGAAGAAGACCACGAGAAGGGTCCTAACTAATTACACTAGATTTAATAGGACGACAGTTGGCAAATATAATTTGGTGTCACCTACTTGTGACTTATCTAACATGACTACTAATACTAACATATCACGATAACCTTTTAATTTAGTAAGTGGACTCAGTATAGGCTAGATAGCTAAGCTTAACATGACAAACATGGATTGTACGAACCATCTTGATTTTGACCAACTTTTGGCAAGATGGTTTTGTCAACAATTATGCGGATATATGGATTGGTTATACCAACACCATGCTGTAGTAGACTGTTTTGCCAACACAGTTAGATTAGGGAATAGAATTGGGGCTGGTATTAACCGTGATCTCAAAAGCAATCTCTTAATTACCATCTTACTAGTGAGAGCCAAAAAGATAAAAAAAAAAAGGGAAAACAAGGATTTCTAGCTTATTTGATCAACAAACCTCAGCATAAAATGAATTTGGAACAGGTAAAGGTCGTATGTGAATTTCCAGAGATATTCCCTGAGTTAAACTCGTTACCTCCAAATCGAGAAATAGAATTCATAATAGAAACCATTCTTGGGGCAACTCCATATTCCAAAAACCCTCTATAGAATGACGCCACCTGAATTAAGGGAACTGAAGGAACAATTACAAGAACCGTCGAATAAAAATTTTATCCGACCAAGCTCTTTCCCTTGGGGAGCTCTCGTACTATTTGTCAAAAAGAAAAATGGCTCCCTACGAATGTGTATAGATTATTGAGAATTAAATAAGGTGACAATTAAGAATAAATATCCCTCACCTTACATAGATGAGCTATTTGATAATTTACAAGGATCTGCAATATACTCCAAGTTGGATTTACGGCAAGGGTATTATCAGTTAAAGATTTAAGAATCGGACATTCCCAAAACCACATTCAATTCACAATATGGGCATTTTGAATTTGTAGTAATGCCCCTTGGATTAAGAAATGCACCTGCAGCTTTTATGGACTGGACACATCAAGTATTTCGTCCATATCTTGACTGCTTCATGGTAATTTTCATAAATGACATTCTGGTGTACTCTAAGTCAGAAAAGGAGCATGAGGAACACTTGCTGAATGTTCTTCAGACCCTAAAAAAATCACCAATTGTATGCCAAATTCGGTAAGTCTGAAATTTGGCTAAAGAGGGTGACTTTTCTAGGACATATAATCTCTGAGAATGGGCTCGAGGTTGACCTAGAAAAAGTTGAAGCGGTAACTAATTGAAAAAGACCCGAGACTGTTAACGAAGTAAGGAGTTTTCTGGAATCAAGTGGATATTACCGAAAATTTATCCAGGACTTTTCAAAAATAGCTGCTCCTCTTACCAAACTAACTCAAAAAAATCAGTCGTTTGATTCGAATCAATAATGTGAGAAAAGTTTCCTAAAATTGAAGAAAAGAATAACATCGGCACCCATACTCGCACTGCTTGATGGGTCAGAGGAATTTACTATTTACACCGATGCCTCGAAGGAAGTCAGAAAGGCACAGGAGGAGGATGACTGGATACAGAAACTTAAGGCAAATAATGAGCACACAAATGGAGTCTGACTTTAGGATTGATGCTAATGGAATACTCCGATTCAAAAATAGAGTGTGCGTTCCTAAGAATGTGTGGGAAGAGGTGCTAACATCTGCCCATCAAACTAAGTATACAGTACACCCAAGAGGAACAAGAATGTACCACGACTTGAAACAAAAATTTTGGTGGGATGGAATGGAACGAGATGTAGTGGAATACATACAGAAATGTTTGACCTATCAGATGGTAAAAGTCGAGCATCAAAGACCATTTGGAAAATTACAATGTAATACCTGAGAATTCCCCAAAATAAAATTCTTAAATTGTCAATTTTTCGAAAATTTATTTGATTTTAAAATCATGCATCGTTCTAAAACCAAAACACGTTTTGTGCACTCAAAATGATTTTAAGCAAACACGTTGCAAATTCACGTCATGTCTCGACCCAAAAACAAGTCCAAATGGCCCAATACAAGCCCAAGACATACCTAATGCATAGCCACTATTGTTGACTATTTGGGCATCCTTTGAAATGCCAAAATAAAAGAAAAAAGGGCAAAGGAAATCTGATGGAAAGAGCCAGCCGGCTACAGCACACAAAAGCAGCAACTTCTTATGGATGTGAAGGCCATCCATCCATCCATCACCACCCTAACGTAGCTCTCTATGTTGGAAATTGTCTAGAGGGGTCTAAGCTATTTGATTCTCTCATGTTAGCCCCAAAATCCCTTTATAAATAAGTCATTTTAGTGCTTCAAAAATTTGCTGAAACTTAACACTTTCATCTCCCAACTCTTGCTTTATATAAGCTCCAACTTGCATCTTTTCATCTAGCCAAAAATCGATTTTGCTAAGGGGGATTCTTGTAGGAGTGAGCTTTCATCCTAAACTTGGTAAGTAACCCTATGCTTGTGGTTTAAGATTAGAAAAGTGGCATATATGATAGTGTTTGATATGAATGTATATATATGTGGTTATAGGTGTGATTATAAGCTTGGATTGACCACATTTCGAATTTAAGCTACAAGAGGTAAGATTTATAGCTTATTCTCTTCTCCATGAGCATGAGTTTCCAGCTTTCTCGTTGATTTATCGAGCATGCCTTGAGCTATTGAATATGTGATGTTCTATATTATGTTGAGCATGTAAACTTGTGATGATTATTGCTATTCTTGCTATTTCATGCTCAAACTCTTGAATATGAATTAATCCGAAGCTTTATGAACCATCTTGAACTATATACCGATGCTTAGGATTGAACTTGAATGATGGATTATGGACTAAGAGGATAAACGAACTAAAAATTTGATTAGAAACAAAGGATATGGACAAAACCGTACGTTTTGACGTTGAAACGATCTCT
The DNA here is from genome assembly GCA_014898755.1 of Handroanthus guayacan. NCBI lineage: Eukaryota > Viridiplantae > Streptophyta > Magnoliopsida > Lamiales > Bignoniaceae > Handroanthus > Handroanthus guayacan. Next base: position 118,180 of record JACFYI010002932.1, on the reverse strand, counting down.
CAAAAATTCTTAATACCAAAACTCAAAACAATGTCTTATAAATGTTTTTACGTATTTAAGAACCTCAAAAATGTATTTTTGGAACAAAAATTCAAAGAAAATCAAAAGACAAAAAATTAAATTTCAACCCGAGAGTGAGCGCTTGAGCGCGCGCATATAGGCGCTTGGGCACCAAGCGCACACTCAGCGCAGAAATTAATGTTCATCGGCCCCCCAGTGCCGAGCTTTGGCCCAGATTTTGCGTTTTGGATGCTCAGGCGCCCGTTTGCACGCCCAAGCACCCAGTCTCGGTCCAAACTTGATGTTTTGAGTTTTAAAACCCTATTTCTTGATATCTTGAGTCCATATCCAATTATTTTAACGTAATACAAAGTTTTAAAACGTAATCCCACTAGTCCATAGTCCAATTTTTGAAATGATTGATCGATTGAATATGTTTGGCCTATTTGAAATGTTATTTGTTATTGTTGGCCATAAAACGTAATGCCTTGCTGGCTTATTGTTTATTGAATGTCCGTTTCTTTTCTAAGCCATACGAATGAATGAATGTGGGCCCTGGGGAGTTTCTTGGGGATCAAACTTGGACAATATCGGATTGTCGACTAGGACCCTCGAAATCCCTGTTTGTCGGGTAGTTCGGATGAATTATGGAGGTAGAATTCTGAAGCACTATCCTATGCACGTACGTCAGCTGTGCATTTCGAATGAATGAGCTCCTTCGGGAGTTGGAGGGATAAGGCGAAATATTTTTATTTTAGTTATAAGGGTGATAGACCTACCAAATAGCTTGTTTCAGCCTATTGACTCGAATGTGATATTTGTTTTAGATATATGTATACGTATATTGATCGTTTTGAATGTCTTAATTTGATATCCAAATCACATTCTTGTCCTATCGTTTGTTATGCTCATGTTCTTTGAAACTCTTATTCTCTTCTTTTGCATGCTATAAATTTTCGTGGGTCGATGGACTCATGACCCTATTTAACATGTAGGTTCTGGAAACGTGAATGAATGAATGATTTGGAGCATGTAATAGATTGTATAGCTCATTTTGGTTTTGACATCCCAATTGTACCTTGGTTTAAATTTATCATTTTTTAGACTTAGTTGGTCTTGGGATGGGCATTTTTTTTGAACTCATGATATGTATAGAACGTTGGATTGTAATGTTAAGTTAGATTGCCCTATATATTTGAACTTTTGAAATATAATAGTTAGTTTTGGTACTTAGTTTGAATCTATTGACGGTTTTATGTAAGTTGGCTCGAATGATTGTGTCATGAATTTTTGAATTAGATTTGGATCGTATAAAACGCAAATGATGCACACGGGTCTCGGGTCTGCACATCCCTTGGGATTTCGTGGGGCATCACATACAACCACTTTCAATTCCAAATTGGAAATGGATCAAATCATGATAAACTTTATAATTGGATTGCCTGTGGTAAGAGAAGGATGCGACAGTATATAGGTCGTGGTAGATAGACTCACTAAATCTGCACACTTTCTACCAATTAAAACCCAGTACAATGTCGAGAAACTTGCGGAAATATATATTAAGGAAATTATTAGATTACATGGCATTCCTCAAAGTATTGTTTCTGACAAAGATCCAAAGTTTATAGCTAGGCTTTGGAAAAGCCTGCAAGAACATCTAGGAACTAAACTGCAGTTTAGCACAGCTGCGCACCCCCAGACTAATGGACAGTTAGAAAGAGTAATACAAACACTGAAAGATATGTTGCGTGCTTGTGCACTGAATTTTTCAGGAAACTGGATAGGCATTTACCTTTAGTAGAATTAGCCTATAATAATAGTTATCAAGTTTCAATTCAAATGACACCTTACAAAGTATTATACGGCAGAAGATGCAGATCAGCACTGCATTAGGATTTGGAGAAGGCCAAAAGCACTTCAAAAACAGGAAAGGACACTCTGCGGCCAGAAATAATATAGGAAGTTATTGACAAAATTCAAATTATTAAAAGGAATATGAAAGCTGCCCAAGATCGTCAAAAGAATTATGTAGACAAACGGCAGAAAGATTTGGAGTTTGAAATAGGTGATCGTGTATTTTTAAAGGTTGCTCCACGAAAGGAATTCGACGGATGGGAAAAAGTGGAAAATTAACCCCATGGTATACAGGACTATTCGAAATTATTGAATGTATTGGTCCTGTGGCATACAGATTAAAGCTACCACCAAATCTTACCAGGATTCATGATGCCTTTCATGTATTCCAATTACGAAAATATAATCCGGATCCACTCACATTATAGATCATGCTGACCTCCCTCTTCAAACTGACCTCTTTTACATAGAACAACATGTGCGTATCCTAGATCACCAAATTTGAGAACTTAGAAATCGCAGAATACCTCAAGTCAAGGTCCTCTGGAGAAACCAAAAAGGTTGAAGAAGCCACGTGGGAATGTACAGATAAAATGCGGGAAAAATATCCAAACCTCTTTTAATAACAAGTACGAATCTGGGGACCAGATTCTTTTAAAGGGAGGGGGGAGAGTGTAACAACCCAAAAATTTCCTACAAATTTTTTTTCAAAAATCCTTATAGTTTAACTAAAATATCTAATCACATAATAATTTTCTGTAGTCTTTTAATAATCCAAAAATTTTTCTAAACTTTTATAAATTAGATTTTGATATTTTATTACCCTAAAAACTATTCGTACAAACCCATTTATCGCATAAGCCCTACAGTTTTAAATATTTATTTTTCAACCCCAAAATTTTCAATTGTGTTTCCAAAGATTAATAATCCAAGCCCAAAATATTTTATTTCATTCCCTATACTTTTTCTACTAATTTTTATAATTTTTCTACAATCCAAAATCCTATATATAATTATTTTCATTTGAGAAGTGTTATTTTAAATCTAAAACCCTAATCTTATATTTTCCAAAACCTATAATTAAATAATTAAATAAATAAATACTAAAACTATTAATAAAATAAAACAAAATGAACGTTATCTATTTTTCTATAAATAACCGATTTTTATAAAGAAAAATGAAGAAACATCTACACGACTACACTTGGATTTTTCAAGAAAATTTTATTATCAAAAATGATAATAATAACTAACCTTATCATCTTATTATTTTAGTAAAAGAATGAATTAATTACTAATAGGATAATTTGCTTAACTACTTAAAAAATATATATATATACATATATATATCTCTTCTAGACTTGGCCAAAGTTTTTTAGAAAATACATATACATATATATAATATAAACACTAAAGCATTAGTAAATAAAATAAAAAGTTTATCTAATTGTTCACCACTAAAATCGGTTTTGAAGCAAATATTTTAATCAAAATAAATGAAGTTGATAATGGTAACCTTATCACCTTATCAAGTATGCCCCCACAAAATTGACTAGATCAATTAATGACTTGATACGTCTAGAATTAAGATAATCCCCTAATTAATTAAAAGAAATATATATATATATATCATGGCCGAATTTTAAGGAAAAATAATAAAAAAATAAAATAAAATTTATCACATGGTGCATGAATGGAAGACTCAAGATCTCTCTACATGCACCAACTTGCATCCATTTAAAAAGACTAAAATACCCTTATGAATTTTATTAATTACAAAAACTAATCCTAAAATTTTTCTATAAATAGGGGGCCATTCTCTTCAATTCTCTCACACCATAACCTACCATTCTCTTCACCATTGTAGGAGAAAATACTCTCAAACTCTCTCAAAAAAAATCCCAAACCCTAGAAAAAAATTCCAATCTTCCATTAAACCCTAAATAGGCTTCCTACCACTTAGAATTTTGTGAGGAAAAGGAAGAGTATATAGATCAAGATCCAAGGTAGGGTTTGAAGCTTTGAATTCATTAAAATTATAAGACAATACGAGCTTCTCCTATTGAAACAAAAATCGGCATATGTAGGAAAAATAGAAGGAAACTCGGTGGAATTTTTAAAGCTTTGAAATCCTATGATTAAGGTAAGAATTATGTCATATCCTTAGCCTTGATGATGACTTCTTTGATTCCTAATCTAAATTCTTGCTAATTCCCTAACATCGTAACCTTCCTAACCGTTCTAGCCGTTCTAATCGTTCTAACCGATTTAATTCTCTATTCTAACTTCTTTCCTTATTTTTCTAACATAATATCCCCTCCCCTCATGCTAATTTTTATATATTTTCTCCTGCTATTTGTGTGTGTGTGTGTGAAAAAAAAAGAGAGAATGAAAGAGGGCGAAAAGAGAAAAATTTAATTAGTACCGTCATTTATTTTTTTTCTTTGTTTCCTTTCTTTCCCTTTTTTTTTCCCTTTTTCCCTCGCCCCTATTTGGGTGTGTGTGTTCGTGTATATGTGTGTGTCTGTGTGTGTGAGTGAGGCTTTTACCAAAAAAAGAAAAAGAGGGGGAAAAGGAAATAGAAAGGAATTTTCTTAAGAAAATGGAAAAGAATTTTTTTTTTAATCATAAGTTTGCAAAATTTGAAGGTATATTTTTCCTATCCAATAATTGATCCTATATCGATATCCCTATTCATTTTCTTGAAGCCAAGTTCCTGGCCATATGCCCGATCTATTGATTGAAATCGAGAAATTTTTTCAATTGTTGAAGTGAAACGAATATTGTTTAAATCGGGCAATCTTTATCGTTTCCTTCAAACACCCTAAATTGTTTGTATATTTATGGGCCCGGGAGCCACCGGAGAGACAGCTAGGCACTATTGGACCATTGGTTTGTTTCTTGCAAGGTTTTCCATTTTGGATAATTCCACGATCGTCTGGAGGTAGGCGTTCCAGGGAATTGGTCCATGGCACGCGGTCGACCGTGCCGATTTTTATTGAGTTTGTTTCCCCTCTGAGCGGCCACTCGAGGGAGAAATTGGAAGGATAAGGATTGATTTGATATCATGGGAGTGATAAGGGTGACAGATCCACTAAATAATCGTTCTGCCATAAATATTATTGATTACCGTATTTGTACTCATGTCATCATCATTTTATTCTTATCATTCACCATATCCTCTTGATTCGACTTCTATTCCATGTCATAATTTCTTACTAAGTCATTCGAACTTATTGTTTAATATTCTTTTTTTTAGGTGAAGATGTTTCGGAGAATTAAAGCCATTGCTTGCCTTGAGAATTTATATGTTTTGTGCCGACCCGATTTTTGTAATCTTAGAATATTATGTAATAGAGTTAAAGTCGTGTGATTATCTCATACAGTGTGTTAGTTGAAATTTTAGAAGTATTTATCTAAGTAAGTTTATGTATACTTTTGCTAAGAAAATATATTATTTCATCATTTTAAAACTTGGTGAATTTATTTACATTTACTCATCATATTTTATAAAGTTTGAAATATCTAGTAATATAAGAAGATGAATGATTGGTAAAGTTTTCCTAAATTGAAAACATTATAATTTTCATTTCTTATGAAATTTGAATTAAATAAAGCTTGATAAAAGTTTAAAATGAAGCTTGGAAAAAGTTTATTTCAACATTTTAAAATGCATCATTTCCTAAACTGTTGAGCTCTAAATTTATGTAAAATATAAAGTTTCATTGCACTAATCATGTTCTCTTAATATGAAAACTTAGAAAATTTGATTAATCAAGCTTTTAAAAGATTAAAAATTATTTGGTTTGAAAATTTATCTACTTGAAAATGTTTAGAAACTCTCTCCCCTGTAACAACATGGTCTAGGGACGGATGCTCTAGATCGGGGTGTTACAATATACAAGCTTTCGCTTATAGGTCTATTTGCAACTGACTGTTACAATACCCTCTAGTGGATCCACTAAGGTCCATATTTTATTAGAGCTCATAGAGTCCATTTTGAATTTTATAGCTTCAAGCCAATAATTAGAATCTATATCTGACATAACTTCCTCATAGATCTTAGGATCGAGATCTATTTGGCCTGTCTCATGAAAAAATCCAAACCTTTTGGATTGCTTCTTAATTTATTCCGACCTTCAAGGACATTGTGTAATAATAGGCGTTTCTTACTTATTTGCTTTTATCATTTGTGAGATCGGTTGATTATCATGAACTTCATCAAGTTCCATAACAATGCCTTTTCTATTAAATAGAAATTCCCTTGTCAAAAAGGTAGTGTTTCTTGAAACAAATACCTTTCGTTTCAAGTGGTCATAAAAGTAATAACCTACGGACTCTCTCGGGTATCCCACAAACTTGCACAAAATGGATCAACTATTCAACTTATCTCCATCTAAATGCTTCATGTAAGTGGGAAAACCCCAAATCCTAAGATAGGAATATAAGGGTGCTTTGCTATACCACAGCTCATGTGGGGTTTTAGGCACTGATTTTGAAGGAACAATATTTTGTAGTTTCACTGCCATTTCTATAGCATAACCCAAAGAAAAAAAATATATATAGGCATATCGGCGAAGCTAATCATGAAACGTATCCTATTTAACAAAGTAAGATTTCTCCATTCTGCTACCCCATTAAGCTTAGGTGTGTCGGAAGGAGTCTATTGTGAGAGAATCCCATTCTCTTTTAGATAATCTAGAAATTCGGTGCTAAAGTACTTGCATCCCCGATCGGATCGAAGAGTCTTGATACTAAGCTCGAGTTGCTTTTCCACCTCACTCCTATACTCCTTGAATTTTTTAAAGGCTTCGAACTTGTGCTTCATAAGAAACAAGTAACAAAATCGAGAATAGTCATTGATAAAGGCTATGTGGGAGAAGCTTCCCCTTGCACTAACTCTTAGTGGCCCATATATGTCCATATAGATCAAATCTAAAAAACATGTGGATCTTTTCGGATGTCCAACAAATGGAGCCCTGGTCATTTTTCCCTTCAAACAAGACTCACAAGTCAATAAGTCCTCTAAATTACTTACTTTAACTAAGTTGAAGGCAACCATCTTGCTTATCCTATTTTGGAAGTATGTCCAAGTCTAACATGCCAAATGTAGGTATCATTTTGATTATCTAACTTTCACTTGTTATTATGTTGAACTTATATCATCATTGGACGTTCTTTCAAATAGTACAACCTATTATTTAAAGAACCTTGTACACATAAAGAACCATTCTTATATGCATTTAGTTTCTCTTTTTTTATTGAAAATTCAAAACCTTCATGATTTAAAATGAAAACTAAAATAATGTTCTTTATCAAATTTGGAATGTAATAAATGGGGTCAAGTATAATTTTATTAGAATGGAAGGTTAGTGTAATAATGCCTACGTTATGAGCGGCAATCCTTGCCCCATTGCCTAAGTGGAGGATGATATCCCCATCCTTAAGCTTCCTTCTTCTTTCTATCTCCTGCAACATATTGCAAAGTTGTAAACCATATCTGGTATCAAATACCCATGAAAAAGAATCCATTGACAAGTGGGATCAACCCCTTTCTTTTTCCTGATTCCTCCCTTTGCTGCCAATGGTTGTTTCTCTTTTGAAGAAGAACTCTTCTTCTCCTTTCCTTTCTTTGCACCCTTTTGGGCCTTAAAAATAGAAGCAAGCATGACCGGCTTATCTTTGTTGATGGTGGACTCTGCGGTGACCAACATGTTCACCAATTCTTTCATTCTTACTCACGTTGAAGTTCATAATGAATTGGTCAAATGATTTAGGGAACGATTGAAGGATCAACTCTACATAAAGGTCATTGTCCATGACGACGCCCAAGTTGCTAAGTTTTTCAATAAGCTCAATCATTTTGAGGCCGTGTTCATGGAGACTCATCCCCTCTCCCATTCTCATTTGAAATAGCTTCTTAGAGGCCATGAAGCACTCATACCAAGTTTGCACACTATACAACTCATGTAAGTGTGCATAGAGTTCGGTAGCATGTTTCATGTGCTCGTGTTGTTTTTGGAGCTCGTTGGACATGGATGCCAACATAAGACATTGGGCTTGAAGATCATCTTCAACCTACTTTGCGATAGTATTGCATGTGTCTTTGTCGTCATCCGGTGCCGAGTCAGGAGAGTACCATCAAGAACAAAAGTGTTTTTTTCAAAATCAAGAATAATTTTGAGATTTATTAGCCAATCATGATAGTTGGATCCAATCAATTTATTTGTTTCCAAATTGTAGCGAGTTGGTTCTTAGTCATTTTTGTAGAGTTTTCACAAAAATCTACAAAAGCATTGAAGAGAATATTAGCATATATTTTAGTCAAATTTTTTTTAAATATATTCATGGTCTTTAAGCATATTTTATACCTCCCACGATTTTATCAAATTCTGCACTCTTCTAGAGAATTTGAGAAATCATATTTCCTTGTGAGAATTAAGACCCTAAGATATCAATAATAGACCAAAGACTCCTGAGACATCTATTATTAATTCTAAGATAGGTAACAATTACCAATTGTATCTCTATACAATTCTTAATTTTGTTTTGCCTTATTTTTCATATTGACCCACGACTCGTGAAATATTTATATTATTAAATGTTAAGTTCATGACCCACCAATCGTATCTTTTAGTTGTTAAGCATATAATATTCTACGACTCGTGCGACAGCGTCTTACGTTAAATACCAAAGAGTATCATCTCATAGTTTAAGAAATAAGCATAGTTTTTTATAATCAAAGTATTCCACAACTCGGAGACAACACTTCAATCATGGTAGCATCCCATGTTTAAATCTATCAGAGGGAGGCATGGATAATTAAATTCATTTAATTTAATCCATTTCAAACTTAATTTTTAAGAAAATACTTAGATATTCTAAGTGAGGGATTTTATGCTTGAAGGATCTCATTATTTTAGTCATTTATTTAGGTTCCTTAGCCCACACATGCATCAACATACATTTATAGGATAAAGAAAGCGTAAATAAGTAAAACCTAGTATGCTGCTAGAGTGAATGATCATGGGCCTTATCTAAATAATGCACTTAGAACCTTTAGTGCATTATTTAGTGATTTAGGTAAGTAATTAAAAGAATAGATCTAATCTATTACATATATGTCACCATGCATACATAGCCTTAATATCTTGAACTCTTTCATCTTCTTCAATCTTGACTGCATAATATACCATGCATACATGGCCTTCAATAAAAAAGAAGAAGACCTCACCATCCTAATTCTAAAATTTTGATAACAATGTAAAAAATAAACCTCATTTCAAGAGAGAGAGAGAGAGAGAGAGAGAGTAGTAGCAGTAGAGGATGAATCACAGATCCAAACTGAAGAAAGGTGCAGTTAAATACCAAACCCACGTTCCTCAAACATTTTTTGGAAAGCCCATCAAGAACTTCAAACCAAAGAACATACAACAAGAAATTAATTCATAAAAACATATATATACTGCAAAAAATTATATAAAAAAGATCATGTAACAAATATATACATTATAATAACCTAAATGTTATGGTTACTAAAATCAACTTTTTTTTTCCTTTTCTGGATTGATACTCCACATATATAATACTAATGAGACAATTGTTCAACTACCCATTAATCAGTAGAACAACTGAAACAGAAGCTCAAACATTATTCGTAGCTACAAAAATAGTGGCTGCGGTGGCGATGACCTTGCGATGGTGGTGCGGCTGGGTAGATTTTGTGGTTGAACGAGAATGAATGAGGGAGGGAAAATGGTGGTCTCCTTGCGGTGGCAGCGATGCTAGCAATCATAATCCTGGTGGTCCAGTCATCGATGAAGTGGATTTTTTTTTTTTATTTGAGAAGATGCAGGGGGGTGTTTCTTTCTATCGAAAGAAAATGGAGGAGAAATGGTGGGTTTTGGGTGTTTGGAGATAGGGATAAAAGAGTATTTGGGAGTTGGGATATGAGAGGAAAGAAGAAAGAGAATAAAGAAAAAAATAAGAGTATTTTTGCCAAATCAAGTAAGTTGGGAGTAAACTATAAATTTTCTTTTTAAGTTGGGAGTATAGACTTTAAAAATTCAAGTAAGGACTGAATCATAAAGTGAAATTAGGTTTGGATACGTTTAAATAACTTTCCCATAAAAGTTCTACACGATACTAGGTTGACTCAAATTGGCCAACTTGTGTAATATTTATATTTCAAGCAAGGTGCATTGTCTTAACTCTCGTATAGTCTCTTGATTTAAGGTACATGTACTCATACTCAAGAGGGTTTTGTAATGACTACTGTAAAGTATCAGGCTGATATGCCTTATTCACGAGCTGCCAATTGATGTTGATTTATCACAGCATGCAAATGCTACCCCATAATTCATGTTTATGCCAAAGAAATCAAATAGTACAAATATGATCAACTTTATGCATATAATGCATATATTTGTTTTGTTTTGAGAATCCATCTTTGTCTTTTTCTTCGATTACTAAATATTTGTCAGTGGGAAAAAAAGAAAGACCAAAAGCCCAAAAAAAAAGTGGCCTAAAAGTCAAAAAGTCAGTTAAAAAAAAAACCCAAAATGTAGCCCAAAATTAATAGGGAAAAAGGCAAAAGTTATTAAAACTTTTTACAATATGTTGATTGCCCTATAACTCTCCAGCCCCACTTCTCTCTCCCCATGCACAGAAAAATGGCGTCGAGAGTAAATGCTGGAAGTGTAACGCCCCGGATTTCAGGTGCATTTCGTCCCGAGATTCGAAGTGCTACTCACGGACGAATAATCATTCCAAAACCAAACAGAAACCTAATACATCATAATCATCCAAACTAAATTCATAAAATCCATCAAACGATTCAAACTAATTCCCAAAATGTATAGTTACAAACCAAACTGTCCAAAATTTCATAAAGCAATCTAACTTATTAATACAATCCAATATTCTATAGATTTCATGAGTCCAAAATCATGATGTCGATCCAAAATACAAATCTAAGTCCAGAAGTTCCAAAACAATAGGTTAAACCAAAATACAATAGGGTTTACAATCCCAACCAAGCTATACAATCTATCAAGCTCCAATCAATCATTCATTCACGATTCAAGAACATACATATTAAATGGGGTAATGAGTCCACTGACCCAGTAAAACTTATAGCATGCAGAAGAGAATAAGAGTTTCAAAGAACATGAGCATAACAAACAATAAGACAAGAACGTGATTTGGATATCAAGTCAAGACATTTAAAATGATCAATATACATATATATACATATCTGAAACAATTATCACATTCGAGTCAATAGGCTGAAACAAGCTATTTGGTAGGTTTATCACCCTTATAACTTCAATAAAAACATTTCGCTTTATCCCTCCAACTCCTGAAGGAGCTCATTCATTCAAAACGCACAGCCGACGTACGTACGTAGGATAGCGCTTCAGAATTCTACCTCCAGAATTCATCCGAACTACCTGACAAACAGGGATTTCGAGGGTCCTAGTTGACAATCTAATATTGTCCAAGTTCGGTCCCCAAGAAACTCCCCAGGGCCCACATTCATTCATTCATATAGTTTAAAAAAGAAACAGACATTCAATAAATCAATAAGCTGGCGAGGTATAACATTTTATGGCCAACAATATCAAATAACATTTCAAATAGGCCAAACGTATTAAATCAATCGATCGTTTCGGAAATTGGACTATGGACTAATGGAATTACGTTTTGAAACTTTGTATTACGTTTAGAATGATTGGACATGAACTCAAAATGTCAAGAAATAGGGTTTGAAAATATGAAAAATCAAGTTGGAACCGAAACTGGGCACTTGGGCATGGAAACGGGCGCTCGAGCACCCAAAATAAGAGTTTTGGACCGAGAGCTGGGCGTTTGCGCTTGGGCGCCCATATGCGCGCTTGCGCGCTCACTCTCGGGTTGAAATTTGATTTTTCATCTTTTGATTTTCTTTGAATTTTTTATCCAAAAATACATTTTTGAAGTTCTTAAATATGTAAAAACATTTATAAAATATCGTTTTAGGTTTTGGTTTTGAAATTTTTCGAGAGATCGTTTGAACGTCAAAACGTACAGTTTTGTCCACATCCTTTGTTTCTAATCAAATTTTTAGTTCGTTTCTCCTCTTAGTCCATAGTCCATCATTCAAGTTCAATCCAGAGCATCGGTAAAGAGTTTGATTCAATAAGCTCCGGATTGGTTCATATTTCAAGGATTTGAGCATGATATAA
>JACFYI010002932.1:6552-41956 GCA_014898755.1 Handroanthus guayacan | reverse complement strand
CCAAAAACAAAAGTTGGTAATAGTTAAAGGACCAAAATTGCAATTTTCCCCTCATCATTACCAAGATATCTAGATATCAAAAGATTACTCGAGAGCTTACCATCTCGTTTACAGACAGACCAAGCCAACTTTGCAATGAGAGTCCTGTTGCAGTCATTCATTCTTCGAAGTCCCAAACCAACCGATTCCATAGGTTGGCAGATTTTTTCCTATGAAATCAGATGGATTTTCTTTTTATTAGAATTTCTAAAAAAGAAAAATCTACTCATTCTCATGTCCATCTTTTTGCACAAAGAGATCGGAAGAGAGCATGTACTCTTATGATAAATTGGTAGTGCTTCTGCAACTGTTTTGATCACAATGTAATGACTGGCGAATGAGAGATTCCTTGCTTTCCAAGATAAAAGTTTTTCACTAACTTCATCCAAAATCTCTCTAAAAGCCTCTGTTTTATGGGTAGTTTTACAGAAAGGCATACCCAAGTGTTTAACTTTGTGAGAGCATTCTTTGAATCTCAAAATGTTGGTGATAGCTTCCTTTGTTTCCTTTGTAACATTCCCACTAAAATAGACAATGGATTTGCTCATATTATGTTCAAGACCAGCCCAATCCTTCAGTTCAGCTAGACAATTGGACAAATTTCAGCATCGTGTTCATCAACCCGACAATTGAACAATGAGATCGTTCCCATAAATCAAGTGGGAGATCATTGGACCGGAGCGAGAGATTTGGACATCATGAAGATCACCATTTGATTCAGCTCTGGCCAAAATTCTAGAGAACAAATCAAAAAGGAGATCTCCCTGTTGAATGCCTCTAGAAACACAGAAAGAAAGCATGAGGGGAGAGTTAATAAGAATAGAGAAACTAGATGTAGAGACACAATTAAAGATCTAATTAACAAACGTTTCCGAAAAGCTATAGTTCCGTAAGATCTGGCACAATAAACTCCATTTAACATGGTCGTAACTTTGATATATCAATCTTAACAGCCAAAAAGTCTTTTTTTTGTTTCCGAGGGTCAAGAAAATGAAGCATTTCCTAGTTTATAATCAAATTATCCATGATAAGTCCACTAGGAACAAAGGCCATTTGGAAAGGAAGAATTGGTTTGTCCAGACTTAGTTTCATTCGATTTGCAATGATTTTAGTAATGATCTTGTAAGCAACATTGCATAGACTGATAGGACGAAAATGATCAACTTGTGAGGTGTTCTCAAATTTAGGGATTAAAGTGAGAAATGTATGATTAAGAAAGGCTAACTTAAAACCATCACGAAAGAATTGTTGGATAGCCGCAATAAGATCCACATTGATAATGTCCCAAAAATGCTTAAAGAAAAGCGAAGGTATCAGGACCAGGGCTAGTATTTGAATCCACAGAAAATAAGCAAGAGTTAATTTCATCTTCATTAGGGAACAAATACAGGGCAGCATTATCCTCATCTGTGATAGTCTTTGGAAACAAGTTATTTAAACAAGAAGGAAACGGGGAGGCTCTATTAGCGAAGGAGAACTAAATAGATATTGAAAGTAGTTAACAAAGCAGTTTCCAATAGCATTCCATTTAGTTTCAACAAATCCATCCAAACATCGAAGAGATAAAATCCGATTAAATTTTTAATGAAATAAAGTGGATACATGAAAAAACCTAGTATTGGCATCACCATATTGGAGCCTTTTCAACCAGGATTTTTGTCTCCAGAGTCTCCTTCTTGATGCAGTAGAGCACCCAACTCCATATGTAAAGAGTTCTCAATGTGCAGATTTTTCTTCGTTAGGCTACAATCCTAGATTTTCTCAATTCGTTTTTGAATGTCAAGGATTCTGGCTTGGACATTACTGAACGGGTCTCTATTCCATGTTTTCAAATTAGATTTAACATAAGTAGATTTTTTGGCAAATTTGAACAGAGGAGATCCCACCACCCAACGATTCCATGCTTTACAAATAGTTAGTTTATAGGTAGGGTAGCTGAGCCACATGGATTCGAAATGGAAAGGGCGAGGGCCAGAATTTTACTTGAGGATGTGAATGAATGGTTTGTCTATTTTACTTGGATAACTTTTGACCAAGTTGCGTGTAATAGTGTAACGTTGCGAATTATTTTGATGAATGAAAAATAGTGCACTTGTTCTTTTTATTGTTATTAATTTTTCAATGCCAATGCTACCCAATTTATTTTTCTTGATAGTTGAATAGTGCATATATAAAGATTTGCTACCTATTTATAGATTAGGTATCTAAATTGTTTAGAAATTCTTTTTTTATCCCAACACTTATGTGTATAGTAAGATATTTTTAACATTTTTTTAAAATCTTAAGTGGCATATTGAAGTGTAGTATAAAATGATTCTTACTACAATTTGAAATGTAATGGTGTATATTACTACACTTTATAGTGTAGCATAATAAGATTTTTAATTATATTTTAGATTTTGTAACGTCACTTAGAAGTGTAGTATGAGACATGTTGTTACTACACTTTGAAGTGTTACATAATTAGATCATGTAACTACACTTGCAAATGTAGTATAAGATTCTTACTACACTAGATGTTACTACACATGTTAAAACTGTCGTCTGAGAATATGTGTAGTAACAAAGCCTTCACCCCACACTTTCAAGTGCATTTATAGCACTTTTTTCTTGTAGTGAATTAGCCATAGCTCGATCAAGACGTTTCTCAATATTTGTGTTGCCTTTGGTTGTTCCATGTGAAGAGAGGGCCCACAAAACCAATATCTCAGAGGTTCAAATTGTCCAGCTTCGCGGCAAAAAGTCTCCTAGAAGAAGAAGCAAAAGGTGGACCACCAATTTTCTCAGATTGAGATAATATATCGTTGAAATCACGAACAGCCAACCAAGGCCCACTGATGTTGGAACCATTTTTATTTATTTCACACTAGAAAAGAGGGTTCGGGGATTGAACGAAGGGTCATGAAGGGTGGTTAAATTCCAAGAGAGCTAGCAAATAACCAAAGTGATAGTAGAATGAATGAACTAAGGATCTTGCACATGAACTTGAATAAGAACATTGTTTGTCCATGCATGAACTCAATCTCCTGCATGGCCAAGTTGGAGTGGAATAATGATTTGTGAAAGAGAGGGAAGAGAAAAGAGAGAAGATTACGAGGGTTAGAGAGCTTGGTTGCGCAAAGAAAACTAACATCAATTTTTTTTGTTGATGATCATTGCCCAAAAAACATCAATCACCATGGGACAGGCAATCCCACTACAATTCCAAACAAGAAATTTCATGATTGATCACTCTTGCAACCCCCTAAGGCCATCGAAGTTCAAAAATTAAGTTCGAGCCAGAGTTGTGTTAGGGAGAGTGATTGAACAGATGGAGCCTTGTTCACAAGAGGAATTTTCCCAAAAGCTTCATCAATCAAGATCTTTTTCGACCATCTTTTAGCTTTCAGAAATTTCCTTTAGAAAGAATTTAGATGGGATAGTGAAGACGGAGATGACATTAGTGTAAAAGATGAAATTAAAGATGTGATTGTGGTTTGAGTAGAGATAATGCAGTGGCTGAATTTGTGGATAATGGGTGAAGGGATGAAAGAGTTATTAGGCCTGAAAAGTAAGGACGTTGGGGAGATGAGGAGTTGAGATGAGACTCCTCAAAGGAGATTTTAGGCCATTTGTAAGGTGAGCTGGGCTTAGAAAATAAATTTCTTTTGAGGGACAATGAATGTGGGGTGGGCTCAAGGGTGTTAAAATAATGGCTAATGGTTATTGGGCTCAAGGAAGAGGGTTGGGCTTGAGTTGGAGAAGAAAGAGAATAAGAAGCTTCAAGAACAAGGTTAGCAATATTTATGGAAAGAGTGGGAGGTGGCAGATGAGAGATGGAAAAAACAGCATTGACTATGACAGAATTATGAGGAATGGTGTAGACAGGAATCTTTTAGGGGGAGCAGCAAATAGAAAGCTGAAAAATGGATAACGTGTTCATAGGAAAGGACAAATTTGGGCTATTATCAGAAAGAATAATGATTGGTTCTAGGGCATCAGAGGAGGGTAGAAAGGTAACATACCCTGTTTTCACAAAGGTTCCAAATTAGTCTTGGCATTGGAGAAAGAGAAGCTAGGTTGTGTAGATATTGGATGGACTTCGGGAAAAGGTGATTTTCGATTGATCTTGGGTAAGCTTTTCGATGGGGCTTTTTGAGCTTTGTTCTGATTTTCCAATCTGAGCCATTCTCCAAATAAAGGGTTTGGAGTTTCGGCCTCCAAAGAACTAGGGCATGTATCCAATTTGTGGTCTAATTAATAGCAGAAATCAACTAATCGTTCATATTACACTTGAATGATTTTTTCTTGGTTGTCATCAATGGAGATGGGCACACTACGAACCAAAGGTTTTTCCAAATTAATAAGAATTTGGATTCGTAGAAATTTTGGCCATTTCTATTTTTCTATCCCAATATTTGCTACAATGAATGAACCTACTACATCCCCAATCTGAGTAGCAATATACATATTCATAAACTTGACAGAATGGTTTGAAGCCTGGATCCAAAAGGGGGTAGACTTGAACTTCAGATTTTCAAATACCAAAGTATCAGGCCACTGGGTGAGAACCATAATGCCTCCACGAAAATTTCAAGGAGCTTGATTTAGGACTTTGTCACTATCCTGTTTATTTTCAAAGATAAAAGCTAAGGTATTTTCTTTCATCTCGTTGACTTGAATGGAACCCCGACAATTCCAAGCTTCTAGCAGTGTTTTTCGGGCCACATTGAGATTTAGGTTTTTGTTGGTTAGAACTATAGCAACAAGGGTGAGTATATGACGATCCATGGTTTAAGGGAAAAAGGAGATCTTACAGACTGGTGGAGATTGTTGAATAGTAAATGTTGGTTTGAATGTTGTGGGACATAGTAGGAAAAGCTTCTAAAGTTAATGTTGGAGGAGAGGGTATCTATACTATACACTACAAAAAAAGAGATCTCAAAATGGTAGTTCTCATACTATTTTTCAAATACTAAATTTAGTAATTCACCTATATATCAACTAACCCTCATTATTTGTTCATACATTATTATATACATATATGCAAATATGACCAAAATATTACTTGTATAATTTTAATTTGCCTCTCAAACATTTGCCACACGTTTTCTTTTTCTTATCGATTCAAATTGTTGGGGTCATCATGCAACATTTGACAATGGGCGTTGGTTTCAAAATCTGGGTGAAAGTGCTTCTACTCCGATAGCAAAAATTTCTTCCACATTTGATTTTTTATTTTATTTTATTTTACTTTTTTGGTAAGGATACCATATTTGAAAGTTATTCAAATTTGTTCGTGGTGTCCACCATGGCAAATGTAATAGAAAAGTAAGCACAAAAACTTACGCATTGTTTTGGTTTATCTTTATCTTTAGGATTTATTGCACTTTACCTCTTGAAAAAATTCGATTTTCGCACTTTAGCCCCAATAAATTATGTAATGTAATCATGCCCCTTGAAACCAGATTGCGTATAGCACTTTGCCCCCAAAGTCAACTTCTGATCACTTGCCCGCTGGAATATGATCATATGTGTTGTACGTGTGTTTTAATCCCTTTTTTTTCTTTTTTTGCACTTTGCCCCTTAAGAGTTCTCAAAAAGAGCATTTTAACCCATAAAATTTTTGTAACTAAGTTGCGCCTCAATATCAGAATATGTACTTCATGTCATTCCATGGTCAACATTTCGAGTGTTTTTCATCAAAAATCGGCACGTGCGGCGGATGTCCCATGGATAAGGGCTAAAACATCTTTTTTCTTCCAATTCTGCTAGCGCAAATTGATATGTGCTACGCTGGTTAATCCTTCCCATCGATGCCATGCTGTGTGTAAAATCAATCAAAATATCTAAATAACATGAAGCATTAATGACAAATTCGATTGTTGTTTCCTTAGAATCGATGCAGTACTGTTTGCATTCCTTTTAAATTTTAATAGTAATAGAATTTTCTCTATCTTTATTTTCTAGTGACTACAGGCCTGATAGTGTCAAGGAACTCTTAGGTCTTTCCACTCTCCTATTTCAGAACCCGCTTCCTTAATTTTAAAGATCTAGTTTTATTTCCTGCTCATCCAAGCTTTTGTCTAGCCTTTAGTTTAGTGAAATTTACGCATTTCATAATTGCTGGTCCAAACATTAAAAGTAGATGAAAATTGTGGTGGTAGTTAATCAACCATGACTTGTTTTGACCTAGAAAAAGAGAAAAGGTAGGTAAGAGGACATTTGATGTTCTAGGGTTGGTAGGATTGGAATGGAAGTTGATATTGTAACTTTTTATAAATGGGACGTGACCTACTTTTGGTAAACAAACACTCAGAAAGTTGACGATAAAGCAATATGAATTACTTATCAGGTGTTAGGGGGCACGACTTAATCATAGAAATTTTAGGGGGTGAAGTGCTCTATCGTAAATTTTTTGGGGAACAACGTGCAAAAAAATTAAAAAGAAAAAGAAAAAAAGATAAAAACCCATGTGCAATGCAAATGATGAAATTCCGGCAAGCAAGCGATTGGAAAGTCAACTATCAGAGGAAGTGGTATAGTTAATTTGGTTTCAGGGGGCACTATTACATTATACAAATTATAAGGGGTAAATTGCTTAAATCGATTTTTCCTAGGAGTAAAGTGCAAAAAGTCCTTATTTTTTAAGTTGTTTGAGTTTTTACTCTTATGTGAATTTATTCTTTTGTGAATGCAAGGAAATCTTTGGGCTGAAATTTTCAAGATCTTCCAAACTCGAAATTGTTTTCCTCATCAAAAATCATCTTCTTTTTGGGTGCTAAAACTTATCCTTTTTTTCGTTTAATTATTTCCGGTTGTCATGTTTGATTTTATTCTTTCTTTTAGATTTTGATTCTTAGATATTAAAACTTCTTTAGTTCCATTAATTATATTTTAGAATTCTCTCATTCATGAAACTTTAGTTAGTTTTTTATTTAATAATGCCAACCATAATGTGTAATCTATAATTAGTAGTTTGTTTATAGCTAACATTGTGATTCTTTTTGTAGTATTTTGTGGTTTATTGTGTGGCATTATAAATGGTTGATGGCCAATTACCATGAAGGTGAAGATGAGGCAAATCAATTCAATGCTTGATCTTCTCAAATACTTGAAAGAAAATCTTGATCTTTTTCCGAATCTTCAAAGAACCTAAAGTTTTTTCCAAAACTCCTCAAGACCGTGACCTCAATTCCATAAACCAACACTTGATTCTTCAATCTTTGTAGTGGATTCACAATTTGATGTTGGATCTACGCTTCCTGTTTTGAATTCTCTCAAGTTTATGATTAAATCTAAACTTAGGGATGAAGATCTAATAGAGAAGATGAAGAGGAAATTGGTTTTTGGAGGGAAAGAAATTTTTTCAAAATTTTCAGACTTTCCTTGTTGAATTTTTGGCCAAGTTGTGTGTGGGAGGTGTGATGGTGTTACTTATATCCCACTTGGAGTCTTAGGTAGCATGGAAGTTAGAGGGAAGGATCTAGATCCTCCTTCCAAATTCCAATGGTCCACATAACATCCAAGTAGGATATTTCATGTGATATTTTAATTAACATTTCAATTAAAATGTCACATGATTTTTCAACTTGGCGTTTATGAAAATAAATTCTCTCAAATTTAATTCTTCTACTTAGACCAATTAAAATTAATTATTGAAATTAATCAAATTAAATTAATAATTAATTTAATTAGACTAATTTGATTATTCAAATTAATCTATCTAAGAAGATCCACTTTAACTTAGGTCAAATATTTTGACTTTTAGTCAAAAATCCTCTTCTTTAGCCTAAAACTGATTTAGACGATTCCTCTCTAATCTAATTGGAGAATTTCTATTAAATTCATCCCGAGAATAATATCGAGGAAGGGTGTGATCATCTAGCTTAATCAATTAATTAGATATGAGCTCGTAACTCTTTACGATTTAAGATTAATTAAACAATTTAATTAATCACTCAAAGAAGTAATCTTAATTAATTCTAGAGCACCCAATCTCCATAGTCAATGTCTATCCTGAAGCTTATGGAGCCCAATTTAAGGGTAAATTAATTCGTGTGATCTCATTTACTTACGCATACCATGCAAATATGGTCCCTCCGTTTTCATCTCCTGATTGTTGCCTAGGATTAAGATATTTTTGGTGTCCCTAATAGCTCAATAACTATACGTCTATTATTAATGATTGACTCGTTTGTATTCTCGACTTTGGAAACTCTTTTTCAAATCGACACATCACCTTGCATAAAGATTTTTTTTAATTGAATTATTATAGAAAATGTAGGAGATTTTTATTCATCAAAACGAGGAAACAGATCTTTTCTTGGGACTCACAAACCTCTATGCGTAGATAGCTTGTTCCGAACATGCATCTCATGCAATCCGCTAATAAGTGATGGAGACGTGCATGAAAGAGCAAGGACCTACCATAAGATTACCATTGTCCCTCATGTTTAAGGACTAATTATATGTACTATCGTAATATAGAGAATAATCTATCACCGAATGCCATTACGATTATTTCATGGAATTCTCTATATCGGATCTTTCAGTGAACTTGTTCTTTTAATAAGCACTCACTGACATGTATCGATGTCCACTAAACTGATTACCCATGAAACATGACTATAATTCAACCCCTTGAATTACACATCGTTAGTGCAAGTTTGTCTAAATTTAAGATGTCCTCGTGTCAAAAATTCTATAACTTGAAGAATTTAAGATCAAGACATCTAGAAACTAATTTCATGATCACCATTATGTGCATAATCTAGTCTCATAGCCTTATATGATCTAGGGGACTTCTTCGATATTGATTGTTGATGAGACAATTCAAGAGGATATGAAGAAAATATCCATTTTATTTATATTACAAAAATAAGATCATTTATATAAGAGTAGTTATTACAAGCCAAATTTAATTGGCTACGGGGCACTATTCTAACAATCTCCTGCTTGCCCTAAAGCTAATTACTCATAATCCTTAGGCTCATCTTCTCAAGCTATCTCTCAAAAACCTTCTGGGTAAGCATCTTAGTTAGTGGATCTGCTATATTCTCTTCTGAGGCAACGCATTCCACTTTAATGTTGCCTCTATCAATAATCTCCTAGATCAAATGATAATACCTCATTATGTGCTTGGATCGCTGATAAGATCTTGGCTCTTTTGCTTGCGCGATAGCTCCCTTGTTGTCGCAGAAGATACAATAGGTTCCACTGTGCTAGGAACCACATCCAACTCTTGGATGAAGTTTTTCATCCAAACACCTTCTTTTGCAGCATCTGATGCTGCTACATATCCCGCCTCAATGGTTGAATCGGCCGTGGTATCTTGTTTGGAACTCTTTTAACTTACTGCGCCGCTATTAAGGCAAAAATTAAATTTCAAAATGGATTTATTGTCATCTACATTGAATTGGAAACTAGAATCCGAAAACCCTTTCAGTTTCAATTTTTCACCGCCATAAACAAGAAACAACTCCTTGGTTCTTCTTAAGTACTTGAGAATTATCTTTATGACACTCTAGTGACTCTCACTGGGATTAGATTGAAAGAGGCTCATAACACTTAGAGCGTATGTTACATCCGGTCTCGTACATAGCATCGCATACATTATGCTTCCTATAGCAGAGGCATAAGGTGTGCTAGACATTCTGCACCTCTTTTCTTCCATCTTAGGGGCCATAAATTTAGAGAGATATAATCCATGTCTCATAGGGTGGAACCCTTTTTTGGATTCTTCTATACTAAATCTCTTTAGTATTTTATCTATGTACGGACTTTAGGAGAGCCCCAATAATCTTTTCGATCTATCTCTATAAATCCCCATCCCCAATACAAAAGATGCCTCTCCCAAATCTTTCATGGAGAATTGTGTAGACAACCATACTTTAGTATATTCTAACGCTCCCACATCATTCCCAATGGGTAGGATGTCATCTATATAAAGCACTAAAAATTACACCGTGTTACAACTTCGAGACGCTTGCTTAAGTCCATAAATAGACATTTGGAGCTTGCAAATCTTTTGCCCATTCCCACTGTATGCGAAGCCCTCTGATTGCTTCTTATAGTCCTTTATCGAGGCTACCGTTAAAAAAAGCAATTTTCACATCCATCTGTCATATCTCATAGTCATAATATGCAACTATGACCAGTAGTATCCTAATGGATTTAGGCATCGTGACAGGCGAGAAGGTTTCCTCAAAGTCTATATCCGGTCGATAAGTATGTCCTTTAGCCATCAATTTTACTTTATATGTCATAACTTCTCCATTAACCCCTAGTTTACGCCTGAAGATCCATTTATATTCAATGAGTACTATACCCTCTGGTGGATCAACTAAGGTCCAAATCTTATTGAAGTACATGGAGTCTATTTCGGACTGCATAACTTATTGCAGTGTCTCGAGTCTTATGAAGAAATCCGAACCTTTCTAGCTCCCTCTTGATCTGATCAGGCATTTTGGAAAGTTGTGTACTTTGAGATTCATTTGCTTTTATTACTTGTAGGTTTTCTCCTTGATTGTGGACTTCATCAAGTTCCACAATTTCACATTTTCTATTTAATAGAAACTCCTTCTCCAAGAAGATGACATTTTTTGAAACAAATACCTTTTGTTCCAAAGGATTATAAAAGTAATAACCCGTAAACTCTCTGAGATAACTCCCAAATTTGCATTAGGTGAATTTAGCATCCAACTTATCTCCCACTAGTCTTTTGATATAAGTAGGAGACCCCTATACTATCAAATAAGAATATGAGGGTATCTTATTGTACCACATCTTATGTGGTGTTTTGGGCACCGACTTAGAATGTACTATGTTCAGTAATTTTGCTGTCGTTTCGAGGGCGTAGCCCCACAATGAAAGAGGAAGGTCCGTGAAACTTATCATAAATCGCATCATATCTAACAAGGTATAATTTTTATGTTCTTCCACACTATTCAACTGTGGTGTAGCTGGAGGAGTCCATTATGAGAGAATCCCATTCTCTTTTAGATAACTAAGAAACTCGTCACTCAAGTATTAACCTTCTTAATCGGATTGAAGAGTTTTTATACTTAGTTCGAGTTGATTCTCTACTTCATTCTTATACACTTTGAACATTTCAAAAACTTTGGACTTTTGGGCTTGTGCTTCATAATAATTACCCGCCTAAAATGTGTATAATCATCAATAAACGTAATGAAATAATTATAATCATCTCGAGTACTAACTTTTAGTGGCCCGCATATATCCATATGAATTAGTTCTAACGATTTGGTGGCACATTCCGATTGTCCAACAAACGATAACTTAGTCATCTTTCCTTTTAAACATGACTCGTAAGTTGGTAACTCCTCAATGTCACTTACAAAAAGTGACCGTGAGGCAACCAACTTACTTAACTAATTCTTGAAAATGTGCCCAAGTCTAGCATGCCACAAGTATGCTTAAATATGGCCTTCTAATTTTCTTTTGTTCTCTTGTTGAATTTGCAATAATGTAAATTTAGAATCTATGGTGTAAAGCCCAATGATTAGTGTACCGATAGCAATTAAAGAACCATCTTTAGAAAGAAAACAATTTTCATTCTTACAAGAAAATTTATAATTTTCTTTATCCAATACGGGGATTGAAATGATGTTCTTTAATAAGGATGGTACAAAGAAACAATTATTCAATTATAACTTTTGATTATTACAAGCTATACTAACTAGGTCTAAGGCTTCGACGTCAACTCTTACACCGTTTTTCATCCAAAGGATCATACCGCCTTTATTTAGCCTTTTTGGCTTCTGTATCCCCTGTAATAACTTGCAAAAGTGAGAACCACATGCGGTCTCAAATACCTATTTATCATCGTTAATTGAAAGATTAACTTCAACAAAAAATATACCATTTTTCAAAGAAGTCAAATACTTCTTACAATTTATCTTCCAATGCCTAATTTCTCCATAGTAAAATCATTTGTCCTCTTTAGTGTTGGCTTTTTTTTTTCCGGCCGATGACTTTGGAACTTACTTCCCTTTAGAAGAAGAACCCTTCTTATTCTTTTTTCCCGACTTGCCCTTATGGGCCTTTGAAGTTAAAGCAAGCAATACCGTCTTGTTTTTCTTCATAGTAGGCTCAGCCATGACAAACATATTAACTAACCCATTAACTATCGCATTGAGTTTACTCATGTTAAAATTCATAACGAATTGGTCAAATGAGCTAGACAATGATTGAAGTATCAAGTCTATATAAAAATTATTATGCATAACAGCATCAAGTTTCCCGAGCTTTTCAAGTAAACAAATCATTTTTAAACCATACTCATGAACACTTGATCTTTCAACCATACGTGCTCTAAACAATTCCTTGGAGGTGTTAAAATGCTCATAACGTGTTTTTACGGAGTATAATTTCTCCAAGTGCACATGTATCTCAGTAGCATACTTCATGTGCTCGTGAGACTTTTGAAACTCAATTGACATTGATGCCAACATTAGACATAGGGTTTGAAGATCATTTTTTCGCCAACGAATCACAGTTTCCCACATGTCTTCTGTTGCATCATTGGGGCAGGTATGGGGGGACTTTGAGTCAAGACATAAGTCCTCTTATTGGAATCAAGTACAATTTTTAAGTTTCTAAGCCAATCACTATAGTTGGAATCAGTGAGTTTACTGGTTTTCAAAATAACGGAGAGTGAATTTTTAGCCATTTAAATTTGTTGATTTCAAAAATCTACAAAAGCGAAAAAGAGAATATAAGCATTTATTTGTGCAATATTATTAAATATGATATGGTCTTGTATCATAAGTTACCTTCCACTATTTTCTTCAAATTTTATGCCTTCTCATAAAATTCGAAAAATCATATTTCCTAGTGGGTCATAGAGCCGATATAAATTCTTTATAGACCCACGAGATGTAGCCATCTACAAATAACTCCTTAGGTAGGTAACTTACTTTACCAATTGCATCATCTATGTAACCCCTAAAATATTTTGCCTCATCTTTCGTATAGACCCACGAGATGTAGCCATCTATACAATTCGATGTTAAGTTTGATTCACCAATCCTTCTTTATAATTAACTTAATTATGGTCATCCCACGAGATGTTGCCAATGCCATAATTGAACTAATTAAAAGAGTATCACATGCTTACAGTAGTGATAATAGCTTTTCAAGTAGTTACGTCCCATGAGATGTAGCCAACATACCCACCTGGTAGCATCTCATGTCACTTGCTTATTGGTGAAAGGCATGGAACATTAAACCTAATTTAATTTGTCTATTATAACTTAATATCATTTTCTTATGAAAAGTATTTAGACTTTCCAATTGAGGGTTTTTGTAAAATTGCCAAGATCTCTTCAATGTTTTATTTACTCTTATTTAGGTTATCTATCTTAAACATGCATTACCATATATCACAAGAATAATAATCATAAATAAATAAATAAAACAACCTAGCATGTTCCTAGGGTGGATGATAATGAGCCTTGACTAAATAATGCACTTAGAGCCATTAATGCATTACTTAGTAATTTTAGGTGAGTAATTAAATGAATAGATCTTATCTATTACATATGCATCACCATGCATACATGGTTTTCAAGTCTTGTACTCCTTCATCTTCTTCTTCTTGATTACAAGATATACCATGCAAATATAGCCTTTAATCAAAAGAAAAAGAAGATCTCACCATTCTAAATCTATTCTCATTACAAGATGAAAAATGAGGCATGCAAGCCTCATTTAATTACGAACTCAATCAATAAATCAATTCATTAAAATAATTTTAATGAGGCTAATAATCATCCCATACATCAATTCAATGTAAAAAATTCATCACATAAATGCTTAAAACTAAATAAACAATAATTAATTAAATATTCATCACACGAACATAAAATTAAATGCAAACTGGTGCATCAAATGCCACTATTTTTTCACTAGAAATTGTTTAATACAAATCTTCAATTAAATATAGAATTAAACTTAGTTTTAAATCACCTCAAAGTTTCAAAAAACCCCTAACAACTTGGGGATGATTTAAAATACTCTAGGAGATCAAATCATATCAAAATTTGGATCAAAATATCAAGAAACTTTTTCTTCGCATATTTTCGGATCTAACCGGCAGCCCATATTCAAGAACTTTTAGAAAAAAATTTTGACTCCAAAATTATCAAATTTGAATCACATGTTCCAAACACATAATAGATGACTCAAGAAATCAAGGAGTACAAAAATAATATCTATTAGAGTACGAAAAACCTAAATTACAGTAGAGTTGGTACACAAACAAAGCACTCTCGGGTCTATTCAATAGTGCTCATTCAAAGATTTTGAGAAAATTCTCCTTGATTCCAAAAATCACCAAATTTAAACCATAGGTTCCCAACATATAGTAGATGACTTGGAAAATCAAGGACCAACAAAAATAAAATCATATAGGGCACCGAAAAGGACCAAACTTGAGAGCACAGTGCACCCATTTTCCAGAAACCTAAATATGTTCTAAACATAATTTTCATGCTCTAATTTATGCAATTTTTTATCCAACCTATTTTAGATCAAATCCAATATATATGTATTGATATCCTAAATGTTTTAAAATAATTAATTACAGTAATCCACATTAATTCCACATCTAATCGCAAGATCAACACCAACAATTCCAATATTCAATCAAATTGAATTCAGTGCTAGATCAATATATAGTATCAATTGTCATATAATTCACATAGATCTAAGCCACAAGCACTATTTGGTAACCTCCAATTCATCAAATTGAATCAAGATCACCAAATCTAACATTAATCCATCACATGAATCAATGTTTTAACGAAATCTAAATCAAGCTAATATGTTTGGCTCAGATACCACTTGAAGGTGAAGGTAAGGCAAATCAATCAAAACTTGCACGGAATAAACATAAAATTACATTCATCAACCATGAATTATTAGCCTAAACCGTCAAGGATCACTATATGAGTATAGATCTAGATTTGAAGGTGAGGAAATTACCTTGATCTAATGAAAGATCAATTCAGCCGTGAGGATTCTTCCAATAACCAAAACTTAGCCTTCAATCTTTGATCAACACTTGATATCTTTGAATGATCCAATTCAATGCTTGATCTTCCCCAACACTTGAAAAAAGATCTTGATCTTCTTCCAAATATTCAAAGAACCAAAAGTTTTTTCCAAAACTCCTCAAGACCATGACCTCAATTACTTGAACCAACACTTGATTCTTCAATCTTTGCAGTGGATTCACACTTTGATGTTGGATCCACACTTTATCTTTTGAATTCTCTTAAGTTTATGGTTAGATCTAAACTTATGGATCAAGATCTAATGGAGAAGATGAAGAGGAAATTAATTTTTGGAGGGAGATAATTTTTCAAAATTTTCAGATTTTTCTTGTTGAATTTTCAGCCAAGTTGTGTGTGGGAGGTGTAATGGTAGTTATTTATATCTTACTTGAAGTTCTAAGTGGCATGGAAGTTGGAGGGAAGGATCTAAATCCTCCTTTCAAATTCCAATGGTCCACATGGCATTCAAGTAGGATATTCCATGTGGTATTTTAATTAACACTTCAATTAAAATGCTACATGATTTTCCAACTTGGCATTTATGAAAATTAATTCTCTCTCTAATTTAATTCTTCTACTTGGATCAATTAAAATTAACTATTGAAATTAATTGAATTAAATTAATAATTAATTTAATTAGATTAATTTGATTATTCAAATTAATCTATCCAAGAAGACCCACTTTGACTTAGGTTAAATATTTTGAGTTTTAGTAAAAAAATCCTCTTCTTTAGCCTAAAACCGATTTAGGCTATTTCTCTCAAATCTAATTGGAGAATTTTCATTAAACTCATCTCGAGGATAACATCAAAGAAAGGTGCAACCCTCTAGGTTCATCAATTAATTAGACGTGGGCTCGTAACTCTTTATGATTTATGATTAATTAAATAATTTGATTAATCACTCAAAGAATTAATCCGAATTAATTCTAGAGCACCCAATCTCCATAGTCGATGTCTAATCTCAAGCCTATGGAGCCCAATTTTTTGGTGAATTAATTTGTGTGAATCTCATTTATTTACACATAATATACAAATACGGTCTCTCTGTTTTCATCTCCCGATTGTGGCCTAGGGTTAAGATATTTTTAATGTCCCTAATAGCCCAATAACTATGCATCTATTTTTAATGATTGATTCGTTTGTGTTCTTGACTTTGGAAACTTTTTTTCAAATTGACACACCACCTTGTGTAAGGATTTTCTTGAATTGAATCATCATAGAAGACTTGCGAGATATTTTTGTTCATCAAAATGAGGAAACAGATCCTTTCTTGGGAGTCACAAATCTCTATAAGTAGATAACTTGTTCCCAACATACACCTCATATGATATGCTAGTAAGTGATCGAGACGTACATCAATAAATAAGGACCTACCATAAGGTTATCATGGTCCCTCAAGTCTAAGGACTAATTATTTGTACTATCATAAGATAGAAAATATTACCAAATACCACTACAGCTATCTGATAAACTTCTCTATATTTGGTCTCTTAGTGAACTTGTTATTCTAACAAGTACCCACTAACATGCATCGGTATCCACTACACTTATTACCTATGAAATGGGACAACAATTCAATCTCTTGAATTACGCATCGTTAGTGCAAGTCTATCTGAATCTAAGATGTCCTCGTGCCAAAGATTTTATGACTTGAAGAATTTAAGATCAAGATATTTAGACACTAATTTCATGATCACCATCAAATGCGTCACGTAGCCTCATAGCCTTATACGATCTAGAGGACTTCTTCCATATTGATTGTTGATAAGACAATTCACGATGATATGAATAAGATGGCCATTTTATTTATATTGCAAAAATAAGATCGTTTATACAAGAGTAGTTATTACAAGCCAAATTTAATTGGTTACGGGGCACTACTCTAGCATACCAATGTTATTTCAATGCTATTACGCAGAAGAAGAATACTTCGTGTCTAAAATGAAAATTACTTTTTTATTTTTTTCACGAATTGTGTTTATTATTTCAATAACTTATTGATAGTCAAATATTAAGATAAAATAGGAAATTCACTATTGAAAATTCACACTATTTACACATCAAGCATTCCAAATTTAGATCTTAATCTCTCACAGAGATCTTGTTAGAATGTATTTTTTCTCTCTTTTATTTTGATTTATGTTGTTGGGCAATTTTTTTGTTCTTGCTAGTGTGTTGTCACTAGCTTGGCAAAGAGATTAATATTTTTTGGTAGTAATGTCAAAGCAATTCTTAAAAGTACTACTAGAATGGGTCTTATGATTACCTGTGTCGTGTTGTTAGATTAAACTGTATAACTCTAGGAAGATAAGCTATATTCAATTAATTAACTTTTTTGCTTTATTTTTCTCTAAATTTTGCATTAAACTTATATACCAAGAATATTAGTCAGTTGCATGTTGCTAGAATTAACTAATGATTATTTTATAGATTACATAATTTTCATATATATATATATATATATTTTCTAGCATTTCTTTTGTGTTTAATGGTTAAAGAAGCTTGATTATTGGATTTTGATTTATGTTTTGTATTCACTCAAGTATGTTGAAGACTTAAATAAGAAGAAGCTTGGAATTGAGTGCTTAGCATGATTGGAGTAAAAACTATGCTTTTTGGAGGAATGTTAGAGTAGTACCCCACAGCCAATTAAGGTTTGGCTTGTAATTTACTCTTGTAAAAACAGTCTTTTTCATCAATATTATTTGTTATGGCTATCTTCATCTCTTGCATCATTTTATAATATTATCTACAAATACATTTGGATGAAATCCTCTAGATTACACAAGGCTACAGGACATGGTGGCGCTAATTGTTAGGCCATCATGCAATATGTCTCTGTAATCATAATTTTAAAATATTCCAAGTCACAGAATTTATGACACAAGGATATCATAAATTTGGACAGACTTGCGTCAATATTGTAATATCTCAAAAGGAGTTTTGAGAATTCTCTTCATTTTATGGGCGAACGATAAAGATTTATCGGTGCACGTTCACGATTGCTTGTTGGAAGAACAAGTTCACTGAAGACTCATCGTGAGAAATCCATAAGATAGCCCAAAAAGCATGTCTCGTCCAAGCTTGTGATAGTGCACATAATTAGTCCTTTAACTTGAGAATTCACATAAACCTTATGTATGGGTACTTAAGCTTTTATTTTTCACCGATTCCTTAGTGAATCTTTGAGGAGGATATTTGAATTTAAGAGGCTCATGCATAGAGGTTTGTAAAATCCAAAGGAGGATCCATTTACTCACTTCGTAGAGTGAGATGATTTCCTATATTATCTATGATGAATTGATTCCAAGAAAATCCTTGTGCAAGGTAATATGACTATCTGGCAAAGAGTTTCCAAGGAACTTAATAGTTACAAATGGAATCAATCATCAAGAATAAATTCATAGCTAATTGAATTATTAGGGTGCCGATTAATATCTTGACTCTAGACTCGAATTGGGAGGTAGGAAATAGAAGGACCATAATTGCATAGTACTCATGTAGTGGATAAAGGATTGCAAAATTGATTCACCAAGTGTTAGGCATCTAGGCACATGACTAGTCGTTGTCTATGGAGATTGGGTACCCCAAGAATTAATAGAAATTAACTTTTAAAGGGAGTGGTTAATTAAAGGGGTTTAACCAACCGGAATAATAATAATGATTATTATTATAAATTAAATCATGATAGTCGATCATGGGCCGATGTCTAATTAATTGGTGGACCTTCAGAGTCACACACAAAATCCAAATAGCATAACATGTTTGTAAGTTTTGGAGATTTTATTTATAAAGATAAATAAAATTATAAGGACTATTTTTTAAATAGTCTATTATTAGGGCAATATTATATTTATTGGATGAATATAATAAAAATTCAATTTAAAGAGTTAAATTGAAGAAGCCAAAATTAAAGTCACATTTGATTCAACTATTTAATGATTAAAGTCAAAGGTCAATTAGTTTGGAATTAAGTTGACCAAGTTTATTAATTTGAGTTAACATCGAATTAAAGAATTAATTTAAGCAAACCACTTGGATTAAATAGATGCCCAAATGAGAGAAAAATTATATTTAGATTTACATTCAAAAGTTGAATTTGAAATAAATTTAGAATTAATTTCATTTGATTTTGCATACTTGGCAAAGCATGCACAAAAAATGTGATGGGGAGATCTTTAAATACCCCCTCCCAAATTGCCGCCACTTAAGCTCTTCATGTTGGCAAAATTTTGCTCATTCAAGTCTTCAAAAACTTCTCTCTAAGTTCTTGCCAAACCTTCCTCATCTTCTAGTTTTATTTCTCCAATCAATAGATTAGAAGTGTTTGGGACTACTTGATGCTGTGGATATCTAAAGAGAGAGGTGCCATTGGGCAGTTCCTTTGTGATGCATCTTTTGAAAATTGTGCTTGAAGATTAACGGAGAGATCAAAGCTTGAAGATCCAAAGGACTTTGGAGGTAATCAAGCTTGAAGAGATCATCAAAATTGAGAAGATCTACATTTGTTTTGAAGTAAAAATTTTGGCAATAGTAGCTACAATTTGGGGCCGACTTCAAGGTAGTTTTCTCACCTTAGATTTAAAAATTGATGGCCATAGGAAGATCCTTGAAGGATATTGATTTTATATTCATGTTCATGAATGTATTTGATATTTATTCACTGCATTTTATGGTTTTGATGCATATCCTTCACCTTCAAGGAGATAAAAGTATAGAAAGAGAAAAAATATATTGTAAAAGAGTTTTCCGTTTAAGTCGTGGGCATGCTCTATTTCTAGTTTGAACAGCATAAGAGATTTGCAATTAAAACATTGGCATTTCTGAATAGCTCCTAATTCAATATTTTCATGGAGGACTTCTACCAAGGGGGAGAAGGATGACGATGTAGTTAGTTGAGGTGCCACGGTGAATGAGACTCCTCGTGATGCTAGGTTTGGGCAAGAAGAGTCAGTGAAGTAAGTAATTCATCTCTTGAGCATCAAATTTCCAATTTGACATCTCTTGTCCAATAATTGGTTACAAGAAAAATGCAACAAGTTAAAACTTGTGGGATTTGTGCTGTCGTTGGTCATCCAATTAACACGTGCCTTATACTTCAAGAAGATTCTAATGAGCATACTAATGAAGTTGGGGGATTTCCAAGTCCACCGCAAAGGGAATATAATCCCTATTCGAATACCTATAACCCAGGATAGAGGGATCATCCAAGTCTCAGCTATGGAGCATGGCCACAGAATTTCTAGCATTTTTGACCCAGGAGACCGATTCTACCATTGCATTCACCTTCAAATACAAATATGTCTCTCGAAGAAATTGTTTAATCATTTGCAACTAGCATACAACAATTCCAACAAGAAACAAGAGCAAACATTCAAAATCTCCAAAGTCAGATATGTCGACTGGCAACTTCAATAAGTAGATTGGAATTTCAATGTAAATCACCTTCACAAATTATTGTTAATCCAAAACAAAATAGTTGTACAATTACCTTGAAGAACAATAAGGAGTTGAAGGAACCTAGTAAGATAGCATTCCGGAGCACTTCAGAGGATGAAACTAAAAAGGAAATGGTTATATCAAACTATCCACCTAATTAGCTTAAAGGACCCAATGTCAGATTACCCAGCACACTAGTAATTAATCCTCTTTTTCCAGATAAATTTGGTAAATGCAAGAAAGAAGAAGAAGAAGAAGAAGAGATTCTTAAGACCTTCGGAAGGTTGAGGTAAATATCCCCTTATTTGATGTAATTAAACAAATACTGCGCTATGCTTAAAGTTTCTCAAATAATTGAGTTTAATGAAAGGATAACTGTGGGGGAAAGATGTCTCAATTGCATTCCAAAGAAAGGTACATCCCAAATGTAAGGACCTAGGTATTTTCTATCCATTGTAAGATATGTAATGTTAAAATTAAGAAAGTGATGCATGATTTGGGAGCTTCGATAAATGTCATGCTTCTATCTATTTATTCATCTTCAAATGTTAGTACATTGAACAAAATTGGTGTAATTATTCAATTCGTTGATAGATCTGCTATGCACCTGAGGGAGTCCTTGAAGAAATGTTAGTGCAAGTCAAAGAGTTGATTTTTTCTACTAATTTTTATGTGTTGAACATGATTGAGCACAACTCTCCTAATTTTACACAAATTTTGTTAGGAAGACCTTCTCCTAGAACATGTAGGACAAATATTGATGTGCATGATGCTAGATAAATGCTTGGATGAGTTGGAAATAAAGCAAGATCCATGAAATTAAGAAAGTTGATTCTAAAATGGAAGAGTGAAAAGGCACAGAAGTTCACCAACAATAAGGAGGCCAAAGGAAAGAAAGAAGCCTCTTAAAGTATTGCAGTCGCGAGAAAGTAAATATGGAGACGATTCTAAATGTTAGTGATAGTTAAGAGGAATGCAAGCAGTGCCATATCAATTCTAAAGCAATGACTGCTGAAGTTGTCATTAATTTGTCATGTTATTTAGATATTTTGACTGATTTTACACATAACAGGGCACGGGAAAGATTAGCCAGCATAATTGAAAGTCAATTTGGACTAGCAAGACTGGAAGAAAAATAACATTTTAGCCCTTTATAGATGAGGCATCAATTGCACGTGACCTATTTTTAATAAAAAAAAAAAAACACTAGAAAAGTTGACCTGGAGAAACATGAACTACTTATTTGGTACACAACTTAATTACAAAAACTTTAGGGAATAAAATGCTCTTTTTGAAAATTTTTGGGGGGCAAAGTGCAAAAACAGAAAGGATAAAAATGCACATGCAACACATGTGATCAAATTCCAGTGAGCAAGTAACCAAAAAGTTGACTTTATTGGTAAAATGCTACACTTAACTTGGTTTAGGAGGCATGATTACATTACACAAATTATGGGGGGTAAAGTGCTGAATCAATTTAAGTCCTAATTTAGAAACTAAAATCTTTGGACACCTTATGGCACATGATATCACTTATCTCAATATTTTGGCCTGACGAATATGCTCAATAGTATGTGCCCATGTCTTATTTGAGCCCTCTTTATTCCATTTGGACAGAAGGGGCCCCTCAATAGCATGTGTCCCTGCCTCATGTACTATATACGAAAAGCAAGGGATTTTGAAGCATTACCAACTAGATTTAGGATTTTATTTTCCTGCAAAATTTTGAATTCTTGTGTTCTTTTTAGCATGCGTTGCTAAACTCTTATCATCTAGCTAGAGGATAATTAAAGTTTTGGTTCTTTATGATTTATGAGATCTAATTAATTTTATTCGTTTCTTTATCTTGTGGTATTTATATATTTTCTATTTTCATTACAAATATTTAGTTTTATTGAACTTAGGCGCCGTAGTTGATAGCTTAGAGTATTTTTTGTACTATTTAGAACTTTAAATTTGTAATTGTTTAACATTGTAATACTAATAGAGAATAAAATAGTTATGTATAAGGAAAGGTAATCGATTTAAGTTATAGAGATATATAATCTAGTCTAAATAAACCCCCCTTGCCTGCATTTGTTCACTAGAATTGGTGACCCGTGTTGGTTTTAATGTTATTGGTAAATTAGATCTCAAGAGCTTCTCTAGGGTTATTTATTAGTAAGAAAAATAATCAATGAAGTTCTCTTGATCATGGAGAGGGTAAGAAGAGGCAAATTATTAGAGCATCTTGAGTAATCATAACCAATTTATGTAAAAATAGACAAATCCATCTTTGCATCAGTGATGAACTCCATGAACCAAACTGAGATTATACCTTCGTTATGTTTGATAATATTGAGAAAGATTTAAACAACTTGCACAAGTTGTCCTCAACATGAAATTTCTGAGCAGCTCCTGATTTGATGAGTTGTATAATTGTTATATACATATATGTATTGTATGATTTCCCCTTATGTTTAATGGTTAAAGTTCTCAATTCTTGTATTTTGATTCATGTTTTGGGTTTCATGAAGTAGATTAAAGAATTGAATAAAAATGAGCTTGGAATCAAGTGCTTAGCATATTTAAAGCAAAAGTCATACCTTGTTAGAGGAGGTGAAAAGCCTAAAGGAAGAAAACATGGTGCAGAAGAGCTTCCTATTTAAGTCATGGGCACGCTCAATTGCCAGTTCGATCAATAGAAAAGCTTCACAATTAGAGTGTATACACGCCTTAAAGTCTAAATTGTCCAAGAGGCTTAGCGGAATTAATTATAAAAATTTTATTTGTACAATAGTTGAACATTTTAAATTGGTCTTCTATTGTTTTGCTTTATTAAAGGAGTCAGTATTTATCATAATGCCCCATTTACTAGGATTCATGATTGATTTACTTACTTTAGGAAAAGGATTTCTATTTGGTCCCCTTATTTTTGGGGTTCAGTTGACTATATTAGAGAACCAAGAATTCTTATAATCATCTATCAAACAACTAGGTTTAGGATTTTATTTCTCTATATATTTTAATTCCTTGTTTTTTCCTTCCGAAGCATAAGTTGCTAAACTATTTTTATCTAGCCAAGAAAGCTATAGTACTTCCAAGTTTATGAGATCTAATTTATTTTTCTTCATTTCTTTTTTCTTTGTTATTCATATATTTTATGTTTTCATTACAAATATTCAGGTCTATTGGATGTAGGACTATATTTGATAACTTAGAATATTTGTCTTGCTATTTAGAATTTAAGTTCGTAATTGTTTAAATGTTCTAAAACTAGTAGCAAATAAAATTGTTGAGTATAGGTAAAAGTGCTCGATTTAGGTTATGAAAATATATGATCTTGTCTTATTAAATCCTGTTTGTGTGTATTTGTTGGCTAGAATTGGTAGTCCCTCTAGTTTTTAACGTTGTTAATAAATCTGTTCCTAAGAGCTTCTTTAGGCT
The DNA here is from genome assembly GCA_014898755.1 of Handroanthus guayacan. Lineage (NCBI taxonomy): Eukaryota > Viridiplantae > Streptophyta > Magnoliopsida > Lamiales > Bignoniaceae > Handroanthus > Handroanthus guayacan. The sequence continues at coordinate 17,991 of JACFYI010002932.1, read as the reverse complement.
TGTTATTAGCAAGGAAATAATCAAAAAGTTTCTATTGGTTTTCGAGAAAGTAAGGAGAGGTATGTTATTAGGGCATTCAGAGTAACCATAACTAACTTAACTAAGAATAAAGAAACCAATCTTTGCATCAGTGACTAAATTCCATGATCTAAAACTGAAGTTATACCTTGTCTAAATTTTGTTCATACTGATTTACATCTCTTTTATTTCAAATTGCTTTTTTTTTTTTAGATTATTTAATTCTTCATTTTATAAAATTCCCTCTTTTATTTTGTTCAGTAATTTTAAAGAAATAAAATTGGTCGATCACTATGGATACAATTATATTCACCTCTGTTCACTAGTTATAATTTTTTCAGTAGAAATTTATTTTTGTTAGATTCAACTCCTACCAAATTTTGGTGTTGTTGCCAGGGATTGGTGCTTTATAGTTTTCTTTCTTGATTGAACATTTCACTTGATTTGGTTAACACAACTAGTTTTGAAAAAGAAGCAATGGCCAATGAAAGATCTTTGTGAGAGATTGATACGGCAAATTTGACTCAACGGTCGATTTGTATCCAGTACCCCAAGTTGGATATATCCTTCGAGTTAAAACCTAGTTTGTACATCTGTTGCATACTTTCGTGGTCTTAAGAATGAAGATCCTAATAAACATTTGAAAGAACTCCATGTTGTGTGCTCAAATATGAAATCTCAAGGAGTATATGAAGAGCACATCAAGTTGGGGGCATTTTCATTTCTACTAGCTGATGAAGATAATGATTAGCTATTTTACCAGCCTCCTGGTTTTGTTACCACATGGACAAAAATGGTAAGATTGTTTGTTGACAAATTATTTCCTACTTTCTAGGCTACTAGCATTAGGAATGAAATTTGTTGAATAAAATAGAGAGATACAAAAACTCTCCATGAACATTGTAAAAGATTCAAACAATTGTGTGCAATTTGTCCTCAATATGAATATTTGTACAACTCCATATTCAATACTTCTATGAGGGATTCCTACCGATGGAGAAGAGGATTATGAATGCAACTAGTGGAGGTGCTAAGTATATAAGACTCCTAGTGATGCTAGGAATCTAATTTTTATAATGGTTGGAATTTCTCAATGATTTGGTTTTGAGTAAGACTTTTCAAGAAAGGTCAATGAGGTAAGTAATTTGTCCCTTGAGCATTAGACCTCCAATTTAACTTTTCTTTTTCAACAATTGGTCATAGAAAAGATGCACCAACTTAAAGGTTGCAAGATTTGTGTTACGATTGGTTATCCAACTAACATGTGACCTACACTTTAAGAAGATTCTTATGTGCATGCTAATGCAGTTGGGGTATTTCCCGATCCACCATAAAGGAAATATGATCCCTATTTGAATACCTACAACTCAAAATGGAGGAATCATCCAAATCTCAGTTATGGAGCAAAGCCACCGAATTTCTAGCAGTTTTAACCTAGGCCACCAGCTCTGCCACTACATTCCTCTTCAAAATCAAATATGACTTTTGAAGAAATTGTTAGATCTCTTGAAACTAACACATAACAATTTCAATGGGAGAAAAGAGCAAAGATTCAGAATCTAGAAAGTTAAGCAAGTCAATTGGCGACTTAACTAAGAAGAAAGGTATCTCAAGGTAAATTGCCTTCACAAACTATTGTGAATCCAAAACAAAATGTTTGTATAATTATCTTGAGAAATGATAAGAGGTTGAGGGAACCAAGTAACGTAGCATGTGGGAGCACTTTAGAGGAAGAAACTATAAACGAAGTGGTTGTACCCCAACACCTGATTCATTAGCTTCAGAAACCCAACAGCATGGCACTAAAACCATTAGTAATAAATCCTCTTTTTCCTGAAAGATTTGCTAAATCTAGGAAAGAAGAGGAAGAGAACGAGATTCTCAAAACACTTTACAAGGTTGAGGTAAATATCCCTTTGATGTAATTAAACAAATATCTCGGTACGCTAAATTTCACAAAGATTGTGTACTTATAAGAAAAGGCTAAAAGATAATGAGAGAATAATTGTAGGGAAAAATGTCTAGGTATACTCCAAAGGAAATTACCTCCTATATTCAAGGACACGGGTATGTTTGCTATCCTTGCAAATTAGGTAATGCAGGAATTGAAAAGGATTGTTTGATCTAGGAGCATCCATAAATGTCGTCCTTTATCTATTTATTCATCTTTGAATATTAGTCCATCAAAACAAACAAATGCTATCATGCAACTTGATAATAGATTTGTTGTATATCTTGAGGGAGCCTTAGAGTAATAATGCCTATGAGAATTCAAAAACTTACAAGGACAAGACAAAAGCCTTTAATAATTAAGTGGTATTTTGGAAAAAAAGATCAATGGGGCAAAAAAATCTAATTTCTTGTTTCAAATTATACCCTAGTAATTCGTGCTTTAGATGGAGAGGACTTTTCATTGTTACTAACGTCTTACCTCATGGTGCAGTTAACATACAAAGTATGAACACTAGTAAAACTTTCAAAGTCAATGGGCATCACTTAGAACCCTTTTATAAAGGCTCCCAAGTGTGTGGCAGTCATGAATTTCACTTAGAATATCTTGTTGGAGTAGTGCCCTACAAGCCAATTGAATATGCTTGTAAACTACTCTTAGATGATATAATCTTATTTCATCAATATATCTATAAATAGCCATCTTTATCTTATACATATCCTTATTTCTATGATTGCATTTGGATGAAGTTCTCGAGATCATAATAGATTGCAAGATTTGGATACGCATATGATAGTAATCATGAAACAAGTCTCTTAGTGTGATCTTAAAATATTTAAAGTCATAGAATCCAAGATACTAGGACACTTAGATTCAGATAGACTTACATTACCGATGTATACGCCACAGAGTCTGAATTTGCCTTGTTTCATAGGTAAATGATGTAGTGACATTGGTGCTTATTAACGGGTGCTTGTTCAAAACGAGTTCATCAAAGACCCAATTAGAGAAATTCAGAAGATAGTAGTACTGGCTTGTCAACAATGAAATTTTCTCTAACTTATAATAGTGCATATAATTAGTCATTTGATTTGAGGTTTCATGATTATCTTGTGTATAAATGTTTAAGCCTTAATAAATGACTCAACTTTATAATAAGTCAAAAGAGTTTATTAGTCTTACTCAACTTATGATATGGAGGAATACGAGTTCCAACAAAGGATCCATGTGTCTATCTCGTAGAGTGAGTCAATATCTTATGTTTTCCATGATACCCAGTTCCCAAAATTCATGCAAGAGGTGGAATGATAATTTGGAAAGTGAAGGTGAAGGATAGGCATATTAATAAAAAACACATCGAAATAAAAACAATAATTCATTTATCAGCATGAATAAAAGCCTAATTCCTTCTAGAACCCTCATATGAACATAGATTTTAGATTAAATGAGAGAAATATCCCCTTGATCCAATCAAATTTATGCTCGACCGAATGCTTCAAAGTTGAAACCAAAACTTGTACTCCTTCTTTATCAACTAATTGATCCACCCTAACCTTGATAGATCCACTTCAAAGTTTGTGATGTGGCCGAAACTCCTTTTGGATGAATACTCCAGTGCTTAATTCACCAATCAACAATGGATCTCTAATGATAGTCCATACTTCCTCTTTCAATTGCCACTTTGATCTTGGCTATAGAAAGAACTAAGCATTAACTTAATGGAGAGAGAGAGGAGGAAGATGATAGTAGTGAGGAGGGAAATTTTGAAAAGAAAAACTATTGAAAATTGTTAAAGATGGGCAGCCAAATAGTGTGGGAGAAGGGGACCATTTATATCCTACTTGGCATACTTATGTAACTAGATATTTTGGAAGAAAGAATCTAAATTCTTTCTTCTTAATATTATTGGACCACTTGGCATCTGAGTTGAATATATCTTTGTGGCATTTTAATTAACAATTAGTTAAAGTATCACATGGCCTCCAGCTAGTTATAAGCACTTTTGAAATTCCCTCTAAAATTATTCTTTTTCTTGGACCAAATAAAAAAATTGAATTTAATTGAATTAAATTAATAATTAATTTAATTAAAATAATTTGACTCTTCAAATTAGTCTATCCAAGAAGAGCCACTTTGACTTCGGTCAAATATTTTGATTTTTAGTAAAACATTCCTTTTTTTTTTTCCTAAATCTAATTTAGACGATTTTCTTTAATCTAGTTAGAGAATCTTTATTAAATTCATCTCGTGACTTATTCGAGGAATACGTGTGACCCATTAGGTTCATCAATTAATTAGACATGGGCTCATTAGTTTTACAATGTATGATTAATTAGATACTTTAATTAATCACTCATAAAATTAATCTCTTTTGATTTAAGAGCACCCAATCTCCATAGTCAATATCCAATCACAAGCCTATGGGCTCAATTCACTGGTGAATTAATTGTGGCACAAATCTTGAAAGTGGAAGGAGATACAAATTGATTTCAAAAATCATAAATATAGCGATAATTTAAATTTAATCACCATAAATTAATATGTATCTCTTTGAATCAACTTATGCAACCTAATGAATTATAAGGAGGAAGAGATCTACATTTGATGCCATATCAAAACAATTTACACTAAGCTTGATCTCCTTCTTCAATCTTTTATCCACAAGCTCCAAACCTTGGACCAACAATCCTCAATGCTTGATCTCCAATCTTTAATCCTTGATCTCCAATCCTTAATGCTTCACTTATAAAGATCCAAGTCCTCCAAAGGATTTCTTCCTTCTTCCTTTTGTTGGCCGAATTTTCACAAAAACAACTCCAAAACTTTGATCCAAGTCAACTAATCACACCACGGAATCCTCCAAGTATAGGATCTCTAATGTTGATCCACACACCTTGATCTCTTAAGAGCACTTGAAAAAGATGATGGCTAAAAATCAAGCTTTTTCAATAGAGATTTTAGAGAGAGAAGAGAGGAGATGGTTTGAGAGATTTTAGAGGGAAATTTTCAAAAGTGCTAATATGGCAATCACGAGAAGGTAGCCAGCCATATTACTTGTATATATAGGCCACTTGGTCATGCCAAGTGAACTAGATATTTTGATATTTTTCTAGAAGGAAAGTCATGCTATAAATTCTCTCAAAATCTCATTAGTTCACTTTGAGTCCAAGTAGGATATTTGTTTGCATTAGTAATTTAATTAACTCTTTAATCAAATATCAACTCAAATCCTCTACATTTTCCTTTTGAATTTCCCTCCAAGTCAAAGTTGACAATTTGACCCAATTAGAATTTGACACCTCAAATTAATTGGATAATTCAACTATTAAATCAATAAAGTAATTTGACTTTTCCAATTAATCTAGTTAATTGCCCAATTTTGACTTTAGTCAAAATTCTCTCTTCTAATTGAATCTCTATTAAGATAGTCATCTAAACTGTTTAGATGACTATCAATTAATCCATGTGTTCCCATCAAGGCTTTTGTGTGTGATTCATTAGGTTAATCAATTAATTAGATAAGGGCTTGCAATGATTTGCGATTTAATTAGTAACTAAATATCCAAATATTTATTCCAATTAATTGAACTATTTCAATTAACCGCTCATTACAATTAATCTCCATCAATGCTTTCAGTACCTAATTCCCATGGCCGATGTCTATGCACAAGCCTATGGATCTCAATCGATTGGTGAAATTAATCTTGGTGTGAACCTTTCCACTTACACGTTCTATACAAATATAGACCTTTTGATTCCTACCTCCCAATTGAGGCATGAGGTCAAGGTATTTTTGGAGCCCTAATAGCCCTAATACTATGCTTCTATTCTTGATAAATGGTTCACTTGTGACACTGCATTTGGAAACTCCTTTCCAAATAGTCATACCACATTGCACAAGGATTTCAGTGAACTGAGCATCCTAGAAACATAAGAGAGGTACTCGTTTATCAGATGAGGAATCGGATCCTCTATTGGAGCTCACAAACCTCCATGCATAGATAGTTTATCCCCAACATCTACCTCACATGATCCGCTAAGGGACTGAGATGCATATCAAAGAACAAGAATCTACCACGAGATTACTATAATTTCTCAAGTTAAAGGACTAATAATATGCATTACTATAATTAAGAAAATTTCTCATTATCGAATGCCACTACGGTTACCTTATGAGTTTCTCTTGGTGAGTCATTTAGTGAACTTATTCTCTAACAAGCACCCAGAAACGTGCACCGATGTCAACTATATCGATTGCTCATGAAACGGAGCAATTATGGAACTCTTTGGATACATGCATCGTTATTGCAAGTTTATCCAAATCTAAGATGCTTTTGTGTCAAAAATTCTATGACTTGGAATATTTTAAGATTAAGAGCAAAGAGACTTATTTCATAATCACTATCCGATGTGTAACCAAGTCCCATAACCATGTTTGATCTAAAGGGTTTCATCCATATGGATTGTTAACATAAGTCACAATTATAAAAAACACATGATACAAAAAGACCATCTTGCATATTGAACAAAATAAGGCTGTATTAATTAAAGGGCAAGTTTACAAGCCAAAATCAATCGGCTGCTGAGGATTACTCTAACAAACCTCACCTACTTACGGGTACCGTGCAAATACGGTTTTTTCATTTTTTTTTTCTCCTGGTTGCAGCCTAGGGTTAAGATATTTTTAGCATCTTTGTTAGCATAATAACTATACCTCTATTCTTAATGATCAATTCCTTTTTTAACTTGACTTGGAAACTCCTTTCCAAATCGACATACCACCTTGTTTAAGGATTTTCTTGAATCGAGTCATCATAAAAAATATGGGAGATCTAATCGTTCATTAAGATGAGGAAAACAGATCCTTTCTTGAAACTCACAAACCCCTAAAGACTGTTAGCTTGTCCCGAACGTGCATCTTATGTGATGCGCTTGAACGTGGTCGAGACACACATCAAAGAGCAAGGATCCACCATAAGGTTACCTTGGAGCCTCAAGTCTAAAGACTAATTATATGCACTATCGTAAGATAGAGAATATTCCATGACCGAGTGCCACTACAGCTATTTCATGGATTTCTTTATGTTGGGTCTTCAGTGAACTTGTTTTGTAACAAACAACCACTAACATGCACTGGTGTCTACTACATTGATTGTCTATGAAACGGGACAATAATTCAACTCTTTGAATTATACATTGTTAGTGCAAATCTATCCAAATCTAATATGTCCTCGTATCAAAGATTTTATAACTTGAAAAATTTAAGATCAAGAATCCCAAAGACTAATTTTATGATTATCATCATATGTATGACCTAACCTAATAATCTTATATGATTTAGAGAACTTCTTCCATATTTATTGTTGAAGAGACAATATTCAAAAGTTTGAAGAAGATGACCATATCATTCACATTAAAAAAATAAGATCGTTTATACATGAACAGTTTAACAAACCAAAAAACCTATTGATTGCAAGGCACTACTCTAACAGAAAGATATTTCCAAAGATGAGGTCAAACGAATCAATCATTAAGAATGGAATTATAATCATTAAGGTTATTTTGGAACCGATATATATCTAGACCTCAATCGGCAGATAGAAAATAGAAGGACTGTATTTGCATGGCATTCGTTAATGAATAGTTTTACACTAAATTAGTTCATCCAACCGGTTGGGCTCCATAATTGAAAACAAAAATATTGTTCATAGAGAGTGGGTAGTCTTGGATTTAATAGAGATTAAATCAAGAGTAATTTATTAAAAGAGTTTAATTAATCGAAATATTTTAATATTCATAAATTAGATCGGAATTGATTATGGGCCCATATCCAAGTAATTGGTGAACCAATAAGATCACACACAAAAGCCTCATTTCATCATTTTGAGAATTTTTTGAGGGACTATCTAATGCGTTAGATAATTAAAAGAAGTATTATTTGACTAATCGGATTAGTGGAATCGCTTAGCTCAATTTATGGAGATAAATTAATCTAATTAATTTAATGTATTAAATTAATCCCAATAAATTAATTATTGAATTAATTTACTCATAATTTCATACTAGTTAATAGTTTCGTACAATTTAGTAATGGAATTATTTAATTTTTGTTAAATTATTGACTAATACTATGTTTTGCATAAAAAATGCAGGAATGTTCGCAAAAAAAGACAAAATGAAGAAAAATGAGTGAAAAGAAGGCCACTGACTTGTGCGCGTAATTCAAGATTGAAGCCACGTATTAGGCACGATTGCACCCAACGGTGCCCACGAACGCATACAAAACAGAGGCAAAGAAAGAAATTGTTGCACCTAATCTTATGTGTGGACGTGGCTAAACCTAGATGGAAAAGTTTAAGTTTCTTACTTGGCATGAGTATGCCCAATACTGCTTCCTTGCACCTAATACTGCTTCCTCGCACCCAATATTGCCTGTGGACACACACATATAATCTGGTTCTTACATAGAAAAAGACTCTCGGCAACTTAGATTCCATCCAAACTCTCTATTCCTAATCCCATTTGGAATTTAATTGGCAATATCCAAAGAATTCTAAGGGTAACGAAGAACTCATTCCAACTCTAGATTCGAACACTATATATAGAAGTAGTTTAGTTTTGTTTAGAGGATCTTAGAGAATTCTCGCGTCTTATTCAAGAGGAAGCATTTAAGATCATCGCGCTATCTTTGTATTTCAGTATTTCTTGTGTAATTTTCTTTTCTAGGATTATGTATGAACCGATTGTTATAAATTAATTCAAAGTTGCTATTTTTCCATTATTTATTGTTTAATTCATGATTATTTCTTTTATCATGGTGCTAATCTTAATTTGATTGTCTGGCCAATAATTTAATTAAAGCTTCTAAACTCTAAAGATACTCAGAAGGAATATTTAGAGTAAGTTTCGATAAAAGAACTTAAGTTCAATTTATTTGCATAAGTTGAGTAAATTGATTCACGTGTAAAATGGAAATATACTTGCATGCCTTAGGTAGCCTATCGGATTGTTCTTGATTAATTCCTGACTTTTGTAATTTATATAAGAATAAATTGAATTAATTAATTTAGAGTTTTAACAACAAGTTACTTGAAAGGGCCTTGAAGTTGCATTAGATCTAGGGCTAAAAATCATAATCATTCGAGAAAATCAATTGGAAAGTATCAACAGGATTAGTCTATGTTAGCTAGGGATTACATAATTCTAGGGCCTCACTCATTGGATTTTTTTTTCTGAATCTGTCCTTTGATTATTTGCAACTTTTCATTAAAACTTTCTTTTATACAAATCAGGTTCAATTTTATTTAGTTTATTTTGCGCCCTGTAGTTGAATCTATATCGATTCCTCATGGAAACGATATTTTACTCACTCTTTATTACTTGTTGCGACACGTGCACTTGTGTGCAGGTTTTGGCCCCATAAGTTTTTGGCACTGTTGCTGAATCTGGCATTATCTTTTATGATAATTGTGCGAAATAACAAAAACTAGAATTAAAACCCTTTACTTTATTTTTGCGAGAATTTGATGCTGTCACATGCGAGAAGGCCAAGACTAGAATTCGATGCCATACTATCTTGAGATTGAATGCATCTTTCAAGCACGAAGGAGAAAATTAGTGAAAATTACAAATTCAAAAAAAAGGCTGAAGAAAATCAAAACTTTGTGATGGTCGATGATTACGAAAACACCCCTATCAAAAATTTGGTTCTTGTTAGGCCTTTCGAAGCTATGCGGCCTAGCCGTGCCCTGTGAGCCGTCGTATAGAAGGATATTTCGCATCTCCCTTTGTGGATGCAATCATACCAGCACTAATGCACTAGATCCCATCAGAAGTCTGAAGATAAGCGTGCTTGGGCAAGAGTAGCACTAGGATGGGTGACCCTCTGAGAAGTTCTCGTGTTGTACCCTTTTACACTTCTCATTTTCCTTTCTCTTCCCTCCATCTTGCTTGACTTCTCTTCGAGTCCATTTCCTTAATCTCGATCCGATTCAACTATCTGTCTCCTTTTGCTTCTCCTCATTTCCACACGACGATGTCATCAGCGTGGCGAGGCCTGTCGTCATGGCAAAATCACACAGTGATCGAAAATCTCCTCAAATAGCATCGAAATGGCCCGATTTCGAGCTTGATATGGAACCCAATGGGTGAAGCTAGTCAACTCATCCAGCTACAAAAGAGCTCTGCGTTCATATGTTATGCACTGCGTAACTCCATATTGATCAAAAGTTATGGCATTTTGAAGCAATGTCGCCCCATCACGGCCCATGTGCCGTCTATATAGAGGAATATTTCATGTTGGCCATTGTGGGTGCGATCATACCAGAAGCAATGCACCGGATCCCATTAGAACTCCGAAATTAAGTGTGCTTGGGCAAAAGTAGTACTAGGATGGTTGACCCCTTGGGAAGTCCTCAAATTGCACCATTTTTGCAATTTTCATTTTTCTCTCTTTATCTCCTGTGCGACTTCTGTTCGGATTTGTCTTCTTAATCCCAATCTGATTCAATTGGTCATCCTATTCTGCATCTCATCATTTTTACACCATGACATCATCGCTGTGGCGGGGCCTAACATTGTGGCGAAATCACGCGGTAATCGAAATTGGGGTCGAATAGTACCTAAATGGCCAAATTTTGCACCCGATATGAAACCTAATGGGTGAAGCCCCATGCCCAAGTCATCCGGCTTTGGAATAGCTCCACATCCACACGCTGCACGCCGCATGACTCCTTGCAGATCAAAAGTTATGGCTTTTCGAAATCATGCCGCCCCTTCGTGCATCGTGTGCCATCCGTATAGAGAAATAATTCGCATTTTCCGTCGTGGGTATGATCATACTAACACCAATGCACTAGATCCCATCAGAACTCTGAAGTTAAGTGTGACCCCCCAGGAAGTCCTTATGTTGCAATCTTTTGCACTTCTTTTTTTCTCTATATCTCCAGCGCGACTTTGGAATGGATTCATTTTCCAAATCTCGATCCAATTCAACTGGCCATCCCCTTTTGCTTTAACTCATTTTTGCACCATGACATTATCGTCGTGGCGGGGCCCGACATTGTGGCGAAATCACGAGGTAACCGAAATTAGGGTCAAACAATACCTAAACAACCAGATTTCACGTCCAATACAAAATCCAGTGGGGAAATCCCATAGGCCAAGTCCATGGCTTCGAAAAATCTCTGCGCCTACAGGCTGTGCACTGCGTAACTCCTTGCTGATCAAAAGTTACGGCCTTACTAAGGCATGCCGCATCATCGTGCCGTGTGTGCTATCCGTATAAAGAAATATTCTGCGCCATCAATTGTTGGTGGGATCATACCAGCAATAATACACCAGATCCCATCAGAACTCCGAAGTTAAGCATGCTTGGCTAGGAGTAACACTAGGATGGGTGGCCCTAGCAACATCATTGTTGTGGTAGGACCAGACATTGCTACGAAATCATGCGATAATCGAATTTAGTG
>JACFYI010002927.1:2795643-2806884 GCA_014898755.1 Handroanthus guayacan | reverse complement strand
ACTTATGGCTTTCCTCATCTTCTTATGAGCATATGTTCTTAGTTCTCTCCTTGACCGAACGATCATGATATCGTATTGTTGAAAATCTTGCTCCATTGATATGTGCCTTTCATAAGCCTATGTTATTGCCTTGTTGTTCTTGATATAATAAGCTTTATCTCTTGAATATGAAATCCAAAACTTAATGAACCCTCTTGACTCCTATTTCGATACTTTGGATTGAGTTTTGAACAATGAAAAATGGACTAAGAGGAGAAATGAACCAAAGATTGATTAAAAATGAAAGATATAGACAAAATCGTATTATTCGACTTGAAAACGATCTTTCGAAAATCTCATAACCCATTTCAAATCGAGAATTTGCAAATGTTTTTACATATAAGAAAACCCCAAAAATGTAGTTTTGAAATGAAAGATTTGAAACAAAAATGAAAAGAAGAGAAGTAACAAATAAACTTGATAAATATTGATTTTTAGTTACTTTCTCTAATTTTTTTAAAATGGTTAAGCTCAGAATTTTATAGAACATATTTTACAAAATTGTAGAGAAAATTATGAAGAATTCCCAGAAATAAAAAAAAAAAAATAATTTACTGCGCACGGTACTGTTCACTGCTCGACCGCGCGTGAATAGTACCACGATCGTGCCCAAACCAGTGAATTTATGCCGTTCGGTGCGAGCGCGCCCGTTTTTGAGCGCTGACGCACCTAGGTTAGATTCCAAACTTCATTTCTTGACTTCTTTTGTTATTTTAAGCCTATTTTCTACCTCATTTCAATAATTTAAAATTTTCAAAATGATTGCTTCTTTAATTCAAGTTCGAATCAAATGAATTTCAAAAATTACGTTTGTTATTGATTGATTTCATTTTTGCTCCTTTAAAGGTGTTTTAAACTTCTAAATAATATCTCTAAGTCCAAGATTCAAACTCGATTCGTATGTTTGGTTCGTTCATTCGTTTGATATGAGCCATCGTGGCAATATGTTTCTCATATGTTCCGTTTGTTCTTATTCCGATCCGTTTGAATGATATGAATGGCCAAATTCTAAATCGTTTGTTTGATATGAGTGGCCAATTGAAAATGTGCCCGAAGAGGCTATATGATTCCGATATGTTTCTGATATGTTCTGTTTGTTCCAAGCCTATATGAACGTATGAATGTTGGGCCCTGAGAATTTTCAGGGCTATTGGATTGGGTGATATCGGATCGACAATCTGAGCCCTTGGGAATTCCTGTATGTTGGGTAACTCGGAGGGGTCTTGGCTGTAGGATTCTGAAGAGTTACTCCTGAGACTCGTGGTCGACCATCCTGTGGCGACGGTGTCTCAAATATTATATGGCTCTCCTCGAGTGACGGCTCAAAGAAGCAAAACGGAGGGATAAGGATTATATGTATGTTATATGTTGGAGTTGTAAGGGTGACAGATCCACCAAACGTTTGAATCAGCCTTATAAGCTGTCTTGACATGAATATGACATATGATTTATGATACCCGTTTGTTCTGTTCGTTTTGTTCTGAAATATTATATGAAGTCACATTCATGATTTCCGTTCTTGATATGTTCATCGTTGACTCTTGTACTCCAGTCCTATGCCATAAGTTTAACTGGGTCAGTGGACTCATGATTCCATAAACATCATGTAGGTTCTTGACCATGGATTGAGTGACTATTGTCCCATGTTAATATCTGGCATTCTCTTTGGAATTTATGTTTATAAGCATGTATCTAGGAATGATGAACGTTTAGATTTATGATTCGTTAGGAATGTATAGATTGCCAGCTTGTAATAGTTAAAATATTCGAATGTAATATTTCGAGTTAGTTAATTCCTGTTTTTGGACGGCTTCCTGCTAGAGTTTCTGTTTCCCTTTGGGAGATGTAATTATGAATGTTTTGGTTTAGATAGCCCTCGTTTGTAATACGACTAAGTTTAGCTGGTAATTTAGGCTTTGTAATGTATTTTGAAAATTTCCAGCCTGTATTTTGGAACATCTGAATCGTTAAGTTATGAAAATTGTGTTTTGAAAATTCTGTTTATGGTTTTAGTTAAGTTCCGTAAGCGAGTAGCACTCCGGATTTCGGGGTGGAATGCACTGAAATCCAGGGCGTTACAGGGGTGAAGGTGATCGAGAATTTTCTTGAGAGATTAGGATCTCCCCATTCTTTGGAAGTAATGACCTTCAGAATTTGTATTTTCCTGAAATTGATTTTTTCAGAGTCTTTTTTCCTTTTTTCGGTAACATCAATAGAGTGGGAGTCAACTAATATTAACTCATAGAAACTTTAGGTTTTAGCTGGACTTTCGTAGTTTCTGAAAAAGTCTTTTGAGATGAATTTGTTAAATAAATGCTTTGAGCTCATATTTGGATTTCCCCATTCTGGTTCGATGCAAAAATCGCACCAGAAGAATTCTATTTCAACATATTTTATAGTAATTACTTTAGAGAAAGAAGGAAGAGGGGATGATGAGATTTGTTTGTCAAGAAGTTTCTATTTGTAGGTTTGAGTTTGTTAAAAAAGATTTTGTGCGATTGGAGACTTGTATGCGATTGGTATAGAAGATTCGGATTTATTTTCCAAATCTATAAGGGTTTTTGAGGAATTCATGGGTGACTTTTGTTTTTGAGCATATGAAGCAGGAGTTCTTGTGTTTGTAAGGGGTGCTTTATCGGGTTCCATTGAGAAATTCCCTAGTGAGAAAATCGGGAATAGAATTCTGTGATCCTTTGATATATTCGATCTCAAAATCAAAAATAAAAAGTAAGGCTTGTCATCTTGCAAAAATTTGTTTTGAAACAATATTTTTACATCTTTTTGTAAAACATTTTTTGCAGCTTTGCAATCAATTCTTAATAAAAACTTTTGATTTAATAAGTCATCTTGAAAATAATGAAGATGGCACTTTGTGGACTCAAAGCATTTTGAAATTGGGCAATAATTCACATTACCATTTGGGTTCCAAAATTACAATTCCAAATCTGGAACAGATAACAAATCACTGCCTATAAATTCAAATCTTCTGAAACGAAGAAGGCAGCACGAAAAAAATATCCTCGCTCGATAATATCCGACCTTAGCCATTCTACAAATAAACCTCTAGTATTTCCTTGTAAAATGGTCTACTGTGATCGTGTAGACAGCTTGTGATGTCTTCTACTATTTCTGTAAGTTATCCTTGTAAATTTCTTTTTAAATTCTATAATAAAGCTTGCTTTATGTTTTATTATTCTGATGCCTCTTTCCATATTCTATTGTCAATGGTTTGTTAAGTTTTAAACAAAACAAATTAGAGATCTTGGAAAAGAATTACATAAACAAATACAAACAATTCAAATTTTTGAAGAATTCTCAGATGTACTAGTATTAGACAAATCAAATTTATTATTTCTAATTGAAGAAACAAAGGAAAAAATTAAATATTATGAAAAGAAATTAGAATGCGTAACATATGCCTGAAACTTTAGAATATTGCAAACAATATATTATACGTTACCAAGAAGAAGTTAAGTTTGAACAAATCAATTTAGAATTTTATCAAAATTTTCAAATAGAAAACCCCGAACTATACAAAAAATTACACCTAGAAAAATAAATAAAGAATATTAAGAAGAACTTAGAAAACCAAGAAACAAAATTAAAATATTGGAAAAAGAAATTAAATATAATTACCATAACCTAATACTCATATTAAGAAACCAAGAATTTCTCAAAGCCAAATGATTACTCAAAGGGTTCTGGTTCCCACATGGTATCAGAGCCATGTTGAGGATCAATACTAGATAAAACACTAAGAAAGAAGTAGATTAATTACCTTTTCGTCGTGTAGCTTTCAGGCCGAAGATTGAGAAAAGGCCATTGTAGTGCATAATGTTGACTGTAGGAAAAAGATCAACTTTGTTAGTAGTAAAATATCTCGATAAAGATCTGAAATATGGCTTCTAATACTTCAGAAACTAGCGATTCTGAAAGTATGAATTTGGTTAATAAAGAAATTCTTAGTTTTTAGAACATGAGTATAGACAAGTGGAAACCTCCAAAACTAGCAAATAAAGAAATATGGAAAACCAAGCCTTTGGACTTCAAATGTAGTCTACATATAAGAATGATAGAAAAAATAATATCTTTAACCAGTAAAGATCAAACTATTCAATTATTTTCGAAAAACAAAATAGACAAACATAGAAAGGATGAATATAGATTTTCACACAGAGGATTAGTACAAATAGGGGTAAAACCTCTCGCTGCTAAATGAATAGACACAAGTATTATGCTGCCCTAAGAAACTGTAGATTTCTTAGATTTGAAGATTCCCTTTTCGGAGCTATTGAAACTACACTATCAAATGGAACCATATATTTTAATTGCTTTCCAAACTTCACAGTATCATTAACAGATCTACATATTTTAGATGTCCTGACCTTAAATATACAAACACATAATTATATAGTCAAACAAAGGATGCAACTTTATGAAATATTTTACAGAATTCATTATAAAACAATGGCTTCTGGACTCAATACAAATGCTATAGTAAGAGATACTATAGGACAAACTACATTTTGGGAAATAAATGGACAAAATCATAATCTATCTATGGGAAAGGTAGTGACCTGGAATCAAATCACATTTCCTGAAATCTGGAGTCTTCCAGAAGGAACCTGACACCAACCACCAATAAAAAATAAAGAGTTTGATTACGTCTTACAAAATCCTGATGGATCAGTAGAATTAAACTTTAGGAGGTCAAATTCAGTAATAGGAAATCCCTCCATAAGAAGAGACTCTTTAGACTTAGAAGAACAAAGTAGAAACTCCACCAACTCTATTCCACCCTTTGAGATTCCTGTAGGAACAAGGAGAGATAAAAACATCGCTGAACTTATTTATTCAAACCTAGAAAAGTTTGACCCAACGTCATCCCAAATCAATACATTAATCTCTCTCGAAATAAATAAAGAATTATTAAAAAAGACTTTCTATCAGACCAAAACCATGATAAGAGAAAAGCTTATGTGAAAAACTTCACAAAATGGGAAAAAGAACAAATAAGAAAAGAATGGTATACTTATATGAAAGCAATAGAAAAGGATATATTTTTATTTGATTATTTAGAACAAAATAAAAATATATTTGTAATGAAAGAACAAAGACAGTGGATGAAAGAAAATGGAGAAATTGTTTCTAATGAAAAACCCCCTTTTTATAAAACTATTGCAAAAATAGGAGAACAAATTGTCATACAAGAACACATTTAGGCCACAAATGATTATAAAGCAGACAAATTAACCCCTAGAATTGGACAAACTAATTACACAAATGTTATGCTACATACTATGAGCGAATAATTAGGTAGATTAGAAGAAAAAATAGAAAAAACAGAAAAGTTAGACGAAGGAAACCCATCAAGTCTAGAAAATAATACTAGTAATAGTACCCTTAAGTTCATTCCAAAGTATAAAAACAAATAAACAGGACTTACCAAATTACCATTTAAAATGCCTGAATACAAACCAGTCTTAGGACATACTACAGAAGACCTATTAAAAGAAATGAAAACTAAATTATGACAATTAAAAAAAGGAAAGGAAAAACAAGAAATAAATACATGACAACAAAATGACACATCTGACAAAGATTCTAATGAAGAAGAAAATTCAAAAGATTTATATGCAATATATAAACATAATACTTATATAACAAGAATACCCACATACCATCCAGACTTAGGAGAAGAAATTAATAATTTTAGAACATTCGCAGGAAATCACATATATGAATGGAATATAGATAGATTAACTGAATATCAAATTATTACTATGACAAAAAGAATGACTATAATAGCCAATATATATAAAGAAAAGAATAAAGCCAGTGAATAAGATGCTGCAAAAAATATAATTTTAGGATTTAATGGTATATTAAAGAATTGGTGGAATCAAATGACAGAAGACACCCATGACAGAATTATGAAAAGTTATAAAAAAGACACTCAAGGAGTTAATGATAATAGATAACATCACAAATGCACGTATTCCAAATGCTACAGAAGTTCTAGTCTACATTATCCTTCTAGCATTCGTAGGAGACCCATTCCTTTATGAACAAAGGAATTCTCAAATTTTACAAAACCTATCTTGTAAATCTCTGCAAAATTTTAGATGGTATTGAGACAACTTCCTGGTCAGAGTTTATCAACTAGAAGATCCTGTGACACCTCAAGAATTCCCCTAAAATAGAAATTTTGAATCATCGATGTATCAAAAATTTATTGATTTCAAAATCAAACGTCGTTTTAAAACCAAAACACGTTTCATACACCCGAAAATATTTCGAACAAACACGTTTCAATTCTTCGATATGTTTCGACCCGAAAATAAACCTCGTTAGCCCAATTTACAAGCCCAAAACTTGACCCAAAACCCTAATCACTTATATTGACCAAGAAATAACACATTTGAACTCAAAAAAGGAAAAAAAGGAAAAGAAAAAGAAGCTGAAATCGGCCAGTAGCTTCAGCAGCCCTATGATGGAACTTCCATCCATCCACGAATCACTTCCAAGCCATCCTATGCTAGCACTACAATTGTAAAATTATTTTTAAGGGCTTGAGCTATTAGGTTCCCACCTTTTGACCCCAAATTCTCATCTATAAATAAACCCATTTGATTCCAAAAATTCTGCAGAAAAATTAAACTCTCCATACTTAGAAGATTTCTCTAATCAAAGCACAACCACTTCTTGCATTCTTGCTTCTCTCCAAAACCGAATATTGACTTAAGGGGGATTTTAGGTGTGTGAACTCTCACTCTAGCACTTGGTAAGTGGCCTTAGATTTGTGATTTGAGAATGGTTAAGTGATATGTATGATAGTGTTTGACACAAATGTGTATATGGTTATAGGTGTTTGAGGCTAAGCTTGGAGCTCTTGCATTTGACAAGTTATTAGCTACAAAAAGTAAGACTTGTGGCTTCTTCATCCTCTTCATGAGCATATGATTCTAGTTACTTCCTTGATCAATTGTTCTTAATATCAAGTTGATGAAAATCTTGTTCTATTGCTATATACTTGACATGAGCTTATGTGTTGCCTTGATACTTCTTGTTATCATGAGCTTTGTTCCTTATTATGTAGCTCCGAAGCATATTAAATCATTGTAACCTCTTTACTGATGCTTTGGAGTGAGTCGTGAACCATAGACCATGGACTAAGGGGAGAAACGAACTAAGAAATTGATTGAAAACAAGGGATATAGATAAAATCGTATATTTCGATGTTAAAATGATCTTTCAAAAATTTCAAAAACAAAATCCAAAACGATGTTTTATAAATATTTTTACGTATAAGAGAACCTCAAAAATATATTTTTGGATCAAAAATTCAAAGAAAATCAAAAGACAAAAAATCGGATTTTCACTCGAGAGTCAGCGCTCAAGCGCGCAACGTTGGGCGCCCAAGCGCCCACTCTCGGCAAAAGAAACCAAATTTTCCAGTAGTCTAGGCACTCAAGCACCCATATTGTTTTGGGTTTGAGCGACCGAGCGCCCATTTCCGAACCCATTTGATTTCCAAACCCTTATTTCATATCAAAACATGTCCATATCCGATCTTATTAACGTAATACGAGTTTTGAAATAAAAATCCTCGAGTCTACAGTTGAATTTCTGAAATGATTGATTGATTGAATAATACGTTCGGCCTATTTGGAATGTAATTGATATTGTTGGCCATGGAACGTTATGCCTTGCTGGCTTATTGATTGATTGAATGTCCATTTCATTCCTAAGCCATACGATTGATTGATTGTGGGCCCTTGTGGGGTTTATTGGGGACCGAACTTGGGCAATATCGAATTGTCGACTAGGACCCTCGAGCCCGTGATTGTTGGGTAGTTCGGATGAATTCTGGAGGTAGAATTCTGAAGCGCTACCCTCAGCATGTACATCGGTTGTGCTTTTTGATTGATTGAGCTCCTTCGGGAGTTGGAAGGATAAGGCAAAACGAATATGTTGAAGATATAAGGTGATAGACCTACCAAATAGATTGTTTCAGCCTATTGCCTCGAATGTAACAAATATTTTTTATATATGCGTATATCGGTCGTCTCGATTGTCTTGAGTTGTTTTTCCGAGTCACATTCTTGTCCTATCGATTGATATGCTCATTTTCCTTAAAACTCTCATCCTCATTTCCCTGCTATAAGTTTTACTAAGTCAGTGGACTCATGACCCTATTTCACCATGTAGGTTCTCGAACTTGATCGAATGAATGAATGAAGCTTGATAGATTGAATAACTTATTTTGGAATTGAGATCTCTATTGTATTTTGGGTTTGATCTATTTTTTTTTTTTTGGAAATTATGAACTTAGATCATATATATAGATCGATGTTCTGTAATCTGTAAGTTAGATACGTTATGTATTTTGGAACATTATGACATGTAATGATATTATACATTTTGGAAATTAGTTTGGATCGTTTGATAGATTTTATGATTTTAGCTTGAATGATTATGATGCATTAAGTTTCTGTTTGGTTTTGGAACGAATATCCATCCATGAATAGCACTTCGAATCTTGGAGCGAAATGCTCCTGAAATCCAGGGTGTTACAATACCCATTACTATTATTGGAAAGACAGATTTATAGCCGGATTGCCAAGAATTTTTGCTGACAAAGTTATGGAACAAATAAAATCTTCCAACTTAGAATTAAACTCCATGACTTATGGAGAAATAGTTAATCAGATAAACCTAGTAGGAATTAAGTTATGTACAGACCTTAGATTAAAATCCCACATGAAGAAACGACAAATGCTTAATTTTACATATAAGCTGTAATGGGCATAGAATCATAATCGACTTTCTTGCTAATTAGTAATAATTTTGACTAATGAAATAATTAATTATAGAAGTAATCAATTTAAGTTCAAATGCTTAATTTTACGTATAATGGGACTACAATCATTATTGATTTTCTTGCCAATTAGAAATAATGTTGATTAATGAAATGATAATTTATTATAGAATTAATCAATTTAAAATAAAATGTGTAATTTTACATACACATATTACCATTTAAAAATTTCTTACTTTCATAAAAGTCGAACTTTTTCAAATTACTTGCACCCTCTCTTATCAATTCCCAATCACTAATAATATTAAATCCAAAAAGTTAGCAGTGGATTTAGTTTTTAATTATGATTATTATTCCAATTTGAATACACCATTGAACATAAAAAGACATTTACAGTATGACTAATATGCAGGAATAGCATATAAATGGAATGAGCACTTCTAATGAAGCGCAAAAAGAAAATTCTCAAGTACAGATTTTATACACAATATTCTTACAAAATCGTACTTATATTCTGCAACCGTTTATTACATTCTTATTCTAATCTTTTCAAAGAAAAGCTTTATAATACAAGTTCATATATAAGCTACAATCCCAAAACATAACAGCTATCGTTATAGGTGTACAACTAAACCAACGTAAAGTAAAATTACAAGCTCCCAAGCCATGTTAACCCTTGAAATTCATTCACCTATACATGATAAAATATTAACATAAGTCCACTGATTTGGTAAGAATTATGGTTAGGAATGGTAAGGCAAAGGATCAAGTTGAATCAATGAAACAAATAGTAAGCTAACAGAATTTATCAACTAGATATGAGGTGCAATACAATAATAAGAGTTCAACAATCAAAATCAAATCAATAATTAATAAAGAAACTCAATTGAAAACATACAACGAAAAATATAGATAGAAGTATTATTTGGTAGGTCTATCACCCTTATCACTTTCAATTTTACACATAATCCTTATCCTTCCACAAGTTCCACCCTCGAGAGTTGCTCAGAGGGGGTAACCCGATCGAATAATGTGACACAATCGACATACCACGTGTCACATACTAGTTATTGGAAATTCTATCTCCAGTTTTTTGCTGAACTATCCAACAATAGGGAAGCCCTCTAGGGGACCCACCCGGCCAATGCCATCCAACTGTTCCTCCCGAGACTTCCAGGGGTCCAACAATTAATCAATTAATAAGCTTCAAAGTCAATAATAATTGTTCAAATTAATCAAACAAAGCTTCAGAGCATAATCGAACATAATCAATCCCATCCGCAAGATAATACACAATGAGTATTGATTAATCACAATTGACTCGATTCAATCAATACAAAGTTTCAAACAATTTTGGACACAATCATTTGATTCGATTTGGGTTTAGAAAATATCAAACGGTATTGTGGCTCAATCATTCAAAGGAATGATTTATGGACATATCAGATAATATTTTCAAAAATATTTTAAAGGAATGATCCGTGGTCATTTCAAATGTTATTTTGAAAGAATTTCAATAGAGTGTACCATGGACATATTAATTAATATTTCAAAACCATTTCAAAGGAATGAGACATATCAAACTATCTTTTGAAAATATTTTAAAAATGTGGAGACTAAGAAAATATTTTGAAATGTTTCAAAGTAGTGAATCCCATAAATAATATTCAGAAAACATTTTGAGGAGTGAAAATTATAGACAATCTTGTGAAAATATTTCAGAAAAGTAAATCATAAACAATATTTGGGAAATGTTTCAAAAGAGTGAAAACTATGAACAGTATTTGAAAATGTTTCAAAGGGGTGAAATCCGTAAACGATATTTTGAGTGCAAACAATTCAAAAAAAAGTTCAATCAATAAACGATGCTTCGAAAATCATTTCAAAAGAATAATTCACAGAAATACTACACGATATTTTGAAAATATTTCGAAAGAATGACTGTAATGCCCTGTGTCACGATGGCATTCCGCCCCGCGACCCGAAATGCTACTCGCGAACTAAAAATGAGCTAGAACTCAAATATAGGAACTAACGAGAACAATTCTAGCTAAAATCCCAAGATAACATTTAAACATAGTAATATCATCCCAAAATACAAAATATCTCGCCATTTATTACATGCCGCTCAAGATACAACTTATATGCTTATAAGTTCCAGCTTAGCAAAATTCACTACTTAATACATTTCAAAAGAACTATTCACGTTCAGGCTGGAGCAACACTTTGATCAACACGACTTACGAACCTACATAATATGGTGAAATCATGAGTCCACTGACCCAGTAAAACTCACGGCATAGGAATAGAAATAAGAGAATTTCAATTAACGGGTATATCGATAACAAGATGAGAATGTGATTTTCATAAACGAACTAGAA
>JACFYI010002927.1:2761158-2777180 GCA_014898755.1 Handroanthus guayacan | reverse complement strand
GAAATTATTTTGATGATGAAACAAATTTCATGATTATAGAAACGATTATCGTTTAAAAAACGGTAGATTAAAATTTTAGTTAGGAAAAATTTTGGGGTGTTACATAAATCATACTTATAAACTACTTACCAAGAGTTGAGGTTGAGTGTTCGCCCCCAAGAAATTCTTAGTGTAGCCGGTTATGAAGGAGAATAGAAGACAAGTGAGTTCTAATGTTTAAAATGTGTTTGTGAGAAATGAATTTCAGCAGATTTTTGAAGTCCAATGGTGGCCTATTTATCGATAGATTTTGGGGCCAAAATTGAGAGAATCCAAAAGCCAACGCCCCTCTAAACAATATCAAGTCTTTAGGAAATAGCTAGGGTGGCTTGACAATAAAGGAGTGGATGGATTGATTAGAAAATCGCAATCCATCACAAGGAAAAAGAGCTGCTGCCGACTGAGCTCTTTCCATCAGATTTCCTTTGCCTTTTTGCTTCAATTTTGAATTTCAATTTGGTCAACAATAGTGGCTATATATTGGGTTTGGTCTTGGCTTGTATTAGGCTTGTTTTATGGGTCATTTGGGCATGTTTTTAGGTCAAAACGTGACGTGAATTTGCAACTTATTGGTTTGAAATATTTTTGAATACGTGAAATGTGTTTTGATTTTAAAACAAAGCTCGATTTTAAAATCAAATAATTTTTTGAAAAAAATGACAATTCAAGAATTTTATTTAGAAAATTCTCGGGTGTTACACTCTCCCCTCCTTAAAAGAATCTGGTCCCCATATTCGTACCTTATTCGAACAGGTGTGGATACTTGTTCCGCATCTCATCCTCATGCTCCCACGTGGCCTCTTCTACTTTCTGATTCCTCCACAGAACCTTAACTTGCGGTATCCTACGATTCCTAAGCTCACGAACCTGGAAATCTAGGATACGAACGAGCTGTTCTATATAAGAGAGGTCACTCTGGAGAGGTACTTCGAGATGTTCAATGACGTGTGATGGGTCAAGATAGGCTTTTAATCATCCACCCTAGGAGCATGCTAGGTTGTTTTATTTACTTATTTATGTTTATAATGCTTGTGATGTATGGTGATACATGCTTAGGATAAATAACCTAAACAAGAGTAAATAAAACATTAATGAGGTCTTGACAATTTTTTTTAAAAAACCCTCACTTAGAAAGTTTAATTATTTTTTGCAAGAAAAATTATATTAAGTTATAATGGACAAATTATATTAGATTTAATGTTCCATACCTTCTGCCAATAAGTAAGTGACATGAGATGCTATCGGGTGGGTACGTTGGTTACGTCTCATGGGACATGTTTATTTAGAAAGCTATGATCATTATTTTAACCATGTGATGCTCTTTTAATTAGTTCGATTATGGTATTGGTTATGTCTCATGAAATGACCATAATTAAGTTGATTGTAAAGAAAGATTGATGGGTCAAACTTAACATCAAATAATATAGATGGCTATGTCTCGTGTGTCTATACGAAAGATTAGGCAAAATAATTTTAGGGGTTGCATAATTGATGCAATTGGTAAAGTTAGTCACCTACCTAAGTGGTTATTTGTAGATGACTACGTCCTGTGAGTTTATAAATAATTCTTAAGGCCCTAAAACCCACTAGGAAATATGATTTCACGAATTTTATGAGAGGACATAAAATTTGAAGAAAATAGTGGGAAGTAATTCATGATATAAGACCATATCATGTTTAAAAATATTGCACAAATAAATGCTAATATTCTCTTCTTTGCTTTTATAGAGTTTTGAAATCAACAAGTTTAAATGGCTAAAAATTCACTCTCTATTATTTTGGAAGCTTATAAACTCACCGGTCCCAACTATAGTGATTGGCTTAGAAATCTAAAAATTATTTTTGATTCCAAAAAGAGGACTTATGTATGGACTCAAAGTCCCCCCGACACCATCCCCGACGATTCAACGGAAGGCATGCGGGAAACCATCAATCGTGATGTTGTTATGGGTAATGATCTATATATAGACTTAATTCTTCAATCATTGCCAAGCTCATTTGAGCAATACATCGTGAACTTTAATATAAGTAAACTCGATGTGACGGCTAACAAACTTATTAATATGCTTATCACGGTCGAGTCAACTATGAAGAAAGACAAGATAATATTGGTTGCTTCAATCTCAAAAGCCCATAAGGGCAAGGCAGGGAAGAAAAAAAAAATTCTTCTAAAGGAAAACAAGTTACAAAATTATCATATAAAATTAAGATGAAAGCCAACACTAAAGAGAACAAGTACTTTTATTGTAGAGAAATTGGGCATTGGAAGAGGAATTGTAAGAATTATTTGGCTTTTTTTAAAAATGATATATTCTTTATTGAAGGTAATCTTTCTATTAACAGTGACACATGAGTATTTAATACCGCATATAATTCTTACCTTTGCAAGACATTGCAGGGGATGCAAAAGCCCAAAAAGCTAAATAAAGAGAATATGATCTTTAAGATGAAAAACGATGTAATAGGTTGACGCCGAAACCTCAAGCCTAGTTACTATAACTTGTAATAATCAAAAGTTAAAATTGAATAATTGTCTCTTTGTACCGTTTTTATTGAAGAATATCATTTCAATCCCAGTACTGAATAAAGAAAATTATAAATTTTCTTACAAGAATGAAAAGTATTTTCTTTATAAAAAATAGTTCTTTAATTGCTATCGGTACACTAACAAATGGACTTTACGTTCTAAATTCTAACTTTACATTATTGCAAATTTAAGAGCAAAAGAAAGTTAGATGACCATAACCAAGCATCCTTGTGACATGCTCAAGTTGGGCATATTTTCAAGAATAGGATAAGTGGATTGATTGCCTCAAGATCACTTTCTAAAAGTGACATTAAGAAGTTACTGACTTGCGAGTCTTGTTTAAAGGGAAAGATGACTGAGTCATCGTTTATTGGACAACCAAAGCGTGCCACCAAATCATTAAAACTTGTTCACACGGATATATGCGGGCCACTAAAATTTAGTGATCGAGGTGGTTATAATTATTTCACTACGTCTACTGACGATTATACACGCTTTGGACGGGTGTTTCTTATGAAGAACAAGTTCGAAACTTTTGAAATGTTCAAGATGTTTAAGAATAAAGTGGAGAAACAACTCAAACTAAGTATAAAAACTCTTTGATCTAATCGAGGAGGTGAATACTTGAGTGACAAGTTTTTTTATTATTTAGAAGAGACTGGGATTCTCTCTCAGTGGACTCCTCTTGCAAGACCACAGCTAAATGGTGCCGCTGAACGTGGAAACCATATCTTGTTAGACATGATACAGTCTATTATGAGTTTCATGGACCTCCACGGCAGCAAAATTACTAAATATAATACTTTCTAAGTCGGTACCCCAAATACCACATGAGATGTGGTATAATAAAGCGCCATCGTATTCTTATTTGAAAATATAGAGGTCTCCTGCTTATGTCAAAAGACTAGCAGAAAATAAGTTAGATGCTGATCTACCTTATGCAGATTTGTGAGTTACCCAAAGAGTCTGCGGTTTATTACTTCTATGCTTCATCGGAACAAAAGGTTTTTGTTTTGAGGAACATCACTTTTTAGAGGAGTTTCTATTAAATAAAAAATGAGAAGTAGTGGAACTTGACGAAGTTCAAAATCAAGAAGACAATCCACAATCGATAAAAGCAAATGAACCTCAAAGTACATAACTTCCTAAAAAGTCTGACCGAATCAGGAGAGAGCCCGAAAGGTTCGATTTTCTTCATGAAAGCGGTCAATCGGATAATGATCCAAAGATCTATGAGAAAGTTATGTCAGATTTGGATTTGAGACATTGGCAACAAGCCATGCAGTCTGAAATGGACTCTATGTACTTCAATAAGGTTTAGACCTTAATTGATCCACCAGAGCGTATAGTACTCGTTAGATAAAAATAGATCTTCAAGTGCAAGCTGGGAGTTAATAGAGAAGTTGTAATCTATAAGACAAGATTGGTGACTAAAGAATACACCCAAGGACCGAGCATAGACTTTGAGGAAACCTTTTTGCCTATCACAATGCCCAAGTTCATCATGATCTTGCTTGTCATAGCTACATATTATGACTATAAGATATGGTAGATGGATGTGAAAATTGTTTTTCTCAACGTAACCTCGATAAAGAAAGTTGTATAGAGCAACCAGAGGACTTCACATCCAGTGAGAGTGAGCAAAAGGTTTGCAAGCTCCAAAGGTCCATTTATGGACTTAAGCAAGCGTCTCGAAGTTGAAACATACGTTTTGATGAGAAAATCAAAGGGTTTGGCTTCATAAAAAACGTGTATGAGTTATATGTGTATAAGAAAAGTGGTGGGAGCACGATACAGCTTTTACTGCTTTATATAGATGACATCCTACTCATTAGGAATGAGGTGGGAGCATTAAAGTATACTAAAATATGGTTGTCTACACAATTCTCCATGAAAGATTTGAAGGAAGCATTTTTTGTAATAGGAATACGGATCTATAGAGATAGATCGAAAAGATTGTTAGGGCTCTCCCAAAGCCCATACATAGATAAAATAATAAAAAGATTTCGTATGGAAGAATCTAAAAGGGGGTTCTTTCTTTTGAGACATGGGTTACATCCTTCTAAGTCTATAGCCACAAAGACGAAAGAAGAGAGACGTATAATATCCAGCATATCATATGTATCTGCTATAGGAAGCATAATATATACAATACTATATATAAGACCGGATGTACCATATTCTCTAATTGTTACGAGTCGCTTTCAATCCAATCTCGATGAGAGTCACTAGAGTGCTGTAAAGACAATTTTTAAGTACTTGATATGAACTAAGGAATTGTTTCTCGTTTACGATGGTGGAGAATTGAAATTAGAAGGGTTTTCGAATTCTAGTTTCTAGTCCACTGTAGATGACAATAAATCAATTTTTAGATTTATATTTTTCCTTAATGGTGGCGCGTTAAGTTGAAAGAGTTCCAAGTTAGATACCACAGTCAATTCAACCACTGAAACAGAATATATAACGGCTTCAGATACTGCAAAAGAAAGTGTTTGAATGAAAAACTTCATCCAAGAGTTGGATGTAGTTCCTAGCATGACCGAGCCTATTGTCATCTTCTGTGATAGCAATGGAGCCATCGCGCAAGTGAAAGAACCAAGATCTCATCAGCAATCCAAGCACATTATGAGGCTTTATTATTTGATCTGGGAGATCATTGACAGAGGCGACATAAAAGTGGAAACAATTGCCTCATAAGAGAATATAGTAGATCCACTGACTAAGTTGCTTATACAAAAGGTTTTTGAGAGACATCTTGAGAAGATGGATCTAAGGACTATGAGTAATTGGTTTCAGGACAAGTGGGAGATTGTTAGAGTGGTGCCCCACAGCCAACTAGATTTGGCCTGTAATAACTGTTCTTATATAAATGATCTTATTTTTGTAATATAAACAAAATGGCATCGTCTTCATATCCTCGTGAATTGTCTCATCAACAATCAATATAGAAGAAGTTCTCTAGATTGTATAAGACTATGAGGCTAACTCACACATATGATTGTAATCATAAAATTAGTCTTTAGATGTCTTGATTTTAAAATTCTTCAAGTTATAGAATTTTTGACACGATGACATCTTAAATTTAGACAGACTTGCACTAACGATGCATTAAGAGGTTGAATTATTGTCCCATTTCAGGGGTAATCGGTGTAGTGGATCCGATGCATGTTAGTAGATACTTGTTAGAAGAACAAATAGACTAAGAGACCCAATATAGAGAATTTCATGAGATAGCCGTAGTGACACTAGGTGATGGATCATTCTCTATCTTACGATAGTGCATATAATTAGTCCTTAGACTTGAGAGACCATGGTAGGCTTATGGTAGGTCCTTATTCTTTGATGTACATCTCGAACACTAATTAGCGGATCATATGAGGTGCACGTTGGGTACAGGCTACATAAGCATAGAGATTTGTGAGTTCCAAGAAAGGATTCTTTTTTTCGTCTTGATGAATGAGAATATCTCCTATACTTTTTATGATGATTCAATTCAAGAAAATCCATGTACAAGGTGATGTGTTGTTTTGGAAAAGAGTTTTCAAAGATGAGAATACAAATGAATCAATCATTAAGAATAGATGCATAGTTATTAAGCTATTAGTAGGGCCACCGAAAATATCTTAACCCTAAACTTTAATCGGGATATGGAAAATGGAGGGACCACATTTACACAGTACGCGTAAGTAGGTGAGGTTCACACCACAATTAATTTACCAGCAAATTGGACTCCATGTGCTGGTGGTTAGACATCGACTATAGAGATTGGGTACTTTAAAATTAATAGAGAGTAATTCTATAAGTGATTAATTGAATTTTTGATTAATCGTAAATCGTAAAAGTTGCGAGCCCATGTTTAATTAATTGATAAATTTAATGGGTCACACGCCTTATTCGATTAAGTCACGATATAAATTTAATAGAGATTCTCTAATTAGATTAGAGAAAATTGCCTAAATTAGGTTTAGGCAAAAGAAGAGAGATTTTGACTAAAAGTCAAAATGTTTGACAAAAGTCAAAATTGGTCATTTTGGATAGATTAATTTGAAGAGTCAAATTATTCAAATTAAATTAATGGTTAGTTTAATTCAAAAAAATTTAATAGTTGAATTAATTGATTTAAGAAGATAATTTAAATTAGGAGGGAAATTATAATTGATACTTAAAGTTAATTAAAAATCATGTAGCACTTTAATTAATTGTTAATTAAAATGTTACATGGGTTATCCAACTTGGATACCAAGTAGGCCAAGATATTTTGAAAAGAAGAATACAAATTCTTCTCTCCAAAACCACCTTGCCAACTAAGCATCCAAGTTAGCAAGGATCACACTTTAAATACCAAGCAATAACTACCCTAAAGAATTCGGTCATCTCTCCTTTTTGAATAAAAATTTGCAGTTGAAAAATTTTCCCTCCAAAACTGTCTTCTCTCCTTCATTCTCTCTATAAATTCATACTTAGATCTTTTCTCTAACCACAGATCTAAAGTGGCATTCCAAAGAGAACGAGTAGATCAATATTAGAGGAGTGAATCCATATTGATTTGGAAGATCAAGTGTTGATTATCCAAAGGTTGAAGCTCACGGCAAGTAAAATATTTTGGAAGAAAAAGTGTTCGGTCCAAGGCTTGTGAACTTGGCCATAGCCATTCCTTGGAAGATTTGAAGATTCAGTCAAGTTTGAAGAGAATCTTTGAAGCGTGGAGTGGATCAATGATTGATCAAGACAACAAGTGAAAGTTTCTGTGGAGAACATCAACTTTCGGTTAAGCTTATATTTCTTAGATCAAGGTTAGTTTTCTCACCTTTAATCTAAATTCTATGCTCATATGAGGATCCTTTGAAGGTTTAGACATCGATTCATGTTGATGAATATTTATTTCTACTGCGTTTTTTGATTTAATTTAGCCTAATCTTCACTTTCACATGGATTGAATAATACTTCTGCTGTGTCGTAATTTGAGAATTATTTTTAGGGCCCTTCCCATAGGTAGCGTCTACTAGTTTTGTGAGCGGCCATAAGATTCATTGAACAATGTTAATCTTGCAATTAGGATCATTCCCACCACTGTGTGTGATAGTTTGCCATTTACCAGCGACAACAATAGTAACTATTTATGGTGGTTTACGATGTAAGATAAAGGCATATGTTATTCTTTCTTTTGTTAGTTATTCTTTAGAAAATAATATTCTCTTTTAAGGCTTTGCAGTATTTGAACTAGTTGAGAATGGACTTTGACACGGCTGCTACAGTAGGCAATTTGTCGATCTAGTAATTTTTTAGTAAGGTTTATTTGGTATTCCCAATTAAGTGTTTTATACTACTCATGATGCAATAATGTATATTTTTTCTAGTTTTCCAATCTTGATCAAGCTACAAGGATGAGATTATATTTTAAAATATGGAAACAAATTCCTTCTTTTGAAAGATCCGTGCTCCCATTTATTACAAAATGGTAATTTGATGTTAGCTTTTTGTGATGTTCAAGTTCTTTATATCTTTTACATTAGTTATATACAAAGGAGTTGAACTTCTCAGGCGTGTGAAAGACTGAAAATTGAGATTTGTGAAAGTATTGTGTCCGATGGCGGTACCATGAAATCTTAACATCTTTGATTTTCTCTTACCTCGCCATTTTTAATGCTTTCCCGTTCGGAGCTCACGACATTGTGGTTCTAAAACCAAACAAATCTAATTTGGGCTCTCTGGGCCAAGGGGGGTTGCCATTTACAAAATAAAAGGTACTATAAAGTTTCCAAAAAGTAGCATTTTGGATCACATTAGTATAACTACTAATGTTAAATGTAAATATATTTTTAATCAATTAGGACTCATCGATTACCATTGCTTTTGACGAAATACCAAAAGTGTAACAATTCGAAAATTTTCTAATTATATTTTTTGAATTCTCATTTTTCACACTCAGAACCCATTTTCAACTACTAAGAGATTTTTCTCACAACCGAACTATTTCATAATATCCATTAAAATTTTTCTTACAAACGAAATTCATAACATACATTATTTTGGCTCAAGAAAATTAGATAAAGCTCAAATCTTAAGTCCAAAATATCCAAAGTCCAATAAAATATATATATATATATATAATTTAGCCAAATCCCCTCAAATTGGGGAAATATCTCTATTTTTTTATCCGAATAACTTACCCTCCAGGTAATATTAAATGTGAGAAGAAAACTCACCAACCTCTCACCAACCTACCAAAACTTGACACCTCACCTTACCCTAAGATTTTCAAAAATTGCAAGACAACCCATTTTCCTCTATAAAAAGGTTGGCGTGGGCTTGCAAACTACTCTTGCTTACACTCTATAACATTGTCAACAACACAAGACTTCTTCATCTCTTCCTCTTAGCTACATTACTTCTATTTTCAAGGCTTATAGATTTATAAAGTAGAAAGGGGAAAAGCTTGAAAAAACACTCTCATTAGACCTCAATCTTGGTAAACTTTAAGATAACAACTTATAGGATGTGATATCCCATATTGGGATATTGATCAAATAATCCCCAGTATATAAGTTATGCCAAAAGAATCCGTGTGTAACCATTGGATATCCCTTTGAGTAAGTTGTTCATAATTCAATTTCAAGTTGCGCATAGTGGATTCTCAAGTAAATCTTGCATTCTAAGCCCCAGAGCCTAGGGCATGACAAATGGTATCAAAGCCGACCACCAGTTGATGGGAGTTAAGTGCTACACACATGAGAGCCACCTCTAGAGTCCCAATATCCGGTGGGTAATCCTAGGTTCTGTTATATCGCGATGAGGACGTCATGTTCTGAAGGAGGGGTGATTGTGATATCTTACATTAGGATATTGATGAAATAATTCCTAATATATAAGTTGTGCCAAAAGAATCTATGTATAATTATTGGATATCCCCTTTTGAGCAAGTTATTCACAGCTCAATTCAGGTTGCACATGCTGAATTCTCAAGCAAATCTTGCGTCCTAGGCCTCTGGGCCTGGATGGTGACATAAGTTGCCTATGATATGAGGTTTAAAGTGGAAAATATGATATAGCATATCAATGATTTTTTTTTTTTTAATGTACTAATAAGTGGAGTGACTTGGAACTTTAGGATAGGACCTTTGAGAATTTTTTTTATATTCTAAGGTAAAGATTACAGCTATCCTATTGCTCAATATCCTTGAAATGAGCTATGATTCCTGAACCCTTTTGCTTGACTTGTTCTCGAAAAAAATTTAAGTTAACGTCTAAATCTTATTTATTTTACATTTTTATGCTCTTTATTAAGGTTGCATTGTTCAATTTCTTGCTAAAAACTAAAATAAAAATTAATGTCTATAGATTTGTGCCCGAAAAGGTTTAGATCTGGACAACTTGGGTCCAAAAAGGGTGCAAGTTATTAAAAGTTAAGCCCTTTTTAGGTTCAACCATCATTTGTTAGAAAAAAAATGCTGCTTGCATCCTCTACATGCTCAAGCTGTGAAGGGTTATGCCACTTTAGGGCGCTCTTTGCAAGTGTACAATTGAAAAAAATTAAGATTTGCACCACTGGAGGGCGCAAGCTTTCGAATTTGCGCCATATACTGGTGCGAATCCAAGTAATGTGCGCCCTTTGAGGACCCAATATTTTGGTTATTACATTTATGTAATAATGTTTTTTCTTTGATTATTGAATTTATGTAATAATGTTGTGATATATCTTTTGAAATATTTCAGATGTCATACGATTGTAGACCCAATAGAGGGACGAGGTTAATGATTCAGCCACTTGTACATCTTATAGACCCTAGCAAGAGGGAGAGCTGCTTACATGGCAACAACATGATAGCCTCAGCCTAACGATTTCAGTTTATTTGGTCCTAGGATCGGCAAGAGAAGCATGTCGAGAAGGACTCTGTGGACTCAATACAATATCTATTGATGTAGCGAGGTAGAAGTAGTTGGGGGGCCATTGTCATCCTGACATTATTGTGGTGATGACTCCAATAATGATGAAGAAAAGAGCACCAGGCAGGGTTAGGGCTAGGTGATGACGATGGCGACAGTTGGATTTTATGGGAGCCCGCTCAAGGTGGCCCTATTATATTGATTGGATCTCAATTTTGGCAGGTATGTCACATTGAATATATGACTCGAAAGGCGGGTAATATTTTATTTATTTTGTTTTATTTTCTTTATATACATCTGTGAAGTTTGTTCAGCATATACTAAATATACATACATGTATTTGTTTTTAGGTAGAGCGAGAATTGCTAAAATGTCAGTCCAGGATTAATGCATAGAGCAGTGAAAGGGCCTAGGGGAGGCGGAGAGTATGACACGGCTGTAGGATAAGCGTGCCTATCATTTGAGAGACTGAAATAATATCTGCAGAGCAGTTTTTACTATCTTACAGAGCAGTTCAAAAAAAAATCTCTCTCTACACTTTCTCTCTCTAAACTTTTTTAAATAAAAAATCGATATTTCGTTAACTTTTGGATGATTTTTCGTATTATTTCAAGATAACAAATCGGGATTGTAGATTTTACATTCGACATTAAAATTTACGTTGAAAATCGATTGATTTGAATGAGGAAAAAAAAAGCTCGAAGCCCTTGTTGCGTAAAAAAAAAAATGAAAGAGGAAATCGCGCCCGCCGCAGGCACAAGAACAAGGAAATCGCACCCGTGGCGGGCGCAAGAACATGGAAATCGCGCCCATGGCAGGCGCAAGAACAAAGAAATCGCACCCACCACGGGCGTAAGCCCTTATATATAATTTTTTTTTTTTTACTATTGCGTCTCCCTCAGGCGCAAGTTCTTGAAGCATCGCACCTCCCACAGGTGCGATAGACTGTTTCTATACGCCCATGGGAGGCGTAATTTAAAAGAAAATTAAAAAAAAATTATGCTTTGTCTTTTTTTGAATATTTGCTTCAAAATAACATTTTTACATCACTGCTAGAAGAATGTTGCTCAAAATCTAACCCACTCATGTTTTAAATGTTGAAAATTTCGTAATTTTACGTTGAAATGTACTAAAATTTCAAAAACAAACATTTATTGGAGAATGAAAGTTTCCATAAAAAACTTTGAACTGCTCTGCGTTAGTAATTTATACTCTGCAAAATGCACCCCTTTGAGAGACTGCATTGGCATTTCATATGAAAGGATCACTCGCTTTACTTGGTTTTCACTTCAGCAATAGCATGAGGTGGCAAATCCTTGGAGCATGTAATGAATTCTATAGTTTAATACTAATGAAAATAAGAAGTATATACTAATAAGTAAGCATGATTATTACTTGGTTTCAAGTCAAGTTGGACAGTTCTATTTTGATGAAGATATTCCATTTCAAAAGAAAACTATAAAGAAAAAGATATGCAGAACTTCAAATCCAGGCAATTTGGGATGGAAACTCCATAAAAACTTCTAAAGCATACTAATTCGATGAGCTTTGTGATTATCATCTTTGGTTCCATAGTGACACCAATGAACTATTCAAACTCAATAAGAACATCTAAAATTTTTCAGAATATGAAGAAAAGGACATTCTTTAAGTATCATTTTCATGAAGTAATAAAGGCTAAAATATGTACAACTATCTAAATAAATAAGCAATAGTGCTATATTTTCATCTTTTTAATAATCAGATAAAAGAAATCACAACTATGGATAATGCGAGTATTGAAAAAGTTGACTAACATAATTAAACGCATGAAGGAAATTTTGTTATGAACTTATTTATATCTGCATGCCCTTATGATGTTGTCATGGTTCACTCTAAGTGCTAGAAATCATTGAAAATTTGAGTTTAGTCGATAAAGTTGGGGAAAAAAATCAACAACAATAGATTTCCAATGATAATTTTTGCAAACACTTACTTGGTTTCGAACAATCGAAAAGCACAAAACAAACATGGAAATCAATCATCTTCTTCAAAAGAATACACTTGGAATAAATTGAAGCAAAATCCTTAAAGCTCCAAAAGGAAAATCTAAAAAATTACAAGATGGCAAATGAAAGTAAAGAGAACCATTTAAAGAAAAAATGATAAGAGAGATTGAAAGCTTGTCTTTTCATGGGGCTTTTTCTCCCCTAAGTGCGTTCCCTATTTCTTTCAGAATTACCATTAGATAATCTTAATAAATGCATAAATTAGAGGCCATTGTTTTCATTTTCTGTGGCAGCAGGAGATCCATTAGTTCCTTAAAGCTACAAAGCAGTGTCCAATTTGGGATCTGTAAGAGGATCAACTATATCATCATGCTGGCATTCAAGTCTTAGTCTAGCATTATAGTTTGCAATTCATGGCTATCGATGATCTATCGAGGCATGCTCTATTGTCAAATATCAGTATCTCTATTAGTAAAATGAGCAACTCATTGAGAACAAAGTTTACGGCACAAATAAAAAGTTGTAATTTGCATAGTTAAAAGAAAAAGAGATATTTTTGGAGCTTATTAAATGCTAGATCCTATCTTAAAAATATGATCTTGTATAGTGTTCGGACAAAATAAGATTTATATAGTTATGACAATTATGTAATTTACATGGTTAAAGAAAAGAGTTTGTTAAGATTTAATATAAGTTATGAACTCTTTATTTTTCTCAAAGATCGTATATCTCAAAAAAGATATTATGAGCTTATAAGCTCTTTTAAAAAAAAAAATTAAAAATGAAATATTACCCACCATTTTGTAGCATGTTATAACCTTTAGCCAAATACCATCTAACTCTTAGTAATTGCTGAAGGTGAAGGATATGTATCAAAACTATAAACGCAAAGGAAACAAACATCAAATATATTCATCAACATGAATATAATTATATCCTTCAAGGATCCTCCTATGGCCATCAATTTTTAAATCTAGAGTGAGGAAATCACCTTGAGTTTGTACAAACCAAGTTGGCCGAAACTAGGAGCTGCTGTCCGTAAGCTTCCTTCACTCAAATTCAAGTGTTGATCTCTTTAATTTGATAATCTCTTCAAACTCGATCTCTTCCATACTCCTTTGGATTTTGAAGCCTTGATTTCACTTTAAATCTCCAAGCACAATCTTCAAAAAATATACCACAGAGGAACTACCCAATGGAACCTCCATATTTGGGTATCCAGGCACCAAGTGTATCTCAAAATTTCTGATCTATTGACTAGGAAAAGAGAACTAAAAAATGAGGAAGTTATTGGAGAGAATTTTGAAAACTTAAAAGAGAGGGAACTTTTTGCTAGCTAATGTTGTATGCGTGTGTGTGTGTGTCGGCGGCAATAGGAGGGTATATATAGACTCTCATCATATTTTTTATGCATGTTTTGCCATGTAAGCAAATTCAAATGAAATTAATTCTAAATTATTTTCAAATTCAACTTTTGAATATGCATGTAAATGTAATTTTCCTCTCATTTGAGCTTTATTTATCTCTCTAATTAATCCATGTGGGTTTGTTTGACTTAGCTCTTTAATTTAATGCTAATCCAAATTATTTAGCTTGATCAATTTAATTCCAAATTAGTTGACATTTGACTTTAACCATCAAATAGTCAAAATTAATTATGACTTTAATTTTGACTTCTTCAATTTAACCCCTTAAATTGAATTTTTATTACATTTATCCAATAAATATAATATTGCCCAAATAAAAGACTATTTCAAAAATAGTCTTTGCAATTTTATTTATCTCTATAAATAAAATCTCCAAAAGCTTGCAAACCCATTTGACTACTTAGATTTTGTGTGTGACTCCAAAGGTCCATCAATTAATTAGATATGGGCTCATAATCAACTATCATAATTTAATTTACGAATAATAATTATTGTTCTTATTTTGATTAATTAAACTCCTTTAATTAAACACTCCCTTTAAGAATTAATCTCTATTAATTCTTGGTGTACCAAATCTTCATAGACAATGGGTAGTCACGTGCCTAGGAGCTCAACCACTTGTTGAATTAATTTTCGATGCGATCCTTTATCCACTCTATGAGTATCATGCAAATACGGTCCTTCCGTTTTCTATCTCTCGATTTGAGTCTAGGGTCAAGATATTAATCGGCACCTTAATAACTCAATTGGTTATGAATCTATTCTTAATTATTGATTCCTTTTGTGACTATTAAACTCCTTAGAAACTCCATTCCAAGTAGTCATACTACCTTGCACAAGGATTTTCTTGGAATCAATTCATAATATATAGCATAGGAGATCTTCTTACTCTACGAAATGAGTAAGCAGATCCTCTTTTGGATTTCACAAACCTCTACACATTAGCCTCTTAAACTCGGAAATCTACCACAAAGATTCACTAAGTAATCAACTAAAAACTAAAAGCTTAAGCACCCATACATAAGATCGCCATGAATCTTCA
The DNA here is from genome assembly GCA_014898755.1 of Handroanthus guayacan. Taxonomy (NCBI): domain Eukaryota; kingdom Viridiplantae; phylum Streptophyta; class Magnoliopsida; order Lamiales; family Bignoniaceae; genus Handroanthus; species Handroanthus guayacan. The sequence goes on along the minus strand of JACFYI010002927.1, from coordinate 2,762,273 downwards.
AGTCAAATGACTAAATTTGTAAGCTTGGAGGAATTTTCATTGCCGACATGCCTTTTGAGCTCTCTTATGGATTCGTCACGGTAAGTTTTCAATGAATTTGTTCTTATAACAAGCAGTTGTGAACGTGCACTGATAACTCTTTATCGTTCTCCCATGAAATGAGGAGAATTCTCAAAATTCCTTTTAAGATATTACAACGGTGATACAAGTCTATCCGAATTTATGATGTCACTACAAGAAAAAGCGATTTTAGCTACGGAAATTTGAGATAGAGACGGATTAGCGAGGGAATAGAGAGGGAAAATCCGTCTCAAAAAAAACCATCGAAAATCCGTCTCTAAACCGTATAAAAATAAATTCACTCCGTTTGATACGGTAAAATTCGTCTCAAAATCCGTATCAAAGTCGCGTGTATATTTAGCGACGGTAAAATCCGTCTCTATTCCGTATAAAATATTTGATACGGTCTAACCGTATCAAATCCGTCTCAAATTATAATTTTTTAGATACGGTTTAGAGACGGAAAATACCGTCTCTAATTTCTGTAATCTTTAATACATATATGTATATTAACTTTTGATGTACTATCGTGCTAGATCTATAGTGTACGTATTATTTATACGAAAAACTTAATTTGATCACATTAATTTTTTATTTATTACCATGCTAAATCTGTAATATGTATATTATATGTATGAAAAACTTGATTTGAATAAATATTGAAATCAAGTTAAGTGATTCTATAAAATTAAATATGTATAATAGTTATAAAAAATTCATAACTCCAAGCTCCCATGATAGTTAGGTTTCAATTGTAGAATCTTAAATTACTAGCTGCTTAAAAGGATTATCTAATTTTAAGCACATCGTGAACTAGCTGTATGTATTATAAGGATGAAATACAATTGCACATCGTGAACTATTATCTAATTTTAACTCTTACTCCCGAAACTTTAATTTTTGATAGTGACACACCATCTCCATCCAATTGTTTCTGTATCCATTTTTTTGTTTAAAATACAATATAAAAATGACCAAAATGCCATTGATCAAATAAATTGATATGCATATCTTTAAAAATTTTGTTTTTATAGTAGATTGTTTTTATTTGTGTA
>JACFYI010002927.1:2747864-2758309 GCA_014898755.1 Handroanthus guayacan | reverse complement strand
AAAAAAAAGGAATAACACCCCCCTAAAGTCCTAAACTTTCAAAAAATAAGCACTACACTCCTCCGTCCATCCGTGACATTCACTCGCATGAACAATGATTTTTAGCTTGAAAAAAACGATTTTGTCCCCCTTTTTAGTTTTATATTGAGCAGTTGCAATTAGCCCCAATGGTGATGCTACTCATGTAGCAGTGGTGTCCTAGGACCCCACTGGATTTTTTTTAATTAATATATATATATATATATATAACATTAAGATATTAGATTAAAGTGTATATACATATATATACACATATATATGAGTAGGACCCACTATCAAATTGACGACAAATTAGTAAATAAAAGTTTAGGGTTCTGAAATATAAAATGTTTGGAATGTGCATAGTCAATTAGCACTACATTTGAAACTTGAAGGGGCCTCGATTTGGTAAGATTTGTTTTCTTTGATCAATGTCAAACCAAAGTAATCCTTGAAACTTTATATTTTCACATTTCTTTTTCAAGTATTGTTTTTCACTCTACCACGACTAATGCGCGTTAGCTATTTTCAACTAATTTGTCAAACTCAAGGCCATTTTGGTGATTCAAAATTTTATATTTTAATTAATGTAGTAATGTCTTAATGAATTTTTTTGTTAATCATTTACATAGTGTTTTGTATTATTGAATATGTGATTTTTTTCAATTTTTGTAGCACATTATATGTCTTGATATGCTAATTCACTATTGGTTTTTGGATACGGATAACATTTTCACATTTCATATCATTTAAACTAGAAATTTGAAGAAATAAAAATATTCAGGCTTATTATGGAAATTAAAGGGACTCCACTGAGTTAAAATTCTGGAGTCGTCATTGATTAGGGGCTTGTCACATGGAAAAAGGGCAAAATAACCCCCCTCCCCGAAAATATCGCTCAAGTTTTAAATTATTAAAATGTTGCGAGTTTTAGCAATTTTTAAATTATTAAAAATATGCCTATTAATGAAATTATTGAAAATTTATTAAAATTTTAGATTATCAATATGCTATTTGATCAAATTTACTAACTCTTTTATATATTCAAAGACATGCACTCATAAATTAAAAAATATTTTGATATAGTTGTTTTAATAAAAATATTTAATTATTTAAACAACTTTTTTATTTTTAAAACAAACAACATTTTGAAGTTCTTTATTATTTTTAAATTAGTATTTGTATTGTTTTAGAAATATATAACGCTTTACATTAAATTTATATTATTTTATTTATATTTGAATTTTTTATGTTATAAAATTATTTCTTGCTGGATTTATTTGTATATATATATATATATATAATATTTTGTTCAAAGACAATTTGAAGATCTTTATTTCGCGCTTTTCTTCCCCCCAATTTTTTTTGTTTCCTCTCCGCGGTTTTTCACTTTTTCTCCCCACGTTTCTCTCAAGCCCTAAGTCTGTTGCAGAAGTCCAATCGAAAAGGCCATTCCTCCTCTTTGCAAAATCGAAAAGGCCATTCCTCCTCTTTGCAAAATCGAAAAGGCCATTCCTAATATGGAGACGATTTATATTGTGAACGATTTATCGAAAAGGCGAAATCTCTCAGTTGCCTCCATTAACCTGTTGAATGATTAGAAGTTTGAGTTACTCCTCGTTATCGTTCTTCGCCGCCACTACCGCCCCCTCTCCCATTGCCACTGAAGGTAAACCTAGTTTGCTCTGGCAATGCCATTTAACCGTTGAAATCTATTGAAATTATTCCATTGGATGTATTGAAGTAGCTGCTTTCATAGTTTGGTGTGTGTGTTCGTTTTTATTCGTGAATTTGGGTTCTCATTTGAGGTCAAACAACTTCGTGGTGGGCGACATGTTCTAGCATAATTATCCTTTCTTGGTTTCAAAACCTAGGAAATTATCTCCTTATAGGATGAAATTTCTTCAATTTTATAATTGCCATTTTAACGTTACATCTATTTTATGTGGTTGTGTTGGTTGCGAGTCGATTGGTGATGGTTTGGAGTTTCCAAAGTGAAAAGAGCTGGGAATCTTTTTATGGTATAGATGAATTTGCATATTCAGCTTGTCTTATTAAGTTTGGCACTTTGGTTCCTTCAATTCCGATGCATAATTTGTGCTACAACGTTTGTCTTTGAGTTGTTTTCCGTGTTATGGGAGCAATATCTATTTGATTCTTCTATTAAACAAAGAATCCTTATACTGCTCATTCTATTTGAGTTATTTTCCATTTTGATTGTTTTGTTTCTTTGTAAATTGGTTTTGTTTTGTAAGTTTGGATAAGTTATAAGTACTAAATATATATAGTTAATTAGTAATTAATTTGGTTTTGTTTTGAGTTGAGCAAAAGTTGGGTGTGGTACAGAGGTGTGTAATTATCTCATGCAGGATTGAACAATACATTGCAGAGCTCTGTCTTGGATAATTGGATCTCCTCTAAAATACAGGTAGTTGTGGCTACAGTAAATAGCAATCCTCCATGTATATTGTCCTAAGCATTGCTGTGATGTTTAAAGCATTATATGATTACAAGTCAAATGCTTGTAATCTAACATTTCAATGCCTGATGGGTAAAGAAGTTTCGTTTCGAATTTCAAATGCTTGTAATCTAACATGCTTGTGTATGCTGCCAACATAGATTTCTGGAGGCATTACAAAATCAACTATCCTTTCATATTTGTGTTCAAGCAAGGAACTGAATTAGGCTACCGAGAAGTCATCCTCCTCAGCAACGGTCTTACAGTGATTGCTCTTGCAACTTTCCTGGTACACTTGCACACAAAGATGGACTCAAAAGGTCAACATTATTAAGCTTATATTGAATTTCTTCCTTTAGGATTAGTCATTGTGAGTTATGATAATTAGTTGTACCAATTATCGTTGTATCATCTACTCCACTCTGAACTAATAATTATCTGCTTTCTTGTAAGTTGTTGTTGCCATTATGTTTTGCCCCTTAAATATCATCTATCGTTCAAGTCATTTTTTCCTTATTAGATGTTTGTTTCGTTGTATTTGTGCTCCTCTTTATGAGGTAAACTTAGCGTGGACAGCACTAATCTCAATGTTACAGAACCAATTTATATTGATGAGTTAGTTTCTGATATAGTAATCCATTTTCTGTAGGTTGCACTTCCTGACTTTTTCTTGGCAGACCAACTCACCGGCCAGGTTCCACATTATGCTAATTCTTATTGGAAATGATTGCTAATCCAGAGAATAAGTTTATAAGTGGTTTGTTGGCTGTTTGATTGTAGGTACAAGCTATAAGTGGTTTGTTGCCCTCTCACCACCGACTTTCACTGAGGCAAGGGTCAATTTTCAGATCTAAATCTGAAGCTACTTTATCCACCACCACTAAAGCTTGCAAGAATTGTTAGGTATTTATCATTTTCCCACACCCATGGAGCAAATTTGTGATTCCAAATATTATAATTTTTATATTTTTTACTAATTGATGTCTGCTATGTGGATGCGTGCGTGTATGTGTGTTGTTGTGTTGTGTGTGTAATTAACTGGGTAATTAGGTGTTATATTCATAGTTAATGTACTAATTGAGGTTTGGTATGTGGGTGCCTCCGTGCTGCTGTGTTGCTGTGTTGTGTGTGTAATTAGTTGGCTAATTAGGTATTATTTGTATAGTTAATATACTAATTGAGGTTGTATGTGGGTGCGTGCGTGTATGTGTGTTGCTGTGTTGTGTGTGTAATTAGTTGGCTAATTAGGTATTATTTGTATAGTAGAGAAAAATGAGCTAATGAGATAGTATTTGTGTAATTAGATATGTCTTACGCTTGGCTGAGCTAATGAGATAGATATGTTAATCTATTGCTGAGTTATTCTTTTCTCTTGGCTGAGATAAAATGCAGCCCTACGCTTACATATATGTGCTCATATATATAGTTTACATCATAATATAATAGTGTTGCTGTATTTTAACATTTGTTGTGGGGTGTAGCTTATATGCTAATTGTGTATTTGTATTTACTTAATGTACTAATTGTGTGTATTATGTGACATATTCATGGAGCAACTTCTCTATCTTTCGTGGACCAAGGCAGCCATCAGATTACTCATGCATATCTCGACTTCTCAGATCAGTGATTAAAGGTTGCAAGAATTGGCATGTAAGATTCCATGTACTTTATTTATAATTTTGTGGTTTTTTTTTCCAATGTAGCAAGCATGTGCTAGGAAAAACAGTCTATGTTTATGGAAACTATTACTTAGTTAGATTGAATTGGTGGACTAGGATGGAGAATGGGAATTGGGGGAAGGGGTGGAGCCTTCCCATTTGATTGCTGTGGTTTATTAATGTGTTGTGTGTGCTTGAATGGTGTTATAAGAGGAAGTGTTCTTTGAGATTTTTCATGTTCTATATATGTTTTTTCTTTAAAGTTTAGATTATGTTGTAACTATGTTGAAGAGTAATTTGTTAACCATCTTGTGTTTATCTATCGTTCTGGAATTGTTATGGTATAGCGGATAGGGCATATTCTTGCCTATATTTAGTGGGTATTCTAGCCAACTAAGACTCCCATTTTATTTAATTCTAGTTATCTCTTCTAAGGGGGTGTTTTATAGTGAAATTGGAAATCAATATTATTAAATGATAAATGATATTAGAATAAATCTTAAATTTGTTTATTTATATACATAATTAAAGAATATTTTTTTATTTTGTCAATGATTATTTTCGCAAGTTAATATTTACAAATATCATGAGTAATTAGTTTTGGAATAAAAACATGTTGTTATTGTAGGAGGAAGTTTGTAAATATCCAAAGTACTTTTTAGGCTTCCAAAATTGAGAATAGTCATTAATTCATATTTATTTACTTGTTGCATATGGGTTAGATATTTGTGATCCTGGCATAATTTCTAATATAATTTTTTTATAACTAATTGAAGAAAATATTAATGTCCCTTTAAAGACAGGAGGCTCCATGATCCTTCTGTCTTCCATCATAATGTTGTGTTCAGATTGTTTTGTCAATTTTCACTTACTCAACACACATCTTAGAAATCTTTAGTTGAGGAACAAAAATGTGAATGTTATATTTAAATGCATATATTTTAGCTACGAATGAAGTCAATTCATCACATATTCTCGGAGATGTTAGATCAGTTGGTTCCTAAGTACCTAATACAGGCCTGGCCAGTGATGTCCAAGTTCTTGACTTTGTTTTACTAAGCTGATGATTTGTCCTAGGACAAGCAGCCATATTGACTAACTAGGAGGTATGCTGAAGGCCGACGCTGGGAAGGATGACTGATTATGTGGTCCCTGCTGTCATATTTAACCCTCATTTGGCTTAATAATTGTTTTGATATCATCTCCTTGTCAATGTGAATGCATGTATTAAAATTTCCATAAGTTTCCACCAAAATTATAGAAAAAAACCCTATATTATTTATACTAAAATTGACGGTACATTCCAAAATCTCTAGTTCCCTACTAATCTATCTTTTTTCCTTCCTTTCCATAGGAAACCTTTCAGTTTCCTTGGAAACTATTTACTTGTGTGTGTATATATTATAACTATATATTTTTGTTTAGTTATGCTTGTTTAGTTATGCAACATATGGAGGCTACAGATTCTGGGAGAGGCCGGTGGATATAGACCACGTGCAATCGATGATCAACTCGTGGACGAGGACTACGGAACGCGAATAAGGGCTATAAGGATGAAAACTACTACTCGGATGTATTGTCACCGTTTTTGTAGTTTGAATTGTTTTGTATTGGATTTTAAAATAAATAGTTTGTAATTATATGTGAATTTCAGCATATTGCTTTTAATATTTAGATGACAACATTATAAATTTTGCTTGTTTTGGTATTTTATTTGAGATTTTTTTTCCATTATTATCATATTTTAAACAGATTAAAAAGATAAATTAATATTTCTTTTTTTTCGGATGCATAGTTATTAGAGACGGAATAGATACGGTCCATCCATTGCTAAAATTAGAAAATAACTCACTTAGAGACGGATTTGAGACGGAAAATCCGTCTCTAAAATATCCAAATTCCGTCTCAAAAGTAAAAAAATAAAATAAAAATTGCACCCTTAGAGACGGATTTGACACGGATATCCGTCTCCAATTAGATACGGATTTGAGACGGATAATTTCCGTCTCTAATTAGATAGGGTATTTCCGTATTAAATCCGTATCTAATTAGATACGGTTTTGATACGGACATTTTCCGTCTCTAATTAGATAGGGATTTTTCGTATTAAATCCGTATCTAATTAGATACGGTTTTGATACGGAAACTTTCCGTCTCTAATTAGATACGAAAATTCCGTATCAAATCCGTATCTAAAATGAACATAGATTGATCATTTAGCGACGGATTTGAGACAGAATATCCGTATCTAGATCGCCGTTATTTTGATACGGATTTGACACGATTTTTCCGTCGCTAAATTACATTTTGGAGACTGTTTTTGTTTAAGTGGGAGACCATTTTGAGACTGAATTTCCGTCTCTAACACGTCTCAAAACCGTCGCCGAATTTTGATACGGAAAACCGTCTCAAAAATCCGTCTCAAATGTTTTGCGACCCGAGTTTTTGCGTTGGAATGATTTCCGTCTCTAAACCGTCTCTAAGTTCGGTTTAGAGACGGTTTAGATACGGTTTAGAGACGGATTTGTCCGTCTCTAAAACTGTTTTTTCTTGTAGTGTGTCCTCCTGTCATAATTCTACAACTTGGAATATTTTAAGATTACAAACATAGAGACATATTTCAAGATGCCTAACCATTAGTGCCACCATGTTCCATAACCTTGTGTAATCTAGAGGACTTCGTATAAATACATTCATAGATAATACGAGAAAATATAATGCAAGAGATGAAGATGACCATAGCAAATAACATTGACGAAAAAGACTATTTTTATAAGAGTAGATTATAAGCCAGAACCTAATTGGCTGCGAGATATTGTTCTGACAACCGTAAATGTAGATTTTTTTAGATATGAAAATAAGATACCATTTATGGGCCAAAGATTGCTTGTGAATGCCAAAAACGGTTATGGCCTAGTGCTATTACTTCTTTAATTTTTCAATCATAGGAAGTGGCTAAAGAAATAAATGTGCCATTATAACTAAGCACCTATGTTTATGGCTTTGCCTATATATCTACCATATAGCACAATCATAAAAAATGTGAAAAGAAGCTTTTAGCCAATATAGAAAATAGCGGCGACAATTGCTTAATGGAAGAATGCCTCAAATTAATACACCAACTATATTGTACATAAAGCAGATGAAAACGGGTCAGAATAACCAACCTCCAGAACCCATCAAATGTAGGTGACATTGTTTACGTGCTGGTTCATGTCCAAATTAGTTCGTCTAATTCTAACAAGTAATGATGCCTAAGATCTTTCAATTCAAAATAAACAATATCCCCAACAAATTATCATATTGCAGCTAAGACCTCTTTAGCATATAAAATTGGCATAATAACATGCCAAAGAATAATCATAACTACATCTTATTCAGTTATTCTTCTTAGCAAAGTAAATCCCAAATAGCTATATCAAGCATCAAGTCACATTGCAAAATGGAACATAAATGCATATTGTAAGAACATAGCTATCTGTCCCAAAACGAACTTCATTACTTAGTCTTATGTAGTATTTGTTGTAATTGGCATATGATATTTCCCCTCTAATTACATGATTAAGAGAGGGAAAATAATTTTGGATGGATGCCAATTGTGGTGGGAATCCAAAGATAATGGTGTGTTTAAATAGAGAGAAGTGAAATGAGTTAGTGATGTATTGATCTTTTGTCCCACATTGGAGTAATTTACGTACGTTTAGCATAATTTATTCGCAACAGTATTAGCAATTGCCTTATTCATTTTCTCCTTCTCCTTTGAAGACCGTAGCTTTATCTCATGAGTTTTCCACAAATATATAGCTATTTCTCCTCTCCATTCTCAAACTAGCTATTGTAGCTATGTGATAGACACTTTTACTCCCTGTCCTTCTCATACCTATCATGGTTTCTCAAACCACATAGTGTAGATACAGTGGTTGAATGCTTGTACATGAACAGACAATCATACCAAAACAATGGAAAGACTGATAATATGGTAGCTAAATATACTAAAAGAAAATATCGTATACAAATATACTAAAAAACTATAGTTGTGGAAAAATTGCTCTCAGTTTCTTGTTGTCCACAATAGGAGAATGGTAATAGGAAAGAGAAAACATGATCAAACAAAATCCAAAGGGAGGGAAAGCAAAGGGTACGTTTGAGCTTGTGTCCCTTTAATAATATTAGTGATATTCTTGTGCTTCAACTGAGTGTTATAGCCAGTCGAAGGTTAGTTCACCTCTCTTTGTTTTCGATGAAGTAAGAGTCTATTATAGAAAATTAAGAAAGATTAGAATTAAGAAAATGTTAAAAACATAAAAGTTAATAACATGGAATAGGGACGGGCAGTGCCAAACTGCAACCCTTTCTTTACTACTTGAAGCAAACCATCTGGAAAATATATAAGAGTGTGCATCTTCACTGTTGAAGAACAAAACACGAGGAAAAAATTATTAAAAATACATAAAGAGCACCACAGATCAAGCATGGGCATTCAAAAAAAGAGCTGATGCCCATGTTTTTTATACTACTATTACGCTGTAGTGTGAAGAAGTTATCTCATATACACCTTTCCAGAAAACACAGCAAGCTTCTTGCCCAAGAATCCCTGAGAAAACCCATTCCTTCTATTAATTAGTGGTAAAAAAAACAATTAGGATTTATTACACTTTGTCTCTTAGGAAAAATTGATTTTAATACCTTATCCCCTATGGTTTGTGTAATATAATCTTGTCGTCTAGAACCACATTAAGTATAGCACTTGTCTTTCAAAGTTAACTTTCCGGTCACTTTCTCGCCAGAATTTGATCACGACATCTTTATCCTTTTCATTTTTCACTTTGCTCCCCATAAAATTTTGGATAAAGTAATTTACCACCTAAAATTTTTTGTAATTAAGTTGTGTCCCCCAATACTAGAATAAATAGTTCATGTTCCTTCATGGTCGACTTTCTTAGTGTTTTTCGTTGGAAATAGATCACATGCAGGAGATGTCTCGTATGTAAAGAGCTAAAATGTCATTTTTTCCAATCCTTCTAACCTCAATCAATTTCACACTACGCCACCTAATCCTTCCTGTCAATGTCTTGATATGCATAAAATCAGTTGGAACATCTAAAATTCATGATTTCACCATAGGTCGTCCAAACATTAAAAGCAGGAGAGAAGTTATTGCGGTAGTTGATCAACAACGAGCAATTATAGATGTTTTGAGATAGAGAAAGAGAAAAAGAAGGCAAGAGGGCATTTGAGGTTTTGGAATTGGCAATTGGAATGGAAATTGACATTCTAAAGCTTTATAAGCGAAATGTGACCTATTTCCAGTTAAAAGATATTCAAATAATTGATGATGAAATGACTGAACTACTTATTTAGGTTTTAGAGGGCATGACTTAATTTCAAAAATTTTCAAGGTAAAGTGCTATTTGCAAAATTTTTTAGAGGGCAAAATGCAAAAATATAGGAAAAAATGCAAGTGCAGCACACATGATCAGTTTCCTAGCAAGAAAGTGACCGAAAAGTTAACTTTAGAGGGAAGTGTTATACTTAATTTGGTTTCAGGGGACGCGATTACATTATACAAATTATAGGGGGTAAAGTATTAAAATTGATTTTCCTGGGGCAAAGTGCAAAAAGTCCAAATAATTAACTTGCATTCAATGTGAAGAAATAAAAATTTATCAGAAATTAATTACTTCTTTTATTTGCTATAGGTAAGACATATGTTTTGAAATGACATAGCTATTTCCGTTTCTAAACGAAGTGCTTGAAAATGTTAGTAACATAAGAAACAAACTATATTCTGGAACTTATATTTCCTAAGAACAATTTATTCAAGCTATGTCTATGCCTAAACTGGACATACATGTAAAAATTAGCACAAGAATAAATCTAAATAAATTTGCATATACCAATGGACTATGTCATAGATCGAGCACTAACCATGATTTTTCTCTATAAAGATACATGTTTTAAATTTTATATTCAAAATAAGTACCAAATTGAAAAGATACAAAACAACATTTTTCTCTCCATGTAACCTTTCAAATCGTGGATATCAACGTCAAAATACATAGCAAAATAATAATAAAGAAAGAGTTTTCATGTAATACCCCGAGTTTTCCCTAATTAAGATTTCAAATCGTAAATTTTCTCAAATTGCTTGATTTCAATAAACGGAACACGTTTCAATTTCAATAATGAGTTTCGTGTTCGGAAAATTTCTTCACGTCGGAAGTCTCGATTTCTAACTAAATTTCAGCCCAATTACGGCCCAAAACCCACCTAAATTCGGCCCAAACATTAGCCCACATTTCAGCCCAAAT
>JACFYI010002927.1:2733618-2747764 GCA_014898755.1 Handroanthus guayacan | reverse complement strand
ATTTTGATTGTTTGTAAGTTAAAAAGTTCTATAAAATTTTCCCTTTTTTCGATCTTTTTTTTTAAAAAAAAAATCATTATCTTATCTGTTATTTAGAAAAATATCCTTTTTTCATTTTTATTTTTATTTTTTTTGTCATTTACAAACAGAGATGAAAATTATATCTACAGTTTACAATAGTATATCTAAAATTCAAATTTGAATCTGTATCTAATTCTTTGTAATTCATATTGTAGAAGTTAAATATTAATAGAGAAATATCGTTTAATCTTGCAATAATAGCTTTATAAACATAAATTTACTGTATTATTTGTAATTTCTTTAATGGGGACAGTGTTACAAAAGTAATATTGTTTCATAATCAGACAAATTTAGAACATTCCAATTTTATAAAAGAAAATTTATTTCACAATGACACAAATTCCGATATTGATAGCAGAACTAATCTCATATTAATGTCTATATATATCAGTATGTGCTCATATAAAAGGATTCTCTTTTATGATTTCCTTTAGTTTTAGTTTTATTATTATTTTTTTTTTCACAATGCTTCAATGCTGCAAGCCAAAACAGAAGGCTTATTACATATAATAAATAGTAAAAAATAAGAGCTGAATTGTAGCTTTTCTACTATTCTATCTAAAGCGAAAGAGTCTAGAAATATACTTCCATTAATATCTAAATCAATCTATTTTTGTAAATTTCTATGCATTAGTGGTTATGTTTGATATGTTTTAAGAAAAGTCAACAGCAAGAGAAGGAGGAAAGCTTTAAAAAACTACACTTTCAAACATTTTTATATAAAAAAGAGTAATTAACAAAGACAGTATTAAGCAAAGGAACTCACCAAAACAGTAATATTATTAGCTAGGGCTGCCCATATATTGCAACATGTTAAAATAAGATAATTTGTAATTCATAGCCACAATTGTTGATTAAGTGCTAATCTTGATTAAGTAAACTAATCTTCAATTAATTAAAAGATAAGACTTCTGACAACTTGAAGACAAAGACGGTGCATGCAACTTTTGACAACTTGAAGCCTCCAAACCATCTCTTGACTCTTCCAAACCGCCATTCCTTAGCCAATGGATTTTCATTTTACCTTTCAACAATTGAGGCTGCAGTTTTTGATCAAGAAGACTTGAGAACCTTTCTTGAAACTTCAAGCATCAATTGGCCGCCACTTTTTTTCTATAAATGTTGGTATCCATTGAGATTGTAATATGATTTGGAGAGGCAACAAAATTAGGAATTTGAGAGTGTATTTTAGATTAGAAAAGAGAGAAATTCCAAAGTTGTAGTGCATGAACTTTGGAATAATTTTGTAATATTGTATTTTCAATATATATTAGTCTCCGTTTTTATCAATCTCTCTTTCAATTTTATTTCCACACCCAACATATTTTTGGTATCAAAGCCACCCTTGGTTTGATATCCATTCACGTAGAAAAGAAAAATGGCTTCAACGAGTAATAGTGAACTTGCGTTCACATATTCCCAACAAGGTGTTCTAATTTTTGTTGGACAAGATTATGAATTATGGAGTATCCTAATGCGGACATTATTCGTATCCCATAAAATCTGGGATATTGTTGAAGAGGGGTATGAAATATATACTCCAGAAGAAGAAGCCAACCTTACTGCAGCGAAGAAACGGGAGCATAAAGAAAATAAGACCAAAGATGCAAAGGCCTTATTATTTATGCACCAAGGTGTGAGTCGATCCATTCTTCCACGCATTACAGGTGCGAAGACGTCAAAAGATGCATGGGAAACTCTCAAAAAATAATTCGGTGGTTATGAAAAAGTTATCTCCATAAAATTACAAAATTTATGGCGAGATTTTGATAATCTAGCCATGAAAGATACAGAGAACGTGCAAGAATTTTTTTCTAGAGTCTCTACAGTAGTCAATCATATCAGAGGATATGGTGATACTGTTGAAGATCGAAAAATTATTGAAAAAGTCCTACGATGCTTGCCGGCGAAATTCGAGCATATTGTTGCCGCTATAGAAGAGTTCAAAGATCTATCAAAATTATCTTTGGATGAACTTATGGGTCCATTAGAAGCCCATGAAAAAAGAATGAGCTAATTTTCAAGTTAAAGCTTGGAACAGGCTTTTCAAGTAAAAGCCAACGTGTCAAGACAAGAAAAGAAAAAAGACGGTGAAAAAAAAAGTGGCCAATTCCAAAAAGGTGCATGTGGAAAAGGCCGTGGTAGATACCAAAACCCCCAAACTCGAGGACGAGGAAGAGGAGGTAATTTTATGCAAAGAAATTTTAATCAAAATTCAGATTTGTATTGTCGGATATGCAGAAAAAATAGCCATGACACCAAAGATTACTGATTTAAGTGCAAAAGATGCAGAAACGCAAATCACTTTGAAGAAAATTGTTGGTATAAAGATGGAGATAAAAATGAAGCCAACTTCACAGATACCGATCAGGTATTTTATTCATGTTTAAATTCTCAACAAAATTTTGAGAATATTTGGTATGTAGATAGTGGTTGCAGTAATCACATGTGTGGGAATAAGAAAATATTTGTGAATTTGGATGAGTCATATTCATCTGAGGTGAAACTTGGAGATGGCAAGGCACATAAAATTACTGGAATTGGAGCAGTTGCAGTGCAGACTAAAGAAGGTAACACGAGTATAATTAAAGATGTGTTCTATGTGCCTGACTTGACTCAGAATTTATTAAGTGTTGGTCAGTTACTGAAAAAAGATTACAAAGTGGAGTTTAATAATGACCAGTATGCCATTATTGACAAGCAAAAAAATATTACAATGGCAAAAATTAAGATGAGTTCAAATAAAGTGTTTCCTCTTAATTTGCCATTAACTGAGAAAATAATACTTCAAAGTACGACTGATGAAGATTACAATCTTTGGCACCTGAGATATGGACATTTGAGCTACAAAGGATTAAGTTTGTTGAAAAAGAAAAATATGGTATTTGGTCTTCCAAATATTCCAGATTAAGGCGAAACATGCAAAGGATGTATTTTTGGAAAAATGAATCGTCTACCATTTCCAAAAATTTCATACAGGGCCAAAGCTCCACTCGAGATTGTACATGCTGATATTTGTGGACAAACACAGACGCCATCTCTAAATGATAACAGGTATTTTTTGTTATTTGTTGATTATTATACTAGAATGATGTGGGTTTATATTTTGAAACAAAAGTCAGAAGCATTTCCAAAATTCTTGGAATTCAAAGCTCGTGTGGAAAATCAAAGTGGTAGAAAAATAAAAACGCTTAGAACTGACCGAGGAGGCGAATTTATTGGAAAATCCTTTTTAAATTATTGCAAAGAAAAAGGAATTCATCGACAACTGACAGTTCGATACACTCCACAACAAAATGGAGTGGCAGAACGAAAGAATCAAACTATTGTCGAAATGGCTCGAAGTATGATGGCAGGCAAAGGATTACCAAAAAGTTATTGGGCAGAAGCTGTAAATGTAGCCGTCTATATTTTGAATCGTTCACCTATAAAGGCGGTTCCAAATAAGACTCCGTATGAAGCATGGTATCGAAGAAAACCTCAGGTAAATCATCTCAAAGTTTTTGGCTGTATTGTTTATTCACATATTTCTTCCCAGAAAAGAGAAAAATTTAATGATAAAGGTGAGAAACTCATCTTTGTTGGTTATAGTGACGAATCTAAAGGATATCGTTTACTAGAACCAAAAACAAAGAAACTCATTATTTCTCGAGATGTTATTTTTGATGAAAAACAGTCATGGAATTGGGGAGAAGATGAAAAGATGAATACAAAGATTGTATATCTGCTTGGACCCACTTCTACTTCTCCAAGAAAAGAAAACGAACCAAGTACGAGTGGAAGCACCAGCTCAAGCTCCAGTCCGAGTCCTAGCTCATCAGATTCATCTGCTAGACCATATTTAGAGTCTGAGAGCCCAATAAGAAAGGTAGAAGTCTAAGAGAAATTTATGAATCATGTGATGTTGCTTTTTTCTCTTGTGAGCCACAAACTTTCAATGGAGCTGCTAAAGATGAAGTATGGCAAAAAGCCATGGATGAAGAAATCGCTAGCATTGAAAAGAATAAGACGTGGGAGCTTGTAGAACTTCCCGAAGAAAAAAGTGTGATCGGGGTAAAATGGGTCTACAAGACAAAATATAAGGAAGATGGTTCAATTCATAAGCACAAAGCTCATTTAGTAGCAAAAGGATATTCTCAACAACCAGAAGTAGATTTTAATGAAACATTTGCTCCAGTTGCTCGAATGGAGACAATAAGGATAGTCCTAGCTCTAGCAGCATAATTAGAGCTACCGGTATGTCAATTGGATGTCAAATCAGCTTTTCTAAATGGAGAATTAG
Organism: Handroanthus guayacan; assembly: GCA_014898755.1. Taxonomy (NCBI): domain Eukaryota; kingdom Viridiplantae; phylum Streptophyta; class Magnoliopsida; order Lamiales; family Bignoniaceae; genus Handroanthus; species Handroanthus guayacan. Next base: position 2,743,401 of record JACFYI010002927.1, on the reverse strand, counting down.
AAGAAGAAGTTTACGTCCAGCAACCAGAAGGGTATATTGTAGATGGATAAGAAAATAAAGTATATCGACTTAAGAAAGCATTGTATGGATTGAAACAAGCTCCACAGGCCTGGAATAGCAATATTGATAGCTATTTCCAGAAGAATGGATTTCAAAAGAGCCAAAGTGAACCATCATTATATGTGAAGAAAACAAGTGAGCAAAATTTTCTTATAGTCTGCCTTTATGTTGATGATCTAATCTTTACAGGGACAGATTTAATGATGATGGAAGAATTTAAAAAGGCTATGATGGAGAAATATGAGATGACAGATCTTGGTTTGATGAAATATTTTCTTGGAATTCAAGTCCGTCAGTCCAAAGGAGAAATATTTATTTCTCAAGAAAAATATCTTGAAGAGCTGTTGAAAAAATTTCAGATGAGCAATTGCAAATCAATTTTAACTCAACTCGTAGTCAACGAGAAATTGCAATTGAATGACGGAGCAGATAAAGTTGATGCAAAGACATATCGGAGTTTAGTTGGCTCATTGATTTATTTGACGAATACACGTCCAGATATTGTCTATCCAGTTAGTTTGATATCAAGATTTATGCATGAGCCAAGTAAATTACATTATGCAGCAGCAAACATAATTTTAAGATATCTTCAGGGCACAAGAAAACTCGGCATCAAATATGTCAAGGAGAAAGAAAATAAATTAGTTGGATACACAGATAGCGATTGGGCTGGATCATTAGATGATCGGAAAAGTACGTCTGGTTATGTGTTTTGTTTGGGTTCTAAAATTATTTCTTGGGCATCCAAAAAGCAAAAGACGGTGTCACTCTCATCCGCAGAAGCAGAATATATTGCCGCCACTAACGCCGCTTGTGAAGCTGTTTGGCTAAGACGAATTTTAGCAGATGTTTATCAAGACCAACACACTCCCACGATAATATATTGAGATAATATGTCAACAATCGCAATGACGAAGAATCCAGTCTTCCATGCAAGGTCAAAGCATATCGAGCTTCGACATCATTTTATTAGAAGCCATGGCAATAATCAAGAAATTCAGCTAGAGTTTGTGAACACAAAAAAACAGTTGGCAGATGGATTCACAAAAGCAATCAGTTCGGAAAAATTACAGCAATTCCGATATGAAGTACGAATTACAAATTAAAAGGGGGTGTTAAAATAAGATAATTTATAATTCATAGCCACAATTGTTGATTAAGTGGCTAATCTTGATTAAGTAAACTAATATTCAATTAATTAAAAGATAAGACTTCTGACAACTTGAAGACAAAGACGGTGCATGCAACTTTTGACAACTTGAAGCCTCCAAACCATCTCTTGACTCTTCCAAACCGCCATGCCTTAGCCAATGGATTTTCATTTTACCTTTCAACAATTGAGGATGCAGTTTTTGACCAAGAAGACTTGAGAACCTTACTTGAAACTTCAAGCATCAATTGGCCGCCACTTTTTTTCTATAAATATTGGTATCCATTGAGATTGTAATATGATTTAGAAAGGCAACAAAATTAGGAATTTGAGAGTGTATTTTAGATTAGAAAAGAGAGAAATTCCAAAGTTGTAGTGCATGAACTTTGGAATAATTTTGTAATATTGTATTTTCAATATATATTAGTCTCCGTTTTTATCAATCTCTCTTTCAATTTTATTTCCACACCCAACACAACATTCATAAAAGTAGCAAACCATGTTTTGTTTGTACAACACAGAACAACAATACTTAGGCCCATAGCTGCACATATGCCATGCACAAAAACTATTACTGTTCACTAGCATATGCAACCGAGTTTCGATGCAAAAAAAATCAAAATATAGATAAGGGAAGCACATGAAGCAAAACTATTTACAAACACAAATCATCATTCTGTGTCTAAATATAGCTTCTGTCATTCAAAATGCATAACAGAGCAGATATTTTGTCACCATTTGGCAGCCTGAATCATTCAGTCGTTCTTTGATTTTTCATTATGTACAATAGCGTAATCGTTCTCATCTTCACCTGCATAATTCAATGAAGTTTCATTGAGCAATGAAACATGATCAGAATAAATGTTCCATGGTACGATTGGAGACAGAAAAAAAATGCAATGTGAAGGAAAACATAACCTGAGAGAATTTCTTTGAATTTCTTCTGAGATGTTGACGATTCAGAAGCAAATCTATGATCTAATGATTTTGTTTTAATAAATAAAGATGTAATATCAATAGATGTTTTTATTTGATAATGAAAAAAATAATAAATAAATGCTTGCATAAAAAATTAAAAAAAAAACATATTATTTAAATAGCATTATTACTATCAAAGCACAGGCGTCTCCTTATTGCTGTCCTTACAGCACCGCAATCGTCGGCATCGTAAGTGATTCGAATCCCAGCAGATGAAGGCGTTGCAATGCTTTTTTCTTTATCTTGAACCAATTTTATGATTGTGTACTGAGTCTGGTTATTTTCATGATAGACTTTGATCATCTTTTTATGCTTGACAATGTACTTCTTGTGCTTTAAAGTTTCATTCATTTTCTGCACAGATGGCGTGTCTTCCCATATTGAAAAAGATAGAAAATTAATGTATAGCGATCACCTGACAAAACATGAATCTTAGTTGGAAACTTACTGCATTATTCATTTCTAGGGCTGCGATTGCGTTCATATTTATAATCTTCACTGCATCCTCACCAAATGCCGCTGCTTTCAGTGATCCAGTATCGTAGAAAATGTTTACAATAACCATTTCTCTAACAAAATTTTATTTATACAATGATTGGTATATTTACAGATTGAGTTAATGACAGGAAAAAAAACAAGTTGAAGCTTACAATGATGAAGAGAAATATAAATAAGCTATATTTGCACTCACCTAGCTGTTGCATTGCCTGTGTGATGGCATTTCTAACATTCTATAATCCAATTAAATTCTACTGCATAAGATGCATGACATTTTTCACAACCAATACAAAAGAAACGTTGGCTGTTGCTGCTAACTTTTAAATTTACCCTCAACAAAAATTTATCAGCCTGTTCCCAACAATCAAGTAAACTGTTAAATTAAGAAATACATGAAGCTATATGGCACAAATAATTGTCAGAAAAGTTGGTAAAGAAATCACATTTTCATTCCAAGCTGCATCAGAAATCGTATGCATCTTTCCAGTAACTTGAATCATAGACTGCTGAACTCTTATCATATCTTCAATGTGCAAGATTGCCTCCTTGATATCCTTTTGATTAGTAACTCGCCTAACAAAAATTCCACGTAAGAGTTTAAGTAATATCAATGTTAAATTTTGATGATGAAGCAAAGCAAAAAAGATCCTTTGGAAAAAAAGGCGAAATAAGAGGAAACTCACGATTTCTACAACTTCTGTACTTCTGGAATTAGAGAATCAATCACCACAGAAGTTAAGGACGTAGAGCCAAGAGAAATCCCTACAGAGAAAAAAATAGAATAATTTTTTTTTTAATTGTTATTACAATCACTTTTTGTTTTGGTTAAAAAGTAAGATATTGTGACGCCCCCCGAAACCCCGGGGATGTATGAACCCGAGATTCGAGGTGCATCACTCGCGTTCCATACGATCTAGATCCAATTCAGAAATTTACAACATAAACATTCAATCTAACTCCCAAGAATAACGATAAGACGAAACAAGCTAAGTTCCACAATATAATGTTACAATCCCAGTATCCCAAAATACATAATACGTCAACTTATCATTACAAGCCATCCCTTAATACAAACTAAGTTCAACAGCGAGAAACTAAGCCCAAAATACAATAGCGATTACAAATCCAAACCAAGCTATGCAATCTATCATAAAATTCATCCGTTCAATTGTTCGTTCAAAGCTCAAGAACCTACATGTTAAATCGGGTCATGAGTCCACTGATCCAGTAAAATTTATGGCATGCAAACGAGGATAAGAGTTCAAAGAACATGGGCATAACAAACGATATGACAAGAATGTGATTTGGATAACAAGTCAAGACAATCAAGACGATCAATATACATATATACATATCAGAAACATTTATCACATTCGAGTCAATAGGCTGAACAAGCTATTTGGTAGGTCTATCACCCTTATATCTTCAACATAAATATTTCGCCTTATCCCTCCAACTTCCGAAGGAGCTCAATCATTCAAAAAACATAGCCGATGTATGTGCTTAGGGTAGTGCTTCAGAATTCTACCTCCAGAATTCATCCGAACTACCCGACAATCAGGGATTTCAAAGGGTCCTAGTCGACAATCCGATATTGCCCAAGTTCGGTCCCCAAGAAACTCCACAGGGCCCACATTCAATCAATCGTATGGCTTACAAACGGAATGGACATTCAATAAATCAATAAACCGGCATGGCATACGTTCTATGGCCAACAATATCAATAACATTTCAAATAGGCTAAACGTATTCAATCAATCGATCATTTCGGAAATTAGACTATGGACTAGTGGGATGTCATCTTAAAACTTTGTATTACGTTTGAATGATTGGATATGGACTCAAGATGTCAAGAAATAGGGATTCAAAACACAAGAAATCAAATTAGGTCCGAAACTGGGTGCTTGGGCATGCAGACAGGCGCTTGAGCGCCCAAAACACAAATTTTGGACCGTGGCTGGGCGCTGGGGCGCCCGTGCCACTGGAATAAATGGTCTTTTGGTCCGAGAGCCAGCGCTTGGGCACCCAACAATGTGCGCATGAGCACTGACTCTCGGGTTGAAATTCGATTCTTCGTCTTTTGATTTTCTTCGAATTTTTTATCCAAAAATACATTTTTAAGGTTCTAATATACGTAAAAACATTTTTAAGACATCATTTCAGGTTTTGGTTTTGAAATTTTTCGAGAGATCGTTTCAACGTCAAAACATACGATTTTGTCCATATCCTTTATTTTTAATCAAATTTTTAGTTCGTTTCTCCTCTTAGTCCGTGGTCCATTATTCAAAACTTAATCCCACACATCAATGTAAGAGTCAAGAACGATTTATTTAGCATGGGATCTACGTAATCAAGGATTTGAGCATGAATAGGCAAGAATAGCAAATAACCGCATGAGTTCACATGCTCAACACATCAAAGGACATCTTATATTCGATAACTTGAAGCATGCTCGATTATTCAACGAGAAAGCTGGAAACATATGCTCATGGAGAAGAGAAAAAGCTATAAATCTTACCTCTAGGAGCTTAATCCGAAAATATGATCGATCCAAGCTTATAATCACACCTATAACCATATATATATACATTCATGTCAAACACTATCATATATATCACTTAACCAATCTTAAAACACAAGCCTAAGACCACTTACCAAGAATTGGAGTGAGAGCACACACATACACAAGAATCTCCCTTAAAGCTGAAATCGGTTGAGAGAAGAAAACAAAATGAGTCAAGGTGTTTAAGTGTTTGAGTGTTTGAAGTTTCTACAGAAATTTTTTGGAACCAAATGAGCTTATTTATAGATGAAGAATGGGGTTAAAATGAAGAGAATCTTTAAGCCTAAACCCCCCAAAATAAATACCAAAAGTTTGGGACAAGTTTGAGTGGCTAATGACAACATAGGAGTGGATGGATTGATAGAAAATTTCAATCTATCACAAGGCAAAAGGGCTATTGCAGCTGGAGCAGATTTCAGATTCCATTTTCTTTTATTTATTTATTTATTTATTTAATTTCATTTGTGTCATTTTGGTCAATTATATGGCTAGACATTGGGCTTATGCTTTGGGCTTGAAATGAGCTTGTAAATTGGGCCAACGAGGCTTATATTTGGGTCGAGACGCGACGAGAAATGAAATGTGTTGAATTAAATTTTTTTGTTAATGCACAAAACAAGTTTTGATTTTTTTTTTTTAAATGATACTTGTTTTGAAATCGAAAAATTTTTCGAAAATTTATCAACTCAAAAATTTTAAATTTAGGGAATTCTCGCATGTTACACTCTCCCTCTTAAAAGAATTTGGTCCCCAAATTTATATCTTATTCAAACAAGTGGGAATACTTGTTCCGCATTTCATCCTCACGTTCCCATGTGGCCTCTTCTACTTTCTGATTCCTCCAAAGAACCTTAACTTGCGGTATCCTACGATTCTTAAGCTCACGGACTTGAAAATCTAAGATACGAACGGGCTGCTCTACGTAAGAGAGGTCGCTCTGAAGAGGTATATCAAGATGTTCTATAACGTGCGATGAGTCAGGATAATACTTCCGCAGCTGAGACACATGGAACACGTTATGGATTCCTGTTAAGTTCGGCGAAAGATCTAATCGGTATGCTACAGGATCAATTCGTTCCAAAATTTCAAATGGTCTTGTATACCTAGGGCTCAGCTTTCCAGTTTTGCCCATTCTCCGAATTCCTTTCTGGAGAGAAATTTTCAGAAACACTCGATCTCCCACGTTAAATTTCAAATCTTTGCTACACTTATCAGCGTAGCTCTTCTGGCGATCCTGAGCCATTTTCATGTTTTTTTTTTATGACTTGGACCTTATCTATAGCTTCTTGTATCAACTCAGGTCACAATGCATCCTTATCTGAGCTCGAGGTGCTTTTAATCTCATCTATATCCCAGTGGAGGGATTATCTGCATTTCCTACCATACAATGCCTCATATGGAGTCATTTGAATCAGAGGCTTGGTAGCTGTTGTTATAAGCGAACTGTACCAGCGGTAGGTACCTCTCTCAATTTCCTGGAAAATTCAGAATACAAGCGCGTAGCATATCTTCCAATGTCTGAATTGTCCTCTCCGACTGTCCATCAGTCTGAGGTGTGCAGCAGTACTGAATAGTAACTCTGTCCCCAAATGTCCTTGCAGGCTCTTCCATAGTCTCACTGTAAATTTGGGATCCCTATCGGAGAAGATACTTTGAGGGATTCCATGCAATCGTATGATTTCCTTTACGTAAATCTCAGCGAGCTTCTCAACATTATACTGGGTCTTAACCGGCAGAAAATGTGCTGCTTTGGTAAGTCTATCTACTACAACCCAAATACTATCACATCCACCTCTTACCACAGGCAGGCCTGTCATGAAATCCATCGTGATCTGTTCCCATTTTCAGCTTGAAATTGGGAGTGGTTGCAACTTTCCAGATGGTCTCTGGTGTTCTGCCTTCACCAGCTGGCAGGTCAAACATTTCTAAACGTATTCAATTACATCATTCTTCATTCCATTCCGCCAGAATTTCTACTTTAGGTCCTTAAACATCTTTGTTCCTCTTGGATGTAATGAATACTTGGTCTGATGTGCTGTATATTCCCTCATCAGTGCAGGAACTACAATCCGATTCCTGAATCATAATAACCCATCAATGTCGATCCTAAAATCAGGTTTCATCTCTCTTTAGTTTCTGAACCCAATCGTCTTCTCCTTGAGCTCTTAGGATCTCACTGTACATTTTTGGGTAGATGCTCATGCTTAATAACTTTCCCTTACGACTTAGGGCATCTACAATGACGTTTGCTTTTTCTGGATGATAGGTGAGAGTAAAATCGTAATCCTCCAAGAATTTCATCCACCGTCGTTGTCTTCGATTCAGGTTCTTCTAGCTAAAGATATACTTTAAACTCTTATGGTCTGTAAATACTTCTACCATAGCTCTGTACAGGTAGTGACGCCACTTTACTAGAACAAAGATTACTGCTGCTAGCTCTAAATCATGAGTGGGATAGTCACCTCATGATTTTTCAACTTTCGTGATGTATACACGATCACTTTTCTGTGTTGCATCAAAACACAACCTAATCCTTCTTTTGAGGCGTCTGTATACACAGTAAACTCTTCTGACCCATCGGGCAGCGCGAGTCCAGGAGCTGTTGCCAATCTTTTCTTTAACTCTGAAAAACTCTCATCGTACTGTTTGTCCCAAACAAACTTCCTATCAGTTTGGTTCAGTCTGGTGAGTGGTCCAGCCAACTTGGAGAAATTTTAGATAAATTTCCTATAATATCCAGCTAACCCAAGAAAACTCCTTATTTCAATAACTGTTGCAGGTCTTTTCCACTTTTGGACCGCTTCAACTTTTTCTGGATCCACTTCTAATCCATTTTTTGATATAATATGGACTAGAAAAGTCACCTTATCAAGCCAAAATTTGCACTTACTGAATTTGGCATATAACTTGTGCTCCTTCAAAGTTTGAAGAACAATTCTCGAGTGTTCTTCATGCTCCTCTTCAAATCTGGAATAAACCATAATATCATTGATGAAAATTACGACGAAGCTATTGAGGTATGGGCGGAACACTCGATGCATCAGATCCATAAATGCTGCAGGAGCATTGGCTAGTCCAAAGGGTATGACTACAAACTCAAAATACCCATATCGAGAATTAAACACAATCTTAGAAATATCTGCTTCTTGTATCTTTAATTGGTAGTACCCCTATCTTAAATCCAACTTAGAATAGACAGCTGGTCCCTGAAGATGATCAAACAGCTCGTCTATGTGGGGTAAGGGATACTTCTTCTTGATGATCACTTTATTCAGTTCTCTGTAGTCGATGCACATCCTAAGTGAACCATCTTTCTTTTTCACAAATAAGACCGGAGCTCCCCAAGGTGATGAGCTCGGTCTTATGAAATTCTTGTCCAGCAGCTCTTGCAACTGTTCTTTAAGCTCTTTCAGTTCTGCTGATACCATTCTATAGGGAGTCGTAGAGAATGGCGCTACTCCAAGGATCGTCTCAATCACGAATTCAATCTCTCGATCCGGGGGTAATGAGTTCAACTCTTCTGGAAATACCTCAGGAAACTCTTTTACCACCTTAAAATCTTTCAGTTCAATCTTGTCCTGAGGTTTATTGATCAGGTAGGCCAGAAATCCTTGTCCACCTCTCTTAATTATCTTTCTGGCCTTTATTATTGAAATGATGGGTACACTATCAATAGCGTTTGAACTTAAGGTACCAACTCCTACTCTGGTACCTAACTTGATTGTCTTGGCATAACAGTCAACTATTGCTTGATGTCTAAACAACCAATCCATCCTTAAGATAAGGTCGTAGCCTTGGATTGATAATTCTATCAAGTCAGTACCAAAGTTCATATTTTTAATAACTATAGGGCACCTAGGATATTTAATCCTAGTTTCATAACATCTTTCTACAGGTGTGTGAATTTCATAAGAAATGTTCATTTTCTCGGATGGTAAGTCTTTCTTATTAGCACAATCAAGGAAAATAAATGAATGCGTAGCACCAGAATCAAAGAGAGCTTTACAAATAAAATTCTGGATGAGGACCTAACCTTCAACCACCTGGTTCGGGTCCACGCCTTCCTCTCCCGTCAAGGCATATGCTCTCGCTTTGACCTGGGGACGTCCAGTTGTACCTTGTTGCTGGCTCTGCGTCCCTGCATTCCTGCTTTTTATTTTTTGGGCAATCTTTAATTGTGTACTGGATCACTTTCGCAGATGAAACATCTGCCTAACTTCTTCTAGAACTTATCTTTAGTGTAGTTTGTACCACTACAGTTCCATATTTTTCTTTCCCTTGACCTGCAGGCGCTTTTCCTTTGTCTGTTGGTGCAGACGTATTTCCAGTCTTGGGCTTTTTATTAAAGTAACCCTTCTTTCTTTTCTCAGAATCTGACTTGCTTATCCATTTGCCCTTCTTTTTATCTCCAATTCTGTGGAGTTCCTGAAACTCCACTTCTAACTTCATTGCCGTTTTCACGGTACTATCATAGTCTTGGGGCCTATTAATAGCTACAGCTCTCCTTAAGTCCAGCTTTAGGCCCTCTATGAAC
>JACFYI010002927.1:2648426-2659459 GCA_014898755.1 Handroanthus guayacan | reverse complement strand
CTTCGACACTTCCGTCTTAGAAAAACAAGCAAATCTTCCGACCCAATTTCTCTGGCCTCACGAGGACTTAGCCTACACTTCTCAAGATGAACTCAAAGAACCCCCAATAGACCTTAAGGGCTTCTTCAATGGCGATCAAGAAGCAACCCTTTTAGCTGCCTCCCAAATCAAAACTGCATGTCTGAAACACGGTTTCTTTCAAGTTATCAATCATGGTGTAGATGAAAGCGTAATACAATCTGTCCATCAACAGATGGATGCTTTCTTTAAGCTTCCTTTGAGCAAGAAGCTTTCGGTGAGGAGAAAACCGGGTGGGCTTTGTGGGTATTCGGGTGCCCATGCTGATAGATATTCAGACAAGTTGCCGTGGAAGGAGACTTTCTCGTTTACTTATGAACATGCAAATAGTTATGTTCTTGATGTCGTTAATTATATCAAGTCTGTTCTTGGACAAGAGTTTGAAGAAATGGGGTGAGATTAATATATTTATATTTATTCATTTTGTCTTTTTCTTTTTTTCAATTTTTGGGTGTTTTATCTTGTGTGATAAAAGTCATGCAATGAGTTTACATGGAGGTGATGCTAAAGTAAGAATTCAATATGATGATTAAGGTCCATAATCTTGTCAACTCTGTTTTCTCAGGATTTCACTCACGTTGCTGAACTAAGTTTGACCAGAATTTTGTTTTTTTCTTGATATTTACATTGTAGAATAGATTTTTTTTTTTTATTATGATTTCTAATACTATAATGAGTAGCAGTAATTAGTCTTATTCCTATGAATATAACTATGACCATTTATTTATCACTCATATTATACTCGTAAAACTCAGAAATTACTGATATTTGTGAATTACGAATGGGATAATACAACGGGACATAGAGATTATTTTTAGTAACTATGAGAATGTTTGTACAAGGAGTCTTCTGTTGTGGGCTTAAGTGTATCTTACTCAAAGGTTATCTCGTACCAGTTAATTTCTCTCATAGTAGAAGATTCAAAGCTCTTGTGGACATAGACAGTTTTGTCAAACTATGTCAATCTCTGTTTTTGTTTAGTTTTTATTTGTCATATAACATTATTTGTTAGATATGTGATATATATGTAGATTCTGAAAAATCAAATCTCGTACATTAATTGCTTTCCTTGTGCAAAACTCAACAGGTATGTTTACCAGACATATTGTGAAGCAATGAAAACGTTGTCTCTAGTAATCCTAGAGCTCTTGGCAATAAGTTTAGGAGTTGATCGATTGCACTACAGGAAATTCTTCGAAGATGGAAGCTCAATAATGAGGGGAAACAATTATCCACCTTGTCGAGAAGCTGGACTAACTCTTGGAACAGGACCTCATTCTGATCCAAGTTCCTTAACAATACTTCATCAAGATCAAGTTGGAGGTCTCGAGATCTTTACGGACAACAAATGGAAAGCAATTAAGCCTCGTCCTGATGCCTTCGTTGTTAACATTGGCGACACGTTCATGGTACTCATGCACTAATATTCTCATACTTTCAATTTACCAAGCATCATTTTAAATCGTCTATTTCAATTCATGTCTGATTGATACATGTCAGACGTACATATTGCATTTACAACTATATTTTTATGAAGAAATATATATATATATATATATAGGACAAATTAATGATGAAACATGTATTGTAATAGAAAATTCCAGCTGTCTTAACATAGGACAATTTTATATTTCTCATGTATTGAGAAATTATTTGTATTATTGGATTTTGCTTTGGAAGGATTCATAAGCGTGCATTGATTGCCCAATATGGCTAAAATTTGGTGACTTGCAATAATGTGTTCAGCAGGAAAGACAAAGATGGGACAAGCACCCTGTCGCATTTATGCTAACTGCTGATAAAATATATGTATGGTAGCATGAAAATAGGTTCTTTTTCTAAAAAGGACTAGTCATGTAAATGTGCCCACAACCTTCTAGTGTTTTTTTCTTTCTAACTTTTTGTGTTCTATAGTACACAATTTTGGCGGCACGTGTGATATAGTTAAGATACGTTAATATATAATTTAAAGCCTCTTGGATAAAGTGATACCGATAAAAATCCCTCTTTAATGAAAGATTTTTAAAAGTTCAATCCCCTACCAAAGTTGTGGTTGAAATTCTCTCCGTGCATAGGGTTTTAGCAGGAAGGTACGCTTTTCTTTGGTACTTAAGGGCACACAAACGATCATGGGAGGTGTGGATCCTGCCAACGGTATTTGGCTCCAAATAATCTATTTCAATACATTTTTTCTCTCGTATTTTATTATACGAATGTACATTAAGTATACTAAAACTTTTATCATAAAAATATGGGGTTATGAATACGATACACTTGATATGCATTTATAAAATAGAAGAACATATGGAATACCCTTTTAAAATAGAAAATCTGAACTGATCCTTGTATACTTTTACGTTAATTAGTGCTAAAATTGATTTATATACTCCTAATAAGATGAGGTTCTTAAAGCATCGCAATACTTGATAAACAACCTTCTAGAGTACAAATAACGCGTGATTTTGACATGATTTGGTCTAGTTATGCACGTATGCAATGTACATACCATGTTAGACCAATACGTGGCCCTCCACATGGATATGGGCAATCAAACACCAGATAGATAAGTCCAACCACATACCCATACCATATTCTACGTTATCCATGACATTAGAATACAAATACTATACGTCATGAAATACGTATAAATTCATGATTTGGCACCTACATATGCAGGCATTATCTAACGGAAGATACAAGAGTTGCCTGCACAGAGCAGTGGTGAACAAAGTTAGTGTAAGAAGATCATTGGTGTTCTTTGTGAACCCAAAAGAAGACAAAATAGTGAGGCCCCCACAGGATCTTATGAGCGGACAAGAGGCAAGACAGTACCCGGATTTCACATGGTCACATTTGAGAGAATTCACACAAAACCATTACCGGGCAGACACTGCTACACTACAAAACTTTGTCCAATGGCTTTCATTACTCCAACAAAAATGATGAACGAAGACGTACATTTTTAAGAAAAAGGAAAAAAAGAAATATGGTTTGATATGCATATGTTATCTTTGGATGCTGTTTGTTGAGGGTTTTGTTTTGTTTTGTCTTGTGTTGTCCCTGTTTTGTTTGAATAAATTAAAGTTGTATGTGAATGAGTAGAAGGGTTGCTTTTCTTGATAAGTTTTTTATTTGGTTTTATCTTCTTTTTTGTCTTTCCTTTGGATGGATTGCTTGGACTATTCTCTGGGGGTTGTGTGTGTGTGTGTACTGTGTAGTTCAATTAGTATGAGTTAATGTTGTACATGTATGTATGTATGTATGTACAGATCATGGTTAATTGTTAATTTGGGTTTCTTGATGTTGATTTAGTTGTGGCGTTTGGGATGCTCGGAAAGTTGTAATGGAATTTGAGTTTTATCACATTAAGTACTTTGTGGTCCTTAATTATTATAAAATATTCGACTTAAGTCATTGTTACTATCCAAAGGACTAGTGTATCTAAGGCAGTCAATAGAGCGGATTTTGTATAAATCTGATCCGTATTCAATCCGAGTAATAGGATTTTTAACCAATTAATTAATAAAATATCTTATGAATAAGATTTGATTATAAATATCCGTAAACAAAAGTATATGGTTCAGATATAGAATTAAGCAATCCGATCCGTTAAATATTAGAATCTGATAATATTAATAATTTGTATAAATATGTATATGTACATAAAATAAAATTTGCTAGAAAACTAAATTCAAAAGTTGTAGGATTTGATTTAATTATGATTTATATCTAATAAACCTAACAATTATATATACTTTAATATTAGTAGTAAATATTAGTGACTATATCTTTAATGTTATTTATTTATTTATTTATTTTGTATTTTTCGGTTTTGGGTTCGGAACGAGCTCTTGGATCTTTATCGGATTCAAATCCGGTAACAAAAGTAAAAATCCTATATAATTGGGATCTGGAATCGGATATGAATTTATTAATTCAGATCGTACAATTCCAATTCGAATATGACCCGTTTAGAATCCTAAATGTATCACTTAGTCACACCAGAGTATCAATTTTAAGTATTTCTAACTTATTAAGAGAGATATAATGTAATTACGGTTGAAGATTGATTTTAATAACAATGATGATAGGATATTTGATGCATGCACCAAGTTAGGATTTGAAGTAAACATGAACTCAGATTATTCTATATTATCTTCTTGATATTATTTTATATATCTTTATTTGTCTCTTTAAGTAATTATATCTTACTCCCATTGTAGAAACTAAAGCATCGCATTTTACCTCGTACACATAGACTTGTTTAGACTAGCTACCACTCTAATTAAATGTGGATTTTGGAGATAATGTTAAGAATTTTGATAATATTATTAAAGAAACTAATTGTGGTGCTTTAAGTAAAAAATTAATTTGGTTGCAATACGACATTGGAAGAACATATAATAAGTTGTAATAATCCGATTTATAAATTAATTAGAACTTTTCAATAAAACTAATCATATACTAAGTCTCAAATGTAAAAATATATATGTAGATGGTATTAAAGAAATCCTAAGCTAAAGCGGGCTTGAACACTGACTTTCAAAAAAAGAACACATAATGAGCTATTATAGCCCTATTAATTAATCCCCCACCTCAAAAAAATAAAAAATAATAAGGAAAAAAAAAAGAGAGTTTATAAATTATAATGGTCCCAATTTTAGGAAGAATATTAAAAAAAATTAAATGGACAAACTTTCCCACAAAAGCATCACCAAAAAGACTTAATAGAAACTAGTAAAATAGTCTAAAGAAATATGTACATAAGCCATCTAGAAAGCACTTTGGTTAATCTATTTTTGTGCGTATTTCATGTCATGTTTCATTAAATAGATACATGTCAAATATACTATATTTACAATTTTACATATCTATAAAATATATATATATATATATATGTATTTAATATGCTTCACACACACACACACACACATATATTGCATGCAATGTAATGGACAACGAAAATTATGTTGGAATAGAGATCCTAACTGTCTTGAAAGTCTCTTATAATTAACCGATGACAGATCAAGAAGAGAAGGATAATCTAATTCGGTGCATATCTCATATCATATTTCATTAAATAGATACAAGACAAATATATTACATCCACAATCCTGCATTTTCACAAAGAAATATTTAGTTCTTAACGGATACCTGTGCAATGAAATAAATAATCTGTAAAAAAACACGTTGGAATTGAGATCCTAACCATCTTCAGAGTCTCTTATAATTAGGAAATGTCAAATACTAAAGAGATAATCAAAAAATAAAATAAAGAAGAGACAAATTTTGACAACTTCACAATAATATGTTAGTAAATTAACTTTCATAACAAAAATCAGGAGACATATTTTGGAGAACTACAAAATTCTATCCAAGATTTGCAGACAAAACATAACAATATGTGGACAGGGAAAAAATGGTTACAGACAAGCTGCATATGATGTCTACACAGGGTAGACAATATTAAGGGAAAATGAGAAAATATAAATTTTATGCAAGTGCAAAAATCTACAGGTTTTACTAATTAATTCCCAAATATTTTGATGGGGCCTTTTTGGTCTTCATTATGTTTCATGCAACATATATAGATTTTGTATTTCTAACATTTATTGTTCTAAAAAAGCCAAACAAGACTGGGTCCAACTCTATCTGACTCTGTGGTTTAATTTCTCTTGAAATACTGTTTTCATGAGTTGAAATTAGGCCCAGTTTTTTTATTTTATTTTATCTTTTTTGACTAATTTCTGTGACATCGTTACCTACATTATTTTTCTTGGATATCATCACATGGAGTAAGCTAACTGGCTAGCTCTAAACAAAAGAAGACAAAAAGGGCTAACTAGCTAGCTAGGAGACAATTTGACTTGCCTTTTGGTGGGGATTGGGGATTTGGGAAGAGCCACATGCGTCTTAACTAAAATTAATTCTTTGGTTTTCCATGATGTGTGAGAAAAAACAGAAATATTTTTTGAGGTAATATTTTTTCCATCATGTGTGAGGAAAAAAAAAAGGAAATATCTGATATTTTGTTTAATATTTACAAAAAATAAAAAATAAAAAAAAATCTATATCTACCTCTCGAAATTACAAATATCACTTTCGATAAAACTAACCTAACTTTTTTAAATGTTATAAATGGTGAAAGATTTAACTCTTCCATATCGATGTAGCAATTGTGCAATTTTTGACCACAACAAGAAGACATGCCCGCGACAAAGAAGGTTACTCTATTCTTAAAAATGTAATACATACGTTATCATATTTTATCAAAAGAGAATGCTAAGACGAGTAAAGAGAACAAGAAGAACATACCGGGGGGCGGGGGTGAAGAAACGAATTTGTCAATTTTTATTTTTTATTTTTTGAGAGAGAGAGAGAGAGAGAGAGAGGGAGAGAGGAAAGAGAGAAACTCACACCAAAGATGGACCTCCCACCATATCACAAAATTAAATATAATTTGTTAATGAGCTGGCTTTGATTCAACTTTTTGGGATGAGATACTTAAATTTTTGGGATGAGGTATGTGCAATAGTATTTAGAAAATGGTGTCTTAAATGTAGGGTTGGGAAATGTGACTATTTATATTTTGGGTCATAGGCAGAAGTTGTTTTGAAAAATAAAATAATGTTTGATTATATTTTGGGATAAGATAATTTTGATTGTAGATATCAATCAATTACTTTCTTGTATAGTCAATGAGGAGAAATTTTAATTAAATAACATTTTTTGCTTACAATTTTAATTGTATGGTGTATATATCTAAAAGTAATAACAGATGTGATTTTTAATATGATTGGGTGGAATAATGATCATTTGTAAGCAATAAGAGCACTTTAAGAAATCTTCGAACCATTCCCTAAAAAACACGGTTTGTATTTAAATATATTTTGTGGATAAAACGTTGAATACATTAAACAAAAACAAACCAACCTAGTTTTTGCCTTGTGGAACTAGAGCATATATGAAAATATATTGGTTAATTTAAAACTCATATCATATTCAAGAGAGATCCAATCAATAAGCACACATGCATTTCATTAAACAAATACATGAGATTGAACCATCACAAGGGGTGCCTAATATTGTAGAAACAAATGTATGAATCATTATAAATGCAAGATATGACCCAAGAACTATAAGACAACACATATAATTGTTTTAGTGCTATATAGATAAGTCAAGATCCTACAAAGACTGTACTATCCCTCGTGGCGTCTCTCATGCACTTTGGGCATATGTTGTACAAAGTTGAAACAAAACCCCTCCGTAGTTGGGGAACTTCAATGCTTTGTTGGGCTCACCATGCCCACTCCAAGGTACTTGATAATATGGGGGTCCATGTATTTTAGCAATAGAAATGCATTTTATTTAATTTTGTACATGTTTCTCCACATTAAAAATTGAAAAAAATCAAGTTGGGCCCTTATTTTGAACTATCCATTGAGTTAAGGCAACATTTGATCGTGTTATGTTGTGCGCATGTGAATATGATAATCTGAGTACAGTAGCATAAGCATGATGTGACATTTATAATACATAGGTATGGATGTGATTCGACACGGATATAGCGGCGCAACTTTTAAAAATTTTAGAATACAATGTGATTCT
Source organism: Handroanthus guayacan (assembly GCA_014898755.1). Classification (NCBI taxonomy): domain Eukaryota; kingdom Viridiplantae; phylum Streptophyta; class Magnoliopsida; order Lamiales; family Bignoniaceae; genus Handroanthus; species Handroanthus guayacan. The sequence continues at coordinate 2,651,770 of JACFYI010002927.1, read as the reverse complement.
GACACGATTGTTCTATATATATAATTTTTGTGATGTAAGTATTAACAAATTTAGAAAGATAAATTAATGTGAATGTAAAGAAGTTTTATGTCAAAGGTTGTATTAGATTTTACTAATTTAATTTGCATACTATGTATTCAAAGAAAATAAATTTTTTCGTTGATAAAAATTAAAAAAAAAAAAGGAAAGAAAGAAAGGAAAAACAGATTTTGAATGAGGCAGCACTCTTTTTTCTTTAAGTTATTTTGGAAAATTTTAATTATTGATTAACTTGTTACCACTTGTATATTCTTCCAAAGTATATGAAAAAAGAATCATTTAATGTAAAGTGCACGGGAAAAGCTTTAAATATATGTTAGACACACTATTGAAAATGCCAGAATTCTACATTGTATTTAATTTATGATCACGCTAAATTGTATTTCAAATGTATTAAGAGCATATCACGTTCAATACAATATTACATACACACACAAATATATATATATATATAAATATTCCATATTGCACGAATAACTTTTTAATAATATCAATACATCATAATGTAACATGAAAGTGGGTTACATTAATAATTTGAAAGAAATATATATCCTACCTACACATTCGTAAATCTTTCTTAGGTATGTGAGATCATGATCATGTGTCAAGTAAAAAGGCAACAAACTAAATAAGGCATTTATGTTTCAAGGCCCTCAACTTAAGCTATCCACTTATTTTGCCTTTGATGCCCAAACATTACTAAAACAGGACAGGTTGGATGATGTGATAATTTATTATTATAAAATATAAAGATTAATTTGCCTTGATTTTATGAAAACAAATAGAAATCAATTTCATTCATATAATAAATATATTCGTTTGGCAAAGCCCATAAATCAACTTTACAAGTTTTATCATATCATATCGAATTTGTAGGAAATTTTGACCCTTCACATGCAAAAGAATTAGGACTCATTAAAAAATATTTACTCAAATTTCAATCCTAAGTAATATTCTTCCACATCTCCAAATTTTCAAAACCTTTTTGAGTAATATTTTGGGTATAATTGAGCTAAAGCATGTCGAATATTTATATCATCAAGCAATTTTTAAATGAAATAAGATTGTTAGCATAAAATGTAGTATATTTATTAGGAATTAAAAACCAAAGAAAACAAAAACAAAAAACAAAAACAACCACAGAGAGAGAGAATTCCTTAAATTCTTTTACGAAACTTATAAAATTTCAACATGTCATTTTTAAAATTTATGTTCTTTTTACTCTATAAAAACAATCTAGATAAGAACTTATGCAAATTAACCAAGTACCAATTTCGAGACATTAGTAAACTACAAACTGTTCAAAATAACAGAGGCCCAAAAAATAATAATAATTAAAAATAAATAAAGAACCCACACACACGTGCACACGCACAGAGAGAGCTGCCGATAAGCCCAGTATAAGCCAAGCTTTAACCAGGCCCATATATTCATACTGGATTTAAACCCATTATTGAAATTTGAGACCCAAAATCCAGAAATTCTTAGGTTCCCGCGACAGGAGAAATTTGAAAAATTAAAAGAATTTCACAAAAAATAGCACTAGAGTACAGTACCAGAAAAAAATAAAAATAAAAAACCAAAGCAGAATTGGGGTTGAGTTCGTATTTAAGAAACAAAAAGAAAACAAGAAAAAGAAGAGAAAAGATTTGTCCATGACCGAAAATAATATGGTCCGAATGAATTTCTTGAACTATATAATCCTATATATCATATAAAAATTGAAAAAAAAAATCATTCTATATTACACATCATAATATCAAAAACATATTTTCTTTACCAATGCTCGTCGACATGATCTTGTTGAGGCAACGATGGGGACTGAATTGAATTTTGCATTGAATTTTGTGAGAAATTCAACGGAAATGGTGGATCATTCGACGCAAAAGATGGCTGAGACATCATATTTGTCGACGAATATACATTATTGTATGGAACATTAGATGTTTGCTCATGTGGTAAGCGTTGTTCCCCACGTTGCTGTTTTGGTACATTAAGCTTCTCCCCTTCTAATTCTCTGTATTTTGTGAGATATAATTTGAGCGGATTTACGTAATCTTCGAAGCCAAGAGTCGTAATGGCCCAAAGAATATCATCCCCATTGATTGTCTTCCTCTTCTCGCGCTGGCACTTATCCGATGCTTCTCCTGTGACAAAGCTAATGAATTCAGACACGCATTCTTGAACAGTCTCTTTTGCATCCTTGGAAATCTTCCCATTCCCTGGGATGACCTTTTTCATGATCCGACCTACATTTGCTATCGGGAGGAAACGATCTTGTTCTTTGTTGTTATTATTGTTGTTGTTGTTTTCTGTAACCGTGCTTGTTCCGGTGCCCATGCTTCTGTTGGCATTGGTGTTGGAACTGGCATTGGCATTTGAAACATTATTGTTGTTGTTGATGTTTGTAGGAGGAACGATGATATTGTTATTGTTATTGTTGTTGTTGATGTTGTTAATTTTGGAATATGTATTTTCTGGATTGGTTCTAAAGGTGGCTTTGTTTGGCCCAGTTTGAGGCCTCTCATCATCTTCAATATTGTCCCTCTCTCTCTTCATCTTTTGAGAGGTTGGCGATTACCCTTTTTTTAAATTATTTGGTTTTTATTACATGGACTATATTAAGTGGCATAACAAGCACAAAAATAGGCAAATAAATAGGAAGGTTTTCTTGTATGATTTCTAACAATTAATCCCCGGGACTCGCTCCCAAGTCCAAGGATACCTGATTTTACCTATTAATGTCCAAGATTTTGTTTTCTTTCTTTAGACAGGCGATCACGATATTTAATTAATATATCGTAAAAATTAATACAATAACGATAAAAATAAAAAATTTCTTAATAGTCCACTATGGTATTAAAAAAAAAAAAATCTCTAAACATACCTTATGTCTAAGATATTTTATAATTAACTCTATATATGTTTTTTCCTTCAACAATTCAGCGGGTGTTTCCTTCCAAAATTAACTCTGTATATGTTTACTCCTTCAACGACTCAGACGGTTTTCCCTTCCATAGAGGATTTTTGGGTAATAATGAGTTGGACATAAATCATATCATTGTAATTTAAATCTAAATATGATTGAAGTCATATAGTTGAATATGAGAATTAAGATTACATTTAGACACAATTGGAGTCCCTTTCATAGGCTTTAGAAAGTTTTGAAAAAGAATAAGGGCGGTAAAAGAATTAACAAAATTTTAAATTTTTCGATAACCTTGAAAGTAAATGATAGTGCAAAATTATATAAATTTTTCTCTCATGGATTAAGTTTCTTAATTAAGGTACTACCGGAATTTCGA
>JACFYI010002927.1:2617028-2632498 GCA_014898755.1 Handroanthus guayacan | reverse complement strand
CAAATTTAAGAATTTATTACAAATTTTTTCGTCACAAATTCGTTACCTTATGCTATGTCACTTGTCAATTCTATAATAGAATTGAAGGCTGTCACCGAATTAACTTTTATGATTGAATTTTTCATCATAAACTAAAGAATTATTATATAGATGAATTACAAATTTGCCACAAGTATCATTAATTGTGTGTATATATATATTGCTTATTTTTCAAGTCCTCTAAAAGTTGATAATAAATCCATCACAAATATCATCTATTTTTAATCAAATATTATTCATCACAAATATCGACTATGGTAGATGTTTATTTTTGGAAAAGGTGTGCCATTGAATAGCTTATAAATATTTATAGGTGATCTGTTGTATTTTTAATATGTTTCATATGGTTGCATTGTGTGAGACAATACCATGTTCAAAAATATTTTTGTTGTTTATCTATTGACGGAATTAATAATCCATTCAAAATTGGAAAGCAAATTGTTTTGTCTTCTTCTTTCATCAGTGGGCCAAGAGACATGATGAAACGATATGTTAATGCAATGGCCCTTGTACAAAGATTTGAAAATCCAAATTTATTCGTCACAATGACATGTAATCTTGGATGGAGAGAGATAAAGGATTATTTATTGCTTATGGAGGATGCATAGGATCGACCTGATTTAATCTCCCGAGTCTTTAGAGCCAAGTTTGAAGAATTCAAGGATGAAGTCATTAGGAAAAAACTATTTGGGGATGTTTCAACATACGTTTATGTGACTGCGTATCAAAAAAGAGGGTTTCCTCATGCACATTGGATCCTAATTTTGAAGCAACATCACACATTAACTTCTCTAGAATTATACAGTAAATTCATTAGTGCAAAGATTTCTGAGGATTCAAATTCTTTGTGGTACTCATGTGTGGCATCTTACATGACGGATGGTCCTTGTGGCAAAGTACATCCAAAAAATGCATGCATGAAAAGTGGCAAATGCAAAAATAAATACCCGAAAGATTTTGTGATGTTACAACACATGAAAAATCAGCACACCCTAACTACAGAAGGCGAAATGATGGTAAAAAGATTCATGTTCGGGATGTATACTTAGATAACAGGTTTGTCGTTCCTTATTGTCTATATCTTCTCGCAAAGTTTGGCTATTATATTAATGTTGAAACTTGCTCAGATTTTAAATTGGTTAAAGATTTATGTAAATATATTTACAAAGGCCATGATAGAGTCTCATACAATATAGTAGATGAATCTTTTGTGTATAATGTTGATGAAATTAAAAAATTTCAAAAAGGCAGTTGGATTTCAGCTGTTGAAGCTTATTGGCGAATATATATTTGCTTTTGATTTATGTGAAATGCAGCCACCAGTTATTATTTTACCTATTCATTTGCCTAATCAACAATTTATTTACTTTGGAAGATAAAGGCCTCTATCTGAATTGATGAAAAATCTTTTTATTGGCTGAACAATGTTAGCTGAATTCTTTTGGATGAATTCTTATGATGACAATGCTAAAAGATTAAATCTTTTGTATAGAGAGTTTCCTAAATTTTTTGTATGGGAACAAAAGGTGCGACAGTGGAAATTAAGGAAAAAATAAAGTGTCATTGGTAGAATTGTAGTTGTTGATCCCTCAGAGGGTAAATGCAATTTTTTGAAAATTTTGCTTATAAATGTGCGTTGCCCTAAATCATATGAAGATGCCATTTTAGTAGATGTATAAATAGTTTGTTGTTGAGGGATTTTGTCCTTTTTTCTATTTTTAAATTTCAATTTTTTTGCCTTTTTTTTGTTTTTAAATTTTTGGACATTGAATTTAGAAACAAAAAAAAAAAAACAAAAAGAAGAGTAAACAACATGCTGACACGCCAGCAGACCATCACGCGCTAGCAAATCAAATGCATGCACATTTGGTCTTATAATATAGAAGAGTAATAATATATATATATATAAAATAATAATAAATATATATAAAATATAAAAAAAAAATAGAGTAATATAGAATATAAAGACTAATAAAAAAAACAAAAAAAGACAAAACAAAGGACCAAATACTATTCATTAAAAAAAAAAGGCAAAAAAGCAAACAAAAAATAAGAGAGAGAAAGAATCTTTCGTTCTTCTGTATCTTCTATTTCATTTTTTGAAAATTCAACATGAAGTGTTCCAACTAATATGTAAGCCTCGTTCTGGCCTTCTCTTTTGTTATTTTTTTAATTAATTAGTCATTAGTTTGGGTACATATTTTTGTAGTTGCTTAATTGTGAAATAAAACTTTTTTAGAACAATTTAAGAAAATAATTCAACATGGAAGAAGAAAAGTTTTATAATTCTTCTTATATTATTGAAATTTTTATATATGTGCTAATATTTACAATATTATATATAATTAAATATTATTATTATATAATTATAATGTCATACCGATTAAATCAGTGGTTAAATCGATCAAATTGATCAAACCAGTAACCAATAAGGTCACCGATTTTATATCCGGTCTAGTTTTGAAAACATTGATCAATGGAGGTTTTACAAGACAAAAGTAAAAAATAATTTGAAAACTCCCTAATCCAAAACCATTAATATCATTGTTATGAAATACCAATGTATCTAATTATTATTATTTTAAATTTATGTATACATAAAAATATAAAACTTAAAAAAATCAATAATATATATATATATATATATAACACATATATGGTATATATTATAAAACACATATATTATTAGTAAAAGCGTATACATATTATATATATATATGTAATCATTAATATGTATAATTATTATTACTATAAAAAAATCCAAGGAAAAAAATTAAAAAAAATAGAAAATGAAATTTTTTTTGAAATATATATGTAATCATCAATGTATATAATTACTATTACTATAATAAAAAAACACCAAGGGAAAGGACAAAAAAAAACCCAAAGTAAAAATTTAGTTTTAATAATAACATATATAATCATATTATACTATAATATAACATAAAAAGAAAGTAATAAAATAAACGGAGCACCCAAGCAAAAAGAAAAAAGAAAGTAAGCAAAAGAAAAATAAAAGCAGGGGAAAATCAAATAAAAAGCGGACCCACAACAGATGAAATATTTTCATCTGCCCCTTAACCAGGCCCACCAAAAAAGAAAAAGCAAAAAGGATGAATGTACAAGTTTTTTAGCACATGGCATAATACAAGAAAGCACCATTTGATGTAAATGACATCGTAAAGTAGCAACCGATGCAAGAAAAATTAAAAAAAGCAAGTGACGTGCCAAATTACTGTAGTCATGCGCTTCCAAATATATAATACATAGTAAAGTAATAATAATAATAATAAAATATATATAAATAAATAAGAATTAATTACATTTGACTACCATTTGATATTGTAAAATTATCAACTATTACTCTTGCAGTTTAAAAATTACAAATAGTCCCTAGAAGCTTATAAAATTACCAAATCATCAATTTCGTTAAATTTTTCGATGAAAAACTAACGACGTTCTCCAATTTTAGTATATAAAATCATAATGGCTAAGTATAGAGACATAATGCGTACCTAGTGCTATGAAAAAATTGGAGAATATTAATAGTTTTCGGTCAAAAAATTTAACCAAATGGATAATTTGGTAATTTCAAAAACTTATAGGAGTTAATTTGTAATTTTCAAACTATATATATAAAATATAAAAAAAAAAGGGTAATATAGAGTAAAGAGTAATAAAAAATCAAAACAAAACAAAAAAATACAAAACAAAGGACCAAACACTATTCATTATAAAAAAAATGAAAAAATTGGAGGATATTAATAGTTTTCGATCAAAAAATTTAACAAAATGGATGATTTGATAATTTTGAAAACTTATAGGAGTTAATTTGTAATTTTCAAACTATATATATAAAATATAAAAAAAATAAAAAAAATTGGAGGATATTAATAGTTTTTGATCAAAAAATTTAACAAAATGGATGATTTGGTAATTTCAAAAACTTATAACAGTTAATTTGTAATTTTCAAACTATATATATAAAATATAAAAAAAATAAAAAAAATTGGAGGATATTAATAGTTTTTGATAAAAAAATTTAACAAAATGGATGATTTGGTAATTTCAAAAACTTATAACAGTTAATTTGTAATTTTCAAACTATATATATATATATAATATAAAAAAAATAGAGTAAAATAGAGTAATATAGAGTAAAGAGTAATAAAAGAACAAAAAACAAAAAAAACAAAAAAACACAAAACACTATTCATTATAAAAAAAAACAGAAAAAGACAAAAGGGCAGACCAAAAAGCACATATATAAAAAAAAAAGAGTAATATAGAGTAAAAAAGTAATAAAAAATCAAAACAAAACAAAAAAACACAAAACAAAGGACCAAACACTATTCGTTATAAAAAAAAAATGAAAAAATTGGAGGATATTAGTAGTTTTCGGTCAAAAAATTTAACAAAATATATTATTTGATAATTTCGAAAACTTATAGGAGTTAATTTATGATTTTCAAACTATATATATAAAATATAAAAAAATAAAAAAATTGGAGGATATTAATAGTTTTCGATCAAAAAATTTAACAAAATGAATGATTTGGTAATTTTAAAAACTTATAGAAGTTAATTTGTAATTTTCAAACTATATATATATAAAATATAAAAAAAAGAGTAATATAGAGTAATATAGAGTAAAGAGTAATAAAAGAACAAAAAACAAAAAACAAAAAAACACAAAACACTATTCATTATTAAAAAAAAAAAAAACAGAAAAAGACAAAAGGGCAGACCAAAAAGCACTATTCCTAAGCTCATTCTCTCTTATATATTAGTAGTAAAGTAATATATCTTTTTATTCCAACTTCACTAAATATATACTTTATTTTGCTCATTATTATAAAATTAATACTGTAATCAATAATTAATATTATAAAAAATATAAAATACTTATATAACGCTACTAATGAAGGACATGTACTCTCTCTACTGAAATAAATTCCACATCGCCTCATTTTGAATATATCTTTAATTTCACTATTACACGTTTTATTTCAAAAAAAATGCAAAACAATTCTTCGATGAAACTGAAAATTTCCCAAATGTCTCAAATTATATTAAATACTTAGGTGGTGTTTGCAATAGGTTATATAAAAGTATAATCATTTACTTTTGCTGAAAATTGAAAATTAGATTATAATTAAAAATATTTAATGTTTAAAAACCATCAGAAAATTAACTGTAAGTCAACAAAAAAATTGTGGTGTTTAAAATTATAATAATTTATTTTTATTAAGAATAGCTTACAACACTTCATAAGCAGTCCCAAAACTGCATGAGATTATAAATTATTACTAATTAATTTTAAAGAACTTACAATAGAAGTATGATTTTTAAATACTCAAAAATAATTTTTAATGTAAGTACTTTCATAATCAATTGGAAATTCCGCCTTAGTCTTACATAAATTATATATGTATTATATATAGGTGAAAGAAAAAATTTAATAAAGAAAATATCCATCCAAATTGATATGAGTGACCCAAAAAAGTTTTGAGAAAAGAGACAGAGGGCTCTGTTCTCCAATAAAAACCCCTTTCCCTCTCATTTCTTGATGTCCTTCCTTGTCTGAAACGTTACCTTTCGTCCTCCCTTCCAAAAGCAAAGAAAGAAAAACAACCCGTCAATGGAAATTGTACAAAACTAAAACAAAAAGGAAAGAGAAACAACACCGAGAAACAAAAAGGAGAAATGAGTTTCGGAGAAATGTGTCCAATTTTTAGCAGAGTGGTGGCAGAGTGGTCACCGCCGGCGCCGGACGCCACCCAGCCGGCGCCGTTTCTGTTTCACGTGAGTGGAAACGGAGATGATCGTTCTGCGCTTCTAGTCATCGCTACTGATTTTCAGTTGAACACCTTTCAGTCCATCAAGTCCCGCCAGCAGCTCGAAGACTTGGTCAGTCACCTTTTATTTTCTTTGTTTCTTTTTTCAGCTTCTAACTGTTTCCCTCCGTATTTTTGGTTAAAAGTTATTTTTCTTCTTTCAAATGTTAGATCAGATTTTGTTCTTTCTCTTTTAATGGGTTTCTTTTCTCCATTTGTTGATCGCGGTACGAGCTTTTGAGAATGTGGTACTGAAATGATGCTCTTTTTTTCTTTTTTTAAATTCTTTGTTGTTGAAAAATGGTATGAAAATGATGCCGTTATGCATAAAAAATTGTAGTGTTGCAGGAAAGTATAATTTTCCAGTATAGAGCACAGCGCTGGGGTGCATGTTTTTTTCCCCTTCCCCTGTGGTGTTATGGACTGTCTCAAATTGGTTTTAAACAAGACCAAGTTGGTTGTAACTTTATGCGTTAGGTTTGCTTTAGGGCCAGGCCATTGTTTCAGTGTCCATGAGACATGAGTGCTTCTGTAATATGCTTTGACTTGTTTAGCGTAAACCTTCCACATGATGTTATATGCTTATGTTCAACTTTCATATAACTAGGAAAATGTTTGTTTTGATATTAGAGGGATGATGTTGGGATTGGTGGCCCATGGTCTGACTTTGTAGACTATGTGACAACTTCCCTGAAATCTGGAGATGTGAAGCTTATTATGGCGGGTTCATCGGAATCGGGAGGTAATTCAATTCATCTGATCTTCTCTTTTTGATGATGTCAACTCTTTCTATTTGGACGTTAGACCGAAATGGAAAGAGGTTGTTTTGAAGTGAGTTTGTTGCTGCCCACATTATTGTTTCTTGCCTTGGAAGATACAATATATACTTGCATCATATCATTTAGGATAGGTCAATAAATGAAATATTCAAGGGGGATATTATTTCAGTCTAAATTTCAATGAGAAATATAACAGAAGCGTGCTTTTCTGATATCGCGAGAAATAACAGAAGCGTGCTTTTCTGATATCGTAAGAAATAACAGAAGCGTGCTTTTCTGATATAGTAAGAAATAACAGAAGCGTGCTTTTCTGATATCGTTGTAAGGAATACCAGAAACATATTTCTGTTGTGTTTTGCGTGCAAATAAGTGTTCTGGCTGATTCCTCAGTTTATGAATTCACAAATGCTGCTCTTCTTGGTTTACTGGTGATCATTGAAAATTCATTTCAATTTAAGTTCAGGCTTTCTGTGTGCATGCAGCATGTATATACCACTATTTGGTTTATATGTATAAATTTTCTGAGGTTGTTGGCTATTTCTAATATCAGTAGTCACCATGAGTACCTGAGGACTGTATTTCAAAATTTGACAGACTTCCAATAGCAGTAACCATTAAAATCGAAATGTGAAAGAATGACAGTGTGCATTTACTTTGGCGATCAGATTATGAGAATCGTTATCTGAGCTTTTGCGAATAAATGCATCAAATTTTATATCTCATGCCCTTTCTGATTTTAGGTGCTTCTTGTGCAAAACTAATTGCCCAAAAATCAAAAGGAATGCCGCGAATCTCTATTTCCCTTGGTAAACTTGTCAATTGGGCTGCTGGTGAGGCAATGGCCATCCTTTCCCTGGAGCTATACAAAGAATTCAAGGAGGTGCAAAGTTCACTTATAAAAGGTCTTCTATTGACTAAACTGCCTAGGACTGTTACTTCTTCATCTCAACTAGTTTGTAAGTGCCATCCACAATGTTATATCCAGTTAATACTTCTCTTAAAGATGACCAGATTTTTCTTTAGTGAAGGGTTAATTTTAGTATTAAATTTTTAAAGTTTCTTTTCGGATCAGGAAACAAACTCATGCATTTTTACAGTTTTATCACATATTCATTTGTTGGATCTTTTATGGTCATATATCTAGGGCATATTTGAGAAAGCATTAGTGTCTTTTTACCGATATGATTTCGTTGACTTTAAGGACATGGGCTTGATATGGACGCTCTATTAGTGTAAGGGATCATCTAGTGTTCATTCGATTAATTCATTTTAGTTAAAGGGCTTAAGTAATTATTTTTCATATATGTGTTTATGTGTTCAGAGCAGGAGAGCAAATATCAGTTGACAAAGGTTGTAGCTGCTGAGCAGGTATTCCCACCTCTTGCTGATGTCTTAGTCTGACACTTTGACTAGTTAATGGTGCTGGTACTTAAATATTAGATCTATATTTATCTTTTTTTTTTTTTTTTTTTTTTTTTTTTTTTTTTGGATATGATGTACTTAGTTGTATATTACTGGTAATTGATTTTGAGTTATTCGGCTTACTTTTGGTTATGATGTTACATGCAACATAATTTCTCAAACTCGTGTGATCTAAAACTTAAAATTGGTCCGATTGACGCCAGTAGGTGAATCCTAAATGTTAAGTTAGCAACATGTCGAAATGCCGTTTCTTCCTGTTGCTTCCATCTTCACCATGATCTGATCATTATGTTTTCAATTCTCTGGATTGAAAGATTTATACCACCACCGAATTTGAGTGGCAGGAGTGGTGAAGGACAAATGCTGACATTCTCTTGTTGCAATATGAAAGAGCTTTTACAAAGTGCATAGGAGCGAACCATAGTACAAGAGGATAGCACTCGATGATGTCTACCTTTTCTTATGTCATTAGCTGCAGGGGGTAGCTAACTTGGTAGAGAAGAAATGTTGTGCATTGGGAATCCTTTAATTTTCTATTTCTGGAATAAGGTTCTGAACACAGCTTATCAGACAAGGGATGAGAAACATATGTTTCGTAGGTTCACACAGGATTTGGCACAGAATGATCTCACAAACCCATAAATGGCTACGAGTTCATTATGTTAAATTTAGTAATTTATATAATAGATGCTAAAACAGAGAGCAGTACTTTTGGATTTGAGGCCCTCTCTTTGATTGCTAAAACCTACCTTAATATCATACTGATGCAGTCTTTTGATTAGATAAATTTGTTCTTGCTACTTTCCTTATGCTTCATAATATATTGGATTAACTTGTGGGCTAGACTGAGGAATAAATTTAAAATTGATGCATGAATTGCAACTCTATGCAATTTAACTCTACTTGCCATTTCATGTCACATTGATGTTGCCATATTCTTTGTGAGATTGCTTATTGCCAGTTTGCTTTTCCAAAGTTGTTTACGCGAAATCTTGCTCAGGAAAAGAATGCTACTCTCCAGAAGCAGTTAGACATGGTACTGTATTCAAGAAAGCACAAGTCACAGAAGATAAGTGACGGAGCAAATTCTGATTCGACATCTGTTATGATTTCACAGGATTCTCCAGGTATTGCCTCTATAGAAAAGGGAATATTGATGTTGATGGGAACTCTGATCTAACCTTTTACTTGAGGAAGAAGTATATATCCATTTCCCATTACCATCTGGAATAAAACAACTTGCTTAGATAAATTATGTGTCTAATGTCAACAATTCACTGGATTATCTTAGAGGGCTTTACACATCCTCTTTGACTTTCTGCATGGGAGATTCACTGGCAGAGAGCAGATAATATTTTTGTTTTTGAAATATGGTTGAAGTTTTCTTGATGAAACATGTCCGATTGAAATGATGTGGTACATTTAACATACCATTTGAAAATATGCTTGGAGCTGTTATCTGTCTTGATTTCTGTTAAATTCAGTAGTGGCATGTAAAAATTGTCATTTAATGAGGATGCAGCTGTAAACGAGTTACGAGTCTGGGTAGTATTGAACGAGTTACGAGTCTGGGTAGTATTGATCGACTAAGTTATGCTTTTACTTCTTAGTTCACAATTTCTACTTTTCTTGTATCTCTTCCTTGAAATAAAAATTCATATATCTAATTGCAGACAAGCACACTGCTAACAAGCCAAGCTCAACAAAAGGACCCAACCGCGTTGTACCAGCGTATCGCAGGTTACTATTTTCTCCAGATTTTTAACCAACTAAGTACAATCTAATTCGATAACCAGTATCTTCGTTTGGCAGGTCTAAAGTAAGAGGAGCTGTTTTAGATGACACCGAAGATGATGCATAGAATTAAGAAGGATCTTGACTTCATATTTGATTCATACCAATTGTTATCAGAATTATTAGCTTTTGTGTTATTGTTCATACATGTCTAATGCAAAAGTCGATAGTGCTAGGTTTCTGTTGATGTTCAGCAATAGCAGTTATTCAGTCAAATGGGGGAGCCAAGTATTACAGTACTCAGTAGTTTTGTTTTGTACTAGAAAAGGAAATATCTTGTGACACAATTATTGTAACTGCTTGTATATGTTATTGCGATACACTGATTTTGTTTATTCATGTCTGACCTTGTTTGGTCCTCACAGTTTGTAACTGTGGCTTTATTAGTTTTACAAATATGCCATTAAGCTTGCAAGTCGCTCATATAATTTTTGAAACTACAAGAAAATTCGGCCTGCAGTCTCCTTTGCTTGGCAATATTCCATCTGAGGTTAACTGAAGTTTGAGCTTTGAGCATTTCGGTATGCAGTCTCTTGAAGATGCTCCTCGTTGTGCTGGACTCAACGATCATCTTGTGCAACTCTGCTGGACTCATCTAGAACAGGCACCCCCTTTGTGATTTGCATTTCTTCTTGCCGACGGACGATTGACAAGGTATCGAGATTTTCTCAATCAAACTGTATCACATGAGAGTTGATTAATACAGGTCTTTATTCATAGCTTACTTCAAGGTATATGCTGAGCTAAACTATGTACATGCATGCCTTGTCATTGATGTGTAAATTTGCGGGTCTTAGTCATGATCCGTGTGCATGCTGCAATTTACAAACTTGTATTTTGATGTTGTTTACGGGTTCCTGGATCGTGTTTGCTAAGCTTTGTTCTTTGTCTACGTGAATAAGGGTCATTTTCTTCATTTTCCACAAGATTTCCATGTGCAATTTTCCCAAAGAAAAAGAAAAAAAAAACGATTGTTCGCAACTGACTTTTTTATTTACTAGTTTTCTGTTTTTTGAGTCAATAATTATATACCCAGCGTTTTAAAATGTTCTCTAATGAAACGTTGTGTTGCCTAAACTTTCATAAGACTTCTACTGAAATTCTGCAACCAAAGAGTACTGAACGCATACCTGGTTCTATTGCTAGTGATATCACTTGTGCTTCTATTGATTTTTCTACTGTTTCGATTTTCTTTTGCAGCTAGAAACATCATCTTCCACCATTCTTTACTTGCTCGCTTCTCAGACCCCTCAGATGACTGCCCCTTACAATCTTTTGAGCGATCTTTTCCCTTGCGTTTCTTCTTGGAAATCAGAGACACAGGTAAGAACATCTTTAGCAGAAACACCTCACTCTCCATGCTCTCAGTCCTGCATATTTTATTACCTTTAGTGTTCTTACTCTTCGGTGGGGTTCTACTTTCTGTCTTACGCTTCACTTTCTTTTCTTCCGTTGCTACCTTCTCGTGCACCTCATCCGTATTTTGCTTATCATCAACTATATAATCTTTCAACGACAGTTCGTAGAAGGACTCTGGCATGTCCTGGATCATCTCCATCATCTCCCTTCGACCATCCACGATAGCCCTTAATCGTGAAGTTGGAGACGGATAGCTATAGTGGTGCTTTTGTGGCAGCAAAGGGGATGTTTCACGTGGTGCCCTATTCCACAGCCGAGGAGAATATGCTCCAACTTGATCTTCGATGTTTTGAAGTACAAAATCTCCCTCATCACCACGAGAATGACCATTAACAGGTAACTTTTCTTCCCAAAACTTGAAATCACTTGATATTCCCATTATGCAAAATTATAACAGCTCTTTTGGATCCTCAAAATGCATCAACTTTGTTGTAAGATATGGTGAAAGTGGTCGTTGTTGTTTCTGCTAATATAGAATAAGCTTAAAGGACATATACATTTACATACATATATATATATATATGTATATCTATGTGTTTTATCCGTTGATGAGATATTGGTAACTGGCATTTTCTGCAATTTATTCAAAGTCACCGCCGTTTACAAAGGGACGACTAGAAGGTGTGTTCTAGGTCAAATGGCAGTGCCCCACTATCTTATTAGTTTATTAATAGTCTCATTCCATTTTGATTGTATATTTTGAAACACTATAAAATTTTTAGGGAGAGTTGAAAAGGTAAAAATTTTGGGTAATTTTTTGTATTTGTTAGAGAAAATAGTGATTAGATGCCAACAGTGTCAGATCATTATATTTTAAAATTACCAATTTGTATCTTGATATATTTTTAATGGACACACAAAATGAGTATTCAATTTCATACGATGCATGTGTATATATATATATATCTATATATAAGTATTCAATTTCATATGATGTATGGGTCTATATATATATTTATAGACATACATATATATATATTCTTTTCTCCTTTTTTATGTGGCTGGGTTTCGGTTTTGAACATTCTAATAATATGAAATCAATTTAACATGGTAAAAGAGTTGTTCGAGTTGGTTTATAGAGTGAAATTTCATACAATTCATTCGAGTTCAAACATCTCTTAAGACATGAGCCCATTGCACGAGGTGTGCCCGGTGTGATTTAGCTGGTCTATGTTTTATCTGGGCTATTACATCGGCCCTAGAGTTTACTCAAATTGCACCGTCAAGTGGTGGTCCCGAGTTTCTCGTCGTTAATAGAGAAAAAAAAAAAAAAAAGAAAGAAAAAATAAAGATGTAATTTGCAAGATTTTCGTTCTCTTCCTTACTTTTCCCTCCTGTAGTAAATTAGTTGGTATGAACCTTATTATTAAAGGAGATTAACATTCATTGCCCTAACATTTTCATAGTTAGGAGCTTCTTCTAGGCCTTTGCGACTGGAAAATTTTGCATTCAACATAAACTTTATGAGCTAAACTTTTGACTTGCCTGCACATTCAGAAAGACCATGGAAGCTTCATTTTATTCCAGAGTGAAAAATGAAATTCATGACCAAGACTTAAGTTTCTTTTCACAACATGGTCCACCATGTCTGAAAATGAAGCATCGTCTAGGATTTGACCTTATCGCCTTTTTTCTTGGGAAGACCTTCCCGTATCACCTTCAACGCATACTATCTACAGTTTCCTGACGTAATATCACAGACTGACTTTTATCTATTTTGATGGAATACTTTTTCATTCTTTTTCGTTCGTACAGTGTTTCAGGCTCCACCTAACCTCTGACCAACCTTAATTCGTCCCAAACTTGAGCCTTTATGACGACTTGTTGATTTTGGCCCACATAACTTACCAATATAACCATCTGAATGCATGACAGTACTTTTGACAGTCGTCGACTTCCATAACAGTCTCCAATTACCCAAATTGCTTGGTGCCTCATTCTTGTTCAAGTCTTTACCTATTCATAGTCTCATGTGTGCTGAGGCTGGCGTCTTGCAATACGTACAACTATCCCAAACTAGCCAGATAGCTTGTGACTTATAGGAAGCCTTGCCTGGAGTCGCACAGCAGTTTTTCTTCTGTGGCTCCATCAAGATCTTGATGAGTGCTAGCGAATATAAGGCTTTAAGTTTCAAGTTTAATGCTAACTTGACCTAAAAGATTTACCCACTCATGCTTAATCAGATGAAGGCATTCCATAATCTTGTGCAGAAAATACGCTGTCTACGTGCATGTATCCAACATCTCTCATTTGCTTTCCAAGATTAACAAGTAACTCTTTCACATCCTCCATCTTAGAATATGACATGGATTCAGCTACAAACATCTCTCTACCATTCTTTACCTCTATCCAACTGGACCCTGCTTCTTTCTTTAGATCCATATCTTCCATAAGGCTTCTAATACGACGAGCATCGTCATATCTACCAGCAGTTGCATAAATGCTCGATAGCATAACGTATCTTCCAGTATTTTCAGGCTCAAGCTCAAATAGAGCTTCCGCTGCTCTTACAGCAAGTTCCAAGTTCCCATGGACGCGACAAGCACCCAATAGAGCGCCCCACATTCCTATACGATTAGAACCGTATGGAGCCTTCTCGATCACTTCCAATGCTTCTCTGAGTCTATTTTTCCTTCCTAGCAAATCAACCAAAATGGCATAGTGATCTGATCGTGGGATCAAACCAAACCTCATTTTCATCATGTCAAGATATTTCAATCCTTCGTATTCTAATCCTGAGTGGCTACAAGCCGATAATACACCAATAAATGTAACTTCATTTGGCCTCACACGTTCCTGTATCATCTTCTGAAAGATGGCAAGTGATGCTTCCCCTTGTCCGTTTTGAGCATAACCTGTTATTATTGAATTCCAAGATACGATGTCTTTCCTGTGTAGTCCCTCAAACAAACTCAATGATGATACCATGTCTCCGCACTTACCATACATGTCAATAAGTGCGTTAACTACAAACACATTATTAAAGACAGTACTTTTAGTTCTGATAATTCGACAATGGATTTGCTTCCCCTTTCTAATGCGAGCTAAATCAGCACAAGCACTTAAAGCACTAACGTATGTAACATCATTGGCAATTACACCTTCGGTCTCCATTTTCATGAGCAAGGACAAAGCTCTTTCGCCCTGCCCATTTTGTACCAAGCCCGTGATCAAAGCAGTCCAAGAAACCGCATTCCTTACTGGCATTTGATCAAAAATCCGACAACCCTCTTCAATTCTTGATGATCTAGCATAAGCAACCACAATTGAAGTCCAAGAAACAACATCTTTCTCTTGCATTCGACTAAAGATCTTGTAACAACTATCCGATTCCCCACATTTCCCATAAGCATCAATCAAAGCATTACAAACCACCACATTGAAATCCAACCCCATCACAATAGCAACCCCATGTACCTGTCGGAACAATTCCAAAGCAGCCAAACTAGAAAATACTTTCGCCAAACCAACAACAGTAAACTCATCCATCAACACAGCACCATAACTCCTTTTCTGCATTCCTTTGAACACGTTTATGGCCTCCTTGTGATTCCCATTTCGACCCAAGCTGCAAATGATGGAATTATGACTAACCAGATTTGGTTCGGGCATTTCATCGAGCAGGTGACGGGCTTTTTCGAGACGACCCATTATAGAATATGCAGAAATCATGGTGTTCCACGAATGGGCGTTTTTGAACGTGAGATCATCGAAGGCTTTCTCGGCGCAATCTATAGAGTTACATTTGGAATAGAATTCTGTGAGGCGATTAGCCAAAAATGTATCAAGAACTAGAGATGTTTTGATAAGGTGGGAATGTAGAGATCTCCCCAGCTTGAGGTTCTTGGTTTTGATGCAGTGGGAGAAGAGAGTTGAATAATGACTTCTGGGATCATTGGTTGAAATTGTTGTTGCTCCATTAGACTGCATGGAATTCTCTGATTAGGATTTTGTGAGGTGTTTTTTTCTTATGCTAAAACAAATTTGTCATGGAAACAGGGGATTGAATTCTATACTTACTATATCATCTTCTTGGTTTTATTAAGAATTATGATCAAGAAAGGGACTTTTTATGTTCATATAACTTTAGAATCTTTACTCATGTTTATTATCATAATATTATTTTAATTCCAAAAACAATTTTTTTCCTTTCTTTCCCTCTTCTTCTTCTTCTTTTTTT
>JACFYI010002927.1:2575609-2613994 GCA_014898755.1 Handroanthus guayacan | reverse complement strand
GGGGTTTTCTGCAATTAACCCAAATTAATATGCACCACTAGACACAAAACTAATTTGTATGTTGTTATAATTTAGTAAAAGCTACAAATTAATATGATAAATCCAATGTGATGTATCAAAGACTCCCAAGTATATGTGTTCATGGGGCCCAAGATGACACTTGGTCTCGAAGAGGAACTTTCATATAATTCTATAATTGGCAATATATTCGTAAAGTATATATTATCATATTATAATTTATGCTTATGTAATATTCTACGGTTCAATCTCTGACTTGAGCATTAGAAGGAATTTATTAGAATATTTCCTAACATTTTAATCTTTTGTGGTTGCAAGATCTCATAGATTGGTTGTGGAGTTTGGAACTCACCCGAGAAGTGGCCCTTGAGTTGGTTTAACATCAATAAGTAAGTGACCAGATTGAATTTTTCTATGAAAAGTTTAAGAAATAACAAGTTAGTAGTTTATTTTGTGGCAACACACATCAAATGGTTCCATGCTAGTAACTTAGGGAAACGGATCTCCTATTCCAAATGGTGTTTCATCTTCTATTCCATGCCCTTAAATACATGCCACGTGCATTACATTTATTACTAAATATTTTTATAAGAAAATATTTAATACACGTGGCATGTATTTAAGGACATGAAATAGGAGATGAAACACCATTTGGGTGATCTCATCCCGTAACTTAGGGCTGGTAGATGGATGTCATTAGATTTTTCTAATTTTTCTAATTTTATATTCACATCCTCCGTGTATAAAAATCTATCTAAATACGATCTTTGACAAGTGGCAATAAGCATTTATTTGAAAATTAATTGCACAAATTTCTATTTTGAATTTTTCATCCTATACGCATCTTTAATGCACGAATATGGACACGATGATACGAAATTTTTAAAGATTGTAGGACATGGTACGTATAGCTTAGACACATACTCAATTTGTATAATTTTTTTATTAAGTACTACCTATATATACATATACATACATGTACAGATTTGTATTATATCAACATCAACTTTAGAAAGGCATTTTGATGAGAATGTAAGGAAAAAGTTTATATCAACGATTGTATTATATTTCAATTTATAATGTGATATCTACTCTACGTACAAAAAAATACTTCCACAAAAGTGTAAAAACACAGTCATTTTTAGGGCTGTCAATGGATATTAAAAAATCTGGTTACATTTTGTATTCATAATGATTTATATAAGATCTTATTTGTATTAATTTAAAATGGGACGTTATTCATATTCAATTAGTATTCGATTGTAAAATGGATGTGACATGATAATTACATATTTGATTCATTTAATATTCGCTTGAAATACATATTCATTCAATACGTCTATTTACATATTCTATTTATCCTATCTAATAAATAATATGCAACAAAGATATCATATATAATTAATATATTCTTCTTTGTTTCATATGATAGTTGGAATTTTATTTTAGACCACAAGAATCCAAGTCAAAAGACTATTAACCAAACTATTAACCCTACGTTATTGATTAGTAATTAATGAAATTGTATAGTTTATTTTATTAAAAAAAAAATGCCTTGAGTTACAGCTTAATGGACTCGAATATTATACAATGGAATATCCAAATAATTAAAATTAAACAATGCTCAGAAAATCATATTCGAATTCAATTTTCAAATAACTATAATTAGATATGAATATTTCTGAATTTGTTTAATATTCGTTGAATATAAGTTCGCATCATTCATTTATATCCAATAAACACGGATGCAGGTATTGTATAAGCTAATCGAAAACTAATACAATTCGTTCCATAACCATTTAGGCATTTACACCCCTTGCACATTTTGAATGAGACAATATTCTTATTTTAGAAACTTTTAACTTTTGGATATTTCTTTTATCACTCATATATTTTTCCAAATATTTGAAAAGGTACTTAACTCATGTAAAATGTATTGTCCATGTCCTTAATTCTGTGGCACATATTTGTTATATATAAAGTTTTGACTTGCTTGCACATTCAAAAGACCATAGAAGCTTCCAATTTGTTCCAAATTGCACAATGAAATTCATAATTGAGAGACACCACTTCTTGGATGAAGTGACATTATCTTTTCTTCCTACAGGTGAGGTATAGGGTTCGATCTTCATTCCTCGTTCTTACTATATCCCAACACAAAAAAGAAAAAGAAATTCACAATGAGATTATTTTTGTAAAATCAGAAGGACTGATTCTGCTATCTGACTACTTCTGAAGATTTGAACCAATTCATAATTGAGACTTACACTAGGTGCTAGAAAAAAAAAAAAGGAAAAAAGGAAATGAAATCAAAGAAATGCAAAATCTCAAACTTGTTTAGTTATTAAAAAAACAATTAAAAAAAAGGAATTGAACAAGTTGAGGTCATTAAGTGCTCGTTTGGTTGTATTTCTATTTTTATTTTCGGTTTCCGTCATTTCTAAAATATAAAAAGTAGTTATTAACTTTTAAGTAAAAATAGAAATGTATTTGGATAATTTGTTTGAAAATATTGAGTAGAATAGGTATTGGGAAAGTTATTAAATTTATAATTTTTTTGCATAATAGGATGTGTTTTTTTTTTTTTAAATACGTATATTTTAATTGTTTTGAAACTTTATAAAACACAAATTTGAATTTAATTGATGTAATTATAGGATAATAAAGTAGGTATAGAAATAAATGAAAATAAAAATGAGTTATATTTTTAATAAAAAGATTGATAGACAAATAATTTCCAGTCCTCAAATAGTAAAATAGTGAAAATGGGCTTTAAAAATACAAACAAACAACTTTGAGTTTTCCTTTTTTTTTTTCCTTTTTCTTTTTCTTTTTTTCACCAAAATTCTTTTACCAAACATAGCAATTAAAGTTCATGTTCAATATGGTCCTCCATGGCTGAAGATGAAGTATGGCCTTCTGGTAACTCCAGGGTTCTGACCTTGACCCTGCACCTTAAAAATATACTCTCTAATTTTTCCTGACATAATAACAAGGTGGACTTTATGATTTTATCTATTTTAGTGGAGAGTTTTTGTCCTTGGTGTTTCATTCTTCACCCATCCTTCAATCAATCTTAATTCAAATTTGAGTCTTTGTGATAATACAATTACACGCTTTAAATATATAATATTATAATTTTAAAATTATAATATATTGAAGGCCTTGTCTCAGTCTCACTATGGTTGATCATCCTCTCGGACCATCTACTGATTTTCGCCTTGATAAGCTATTGCCTCACCAACTAGCTGATTAGATGCAAGCCCCTCCTTGGGCGGATTCCTTAAAATATTATAAATAGATCTTTTGTTCAAGATCTCCTTATAGTGTTGCACATACTTTGTTAAGTTTATTGTCGCTCAATCTAATGACATGAGATGTTATTATAATATTTCGAATTACAGAAAGTCTCTCTATAATTAGGCAAAAGATTGGGCAATGTTTAGATATTCACCCATTTATCATTCCATTTCCAGAAATTGATTTTGGTACCATCACTTTTCAAAACGTGGAATATTCAATGCAACACGAAAAGTATGGAAATGAAAAGAAAAATTATAATTTGCAGGAATAAATTTTTTCTCATCTAGGGATAATAAATATTAAATTTTAAATATTCTTTTAGTTCAATATATTAAAATAGAAAATATTAAAACACAAGTTTCCTTCTCTCGTGAGCTATGCACATGAATTAAATTGTTTTTGTATATTTAGATGGAAGGTACTAATTTTTTCTTTATTATAACAAATTCGTCTTTGGGTCCTAAATATTATGGCTATGTTTTATCTCACGAGATATAAATGTGTGTTAGACTTATCTAGAATGTGTTGTAATATTTCTGAATTTATTTCAATATATCCTAGATATATTATTGAGAACAATATAGAGAATATGCCTACATCGTTAGATGTGATTTTGTTTCTTTACATATTTTGAGAATTTGATACTATAAAAAAGTGGTATGATTTCATTTATATCTATTCAAGTTTTAAGGAGTAGGCACCTTTTAGTTCAAAGCATTATTTTGTGTAAAGTTTTTTCTTTTCATGATTTTTCATCCATAAATACAAGCATAGTTTGAAAGCGATTAATTTAGTTAAAATGCAATGATTCAATCTTAAAAAGTTATGTAAAGTATGGTATTCATGGAAAATTAAGAAACTAATTGAGTAAAGAGATAAAACTGATTTAAAAATCTAGAGTTAAAATAATAATTAAATTGAAAAGTGTTTATACACAAAGTAATTGCACATTTTAGTTATCTTAAAATTATAAAATATATAAGCAAAATATTTTTAATATTAAAATTTTAAGTATTTGATAAAGTCTTTTAACTGCTAAACTCAAGCTTTTATCAAAAGATCTTGTATTCGAATCTCATCAAATGTACTCATTTTTAGCCTATTATTGTAATTATTTTTTAAGATTAGATGAAATATAACTAATTAAAAAGTATTAGTTATTTATCAGATATATAGAATATGAGACGTAATATAATAAATCATTCTCCTCAGATTAAAAGCAATAATTAAACATTTGAAATCACAGATACGAAAACTTTTCACACATGGGTGTCAGGCCTTTTAATTACTTTTGTAACATATCCATTATTGGTTTGGATCTCTACAATCCATTACTGGTTCGGATCTCTATAATTGGTTGGTTTGGTTTATTTTTGCAAAAATTGAAGTAATTTTCTGTGAATTGAATTGTTGAAGTCATCAATTAAACTTGGAATTTTATAAGTGACAAGATTTTGGAATTTCTTTTTATGGGGTTGGTTATAGCTTATGAAGCTTGAGAATTCCAGCTTTCCTACTACTCAAAACACTATTTGACGCCACTTTTTTTAGATGAAATGGTATTATCTTTACCATTTCATAGTGAAAGTTCAAGTTTTGAGTCTTATCGGCAGTGTGTGAGTATTGTAATCTTTGTCTATCGTATGATAGTCTTTATTTATCGAATAATAGTTTAAATTATTTTAATCGTATTTAGTCATATATTTGATTTTTAAAATATATTGCTATAATAATATTGATATATAATTAAATGCAATAGTTTCTTAAAAAATAAAAAAAGCATTTGATAAATTAGAAGTAAAAATTAATTTGTACAGAATAGACAACCAAAACTCTTCTTGAATTGATCACATAAAATAATACGATTGAAAGATAAATTTGGAAGAAAAAATATAATTGAGAAAAATGAAATAAAAAATAAATATTAAAAAAAAGTTAAAGAAACTATTTTATCCTTATTTTTTATAATAATTTTGTAATTATTTTATAGAATATAGATATTTTTTTTCTATTCATTAACATTGTATCAGAATAAATATATCTCCCATATATTTAAATATTATTTGAAATTGATGGTGAAATAGCGGGTATGGTTGAAAATAGTAGAATCAAAGGTGCTGGCTGCAGTGGAAGAATAGAATTAGCATTATAGAAATTAGCCTCAAAACATTTTAAACATTTTGTTTTTTCTTTTTAAGATAGCATGGCTTCCGTGGAAGTGTAGATGGCTCCAAGAACTCTGGACTGGATCTCCACTCATCTTGCTCTATGGTGAACCCTAAAACTGAAAACTTCAATGCAAAACAACATGCCCATTTCGCGCTGTAATATTCTAGTAATGGAATGGCAAGAAATGCATTACTCTGTAGCAATAAACTCTTATTCAACAACTCGTCTTCACCTTTTGCAAAATTCTTGGACGCATGCGTCAAAATCAAGTCATCCCGCGACGTGCCAGTCATCCATGCTTGCATTGTCAAGTCCCAGTTCAGTTATGAAGTCTTCATCAACAATAGGCTCATTGATGTTTACGGGAAATGTGGGTATTTTAACTATGCCCGCAAACTGTTTGATAAAATGACCACAAGAAATGCCTTTACTTATAACTCGATTATTGGTGCATTAACCATATCGGGTTCCATTGATGAAGCTGAAAGGGTGTTTACTTCAATGCCTGAACCTGATCAGTGCTCGTGGAACTTGATGGTGTCTGGTTTTGCTCAGCTTGAGATGTTTGATAGGTCGCTGGAGTATTTCGTGAAAATGCATGAAGAAGATTTTATGTTGAATGAGTATAGTTATGGGAGTGCGCTTAGTGCTTGTGCTGGATTGAGAGACTTTATAATGGGTACACAAATCCATGCTTCTCTGGTTAAGTCAAGGTTCATATCGGATGTTTACATGGGGTCTGCGCTTATTGATATGTATGCAAAGTGTGGGGATGTGGGTTGTGCTGAAAAGGCTTTTCATGGAATGATTGAGCGGAATACTGTGTCTTGGAATAGTATGATTACTTGTTACGAACAAAACGGACCAGCAAGTGAAGCGCTTGAAGTTTATGTTAAGATGATGGAATGTGAAGTTATGCCGGATGAGATGACTCTAGCTAGTGTGATTAGCGCGTGTGCAAGCTTGTGTGCAGTTAAAGAAGGTCGGGCAATTCATGCCCGAGTAGTGAAATTTGATAAGTTCCGCAATGATCTTGTAATATCTAACGCTCTTGTTGATATGTATGCCAAGTGTAATATGATAAATCAAGCAAGGTGGATTTTTAATGGGATGCCAATAAGAAATGTGGTGTCCGAGACATCGATGGTAAGTGGTTATGCCAAAGTGGCTAGCATAAAAACTGCAAGAACGATGTTTTCCAAGATGATGCAGAGGAATGTCGTATCTTGGAATGCGCTTATTGCTGGATATACGCAGAATGGGGACAATGAAGAAGCGCTAGGACTCTTTCTTCTCTTGAAACGGGAGTCCATTTGGCCAACTCACTATACATTTGGGAACCTTCTGAATGCTTGTGCAAATCTTTCTGATTTAAAGCTCGGTAGGCAGGCTCATACCCATGTTCTAAAGCATGGATTTCGATTCCAGCATGGACCAGAGTCTGATGTTTTCGTTGGTAACTCACTTATAGACATGTATATGAAATGTGGATCAGTTGAAGATGGACGTAGAGTGTTCAGAAACATGGCTGAGAGGGATAACGTTTCGTTTAATGCCATGATAGTCGGGTATGCTCAAAACGGGCATGCAACTGAAGCGCTTCAATTATTTAAGGAAATGTTGGAATCTGGAGAGAAACCAGATCATGTTACCATGATTGGCGTTCTTTGTGCTTGCAGTCATGCAGGATTAGTTGAGGAAGGACGTCGATATTTTGAATCAATGAGCAAAGAATATGGTCTGAAACCTCAGAAAGACCACTATACATGTATGGTTGATTTATTAGGTCGAGCTGGTCAGCTTATTGAAGCAAAAAATTTGATAGATTCAATGCCAACACCTCCTGACAGTATCGTATGGGCATCTTTGCTCGCTGCTTGTAAAATTCACCGCGACATTGACTTGGGGAGTTTTGTTGCTGAAATACTCTTAGAGATTGATCCCGGAAATTCTGCTCCATACATTCTTCTGTCAAACATGTATGCCGAGCTTGGGAGATGGAGAGACGTAACAAGAGTTCGAAAACTTATGAGGCAACACGGTGTTGTCAAACAACCTGGTTGTAGTTGGATTGAAATAGGAAGCCAAGTACATACTTTTATGGTCAAAGATACGAGGCATCCACGGAAGAGGGAAATATATCTATTATTGAAAATACTTACTAAAATGATGAAGCTTTCAGGATATGTTCCAAATATTGGTGATTTTGATGCTGATGAGGAACATAACAAGCTGGAATTTACCTTCTCCCGAGAGGTTGACGTGCCTCTAGCTGCTTCATTGGATGATAGCTAAGGTGTTATACCAAATATTCTTTTATCTGGCACTTTCATATACTGTGGATCATTTAAGATCAAGAATGTAGGAGCAAGAAGAATTCATTCAGAAACTATAATTTTACTTAAATTTTATGCCTACATTAGTGTATCTTTAATATATATGTATGCATATAAATTTGAAATTTGAGTATTACTTTAGCACTTGGATGGCTGTGTAGTACTTTCACTTATTAGTAATCAGTGTCCTATCATTATATCATATCCGAAACTTTGTGAGAAAACTCGAACTGATTATTGTTACAGCAGTCTCACTTAACCCTGTTTTTATAAGTTTTTGCTCTTTGAAAAAGGAAAAATAAAAGTTCAGAATACGCACAAAATTTTTCATATAGGCTGCCGTATCCCAAATGTAGTTATAGTCCTTTCATTAGATGTAAAGGCATCTAAGATCAATTTTTGTAGCATTTTTGTCTATATTAATTGCCTTTAACATCCTTTGATGCTTGAACAAGTGAACTGCTTACTTATTGTAAGGATTGACTTGACGTCTTCCCTTTGCTATCCTGGAAGAAAATAGCTATCTATTAAAGGAAGTGGGTCAAAAGAAACGTAAGTAGAGAAAAGAATAAGGGATAATTACCCCAATACATTCTGAAGTTTGGCATAATTATCAAAGCCGGCTCTTGAGATTTGGATAATTAGTGGATAATTATCATAACCCTCCTGCCATTAGTTAAGCTGACGAATAATTACAATTACACGCCCTAAAAATATTGAAACATTAAAAGTAGATTTCCTAAACAAGGCGTTATAACTATAATTGTGTGCCAACAGAACTAATAGTAGGAGGTGTAATGGTAATTATCTAACCTCAGAGTATTTTGATAATTATGCCAAACTTTAAGGATATAAAGGTAATTATCTCAAAGAATAAAGTGGCCACAAGAAAAACCAAGCACAATAATCCAAATGCAACAACGCTGGTCCACCTATAGCTGATTACGGAAGGTTGGTAGTGAACAACCTTTCAATCTATATCTCAATTATGATTCATTTTTTATCCATGTTAAAATCTTTATTACCCCATTTGTGAGAATCTTGTTAGATCATAGATGCTGTCTGGCTTATTGACAAGTCTATTAAGAGATGATTAGTTTTCAAATGCTTGTTTATGTCATTCTATTATTGGTGATAGACCATTTTTAGCAATTAAATGATTGAGAGAACTAGTGTCCATTTCTGTGGACATATGGCTTGTGCCAAGTGGAAGCGTGTAATGTATGTTGGCCATGCATGATTTTATTGCAAGAATTGTGGGTTCATGAATAAAATGTTTGATGCTTTTATCAGATGATGAATTTCTAGAAGTTCATGAAGTAGTTACTTTGGATTTCGTTGAAAATTGGTTTGGGTTTTGGATCCAAGACCCAGTTTACATTCGCATTCAAATGACTTTATCTCATACTTTGGTGGAATTATAGTGATTATTGAAACGCCACTCTTCCTTGAGTAGGAAGACTATTTATTGGGATTCTCTCAACTAACGGATAATGGTACCCCTTTTCTTCCATCTCAGCTCTCAAAAGTTTCTCTAAGGCATATTGCTCATGATTTGATCAAAACAGAGCTTTTGGATGAGTTTGATCCGACATGGATCAACAAATTTTCAACGCACATATATATATATATATAAATATAAGAATACTCGATCCAAATCTTCATGTGATTCATATGTGACAGAATAGAATTTTCACAAGGCAGATGTTGATGGTAAATACAATTAGATTAGTTTATGGGGCTTGTTTGAAAAAGTTAAGTTGTTTTAAAGGATGAAATGCTAAATTGTTGACTATATGCTTAGAATTTACAATGATTTATTTGTTTCCTCCTCTCTATTTCAAAAGTCAATAACAATAGGCACTACAAAATACAATCCAAAAATGAAAAGCACTTTTTATACAAGCACTTCATATCAAACAGTGAGATCATATCGTATAAGAATTTGTCCAATATATATATATATATATTTATATGTATCTATATGTATGTATATAAAAACAAACCCAACAAGTAACAAACAATAAGAACTGCGGTGGACAAGTTGCAAAGAAATATAGGGGTCCGTGAAAATAATTTGTCACTAGTGCTTATTTAGGGCTCTCCAAGTTTCCACAACAATCTGGCATCATATTCACGGATTGGAAATTGCATAATCTTTTTCTTTGTAGACATGTGAATCTGCCCAAACGTGCTTTGCCACTTATTTTTTCAGATGGAATAAAAAACAAAATTATTTTCACTTTTGGTTTAGTCAATTATGAGACTTGACATTTAGCTGAAGCACCACTTTTCATCCCTGTCTACTTCAGTTTACAGCTAAGGTCATTGTCACTTCATCACATTCTCTAAGTTCACCGGTGAGACAAAGTTACCAATTTACCCAAATGAGGGATTCTTTTATCTTTGAAGTCTTGGTTACAATCAAATTGAGTTGAGCTGATTTTGATGAAAAATCTTAATTTCGAATTTTAGTTTTAGAAATATTTCATGCGATTTGAAAAATTATTATAATACCTCTTATCGTTAATTCAACTAACAAAAAATTTAACAAAACATATATAACATCACAATCGGACCTTCTACAAACTTGTGTAAATTAGACTAATAGATAGTCTATTTGTAACATTGGACTATACAATATTGTTAGGCCACTTGTTTTATGTTACTTCACTCTCCCGATGTTTAGCCTTGTACGCATAGGGTGTGTGTTTAAATTCTACATAAAAAAAGTGTAATTGAAGTTAAGTTAAGCTTAGGTTGATTTTTCATATAGTATAACATCACAATTAGGCCCTCTAAAAACTTACACAAATTATAGGGTTTTAGACATGCAAGCATAGTATATTTTTCTGACAATTGATTTAGAATCAAATGTCAGCTGCAGTAAATACAATATTTTTGACAGCCAAATACACACATTTATCGATAAAATTTTTCTAACTCCTCCAAATCACACCCTTCCAAAGGAAACTCAAAATCATACATCCTGGTATAGTTCATAGTTTTACAAGCTGGAACATAATTCTTGACAACCCGTGATCTCAAATAATTTTCAAACGAAACAATCAAACTACTATGACTCAAAAAAAAAAAATAAATAAATAAATAAAATCGTAATGTTATGTAACACTAAAAAAAAAGCACAAAGTCCATGAATAAATACACTGTTCACAAGAGTTAGAGCAGAAAATTGACATATTTTTAATAGAAAAATTACCTAAAAATGATATTCAAATGAGGAACCCTCTAATCCCAGATTCAGAACATTTATACCTAAGAATAACATATGAAATAAACCTGTAAACCAAGATGAAGCAAATCATAATCACATAATTTCTCCACCTGCTTTCTTGATCTCCATACCCTTCTTCTTTAAGCACATCTTCACCTTTCACTATACACTTTCCAAACATGTAATCCAAACACTTGTTCGAGTTCGAAAACTCGTTTATCAAGAACCCTTCGAACGGATACTTAAACAACGAAATATAATGCACGAAAATCCAATACTTCGGTATCCCATGTTTCGATATGAAGTAGCCCGAGAACAAAAAGAACGACCCCATGATCGCGGAGATAAGTGAGTTTCCCACGATGAAATTCGGGACTAGTGCACTTGAGCACACGACGACTGAATTTGCCGTGTAGAGTATCAACCAAATCAGCACCAAGAAGTGCACAAAGGCGGTAAAACTAGGATTTAATCCCACTAGCCAGTACACTGGTACAGCAAATAAGAGTGCTAAAATGAGCAAAAATGGCAAGTAAACAAGCCCATTAGCAATGGCGTATGACGATACTCTATAGGTACCACTAGCTGTTTCCTTCATTAATATCTCCCTTTCTTGCAAGAATATCGGGAGGGCTTCTGTTGTGCTTGATAGTAAAAATGTTAAGATGAATGCAAATAATCCCACTCTTTCTTCTGCACCAAGTAAATCATCTTTCAGATTGTAGAAAATCGAGCCTAAAACGATCCCGGATAACAGCATTGAGATCGTTCTGCACGCGAAAAGCTCCTTTGTTCTGTAGATGTTCTTCCAGAATCTGTGTGTTAGAACCATAGTTTCACGTAATCTTGAATTCGCAAAACTATGAGCGAAATTATGTCCCACATCGATAAATTCCTCATCCACCACTTTTGATTGCTGAAAAAGCTGTTGTAGTGTAAACCTGCCGTTTTTGTTCAACCCTTCTTGATCAAGAACTCTGTTTTTTGATGATGAAAGTGCACTTAACTGACACTGTGCTTGATGCTGCTTAATCGTTTCAATCGATTCGATGGCAAATTCAACTACGTTTACATGAAGTGGGAGTTCTAATCCCATAAGGGTCAAATTTACAGAAAGCAAATCAATTGATCCATGATGCAAAACAGAACCATTGGCAAGGAACAGAGTAGAATTAAAAAGCTTCACAATCCTGAACCCAGGTTGATGAATACTAAGAATTATTGTCCTTCCCCGATTTTCCGCCATGGTTTTAAGCATATCAATGATCTGAAGTGCTGAAGTACTATCAAGCCCAGAAGTTGGTTCATCAAGAATCAACACTTTCGGGTCATGAATCACCTCCACACCAATCGACACGCGCCGCCTCTCTCCACCGGAAATCCCCCGGACTCTGTCGTCTCCGACTCTCCCGCCGGCAACGTGACTCAACCCGAGTTCCTCCATCAAGGCCTTCACTTTCAAACTCAATTCTTGCTCAGAAAGCCTTAATCGGAGCTTCGCACTGAATCTTAAAGTCTCTTCAACTGTCAAAAGTGGAAACAACGTATCTCGCTGCGTAACATAGCCCGATAACTTCTTGAACTGAGATTTATCCAGCGGCTTCTCATTGACATAAATGCAAGCAGACTGTGGGCTTATTTTTCCGGCCAGAATTTCAAGCAATGAAGACTTTCCGGCGCCGCTTGGCCCGACAATAGCAAGAATTTCCCATGGTTTTGCCGTTAAGCTAACATCTTTGAGAACTTGCCGGGATTTTTCATCAACTAAACCTTGTTTTTGAAGATTCTTTTTCTGTTTGTAGATTGTGTAGTTGATGCCTACTGCTTCAATCTCACAACCCTGTTTCTTCATTGAAGAAACTTAAATTTCTGTAGTTTGTTTTTGGCTTAGCAAGAAACTCAAGTTGGAGTATTTTTTGAGACACTCTTTTTGATGATTTCAGAGCACTATTTTATTGATTTGAATCTGTTTTCTAGTTGATTAAAGTAATGGGATTTTAACTATTTTAACTCTTTGAGTTTGTTTGATAGTTCACGTGCAATTGAGTTTGCATGTATTCCCATAGTTTTATAATCATTGAAATTTGAAATGAGAAATTCACATGATTTTAGGGTTGCCATATTGATCTATTGCTCATTGCTTAAGCCCTTTTCTTTACCTGGGACAATTTTTTTTGAGTGAGTTATAAATTAGTTCATTACTCTTCTCTAGATCATTCTACACATTCTATGGTGGATTGTGTATATTGTATTTGGTTTATATTATGATTTTTGGATAAATTAA
Organism: Handroanthus guayacan; assembly: GCA_014898755.1. Lineage (NCBI taxonomy): Eukaryota > Viridiplantae > Streptophyta > Magnoliopsida > Lamiales > Bignoniaceae > Handroanthus > Handroanthus guayacan. The sequence continues at coordinate 2,600,649 of JACFYI010002927.1, read as the reverse complement.
TTTTGTTGTATTTGGTATGTTGCATTTGTATGTTCTAGAACTTGCCATTTGCTAGATGATGATAGTGCAAAATATGTTAGAAAGATAGATTTGCTCTTGTTAATTGATATTGTTGCTTGTTTGTTTCAACGACTGTGCTTTATGTAGTTACATTTCGATTTGTTTGTCACTCGAGTATGATATAAAATCTAAGCCATTTTTTATACACACATGACATCGTCTATGCAGAACATGACTAGTTTATATTCACATATATTTTTGTAAATATCTCTTATTATAAGTGTAACAAATGTATATATATTATTTTCGCACAGCTATTTACGAATAAAATTGATTTATCCAAAATTTATTTTAGGGTTTGGAAAATTTCTGAAGTAATCATCCATAGACCATGATAGTATTTTTGTTTTAGGCTTAAACTCATTCGTCAGGTAGGACCTCATTTTGCATGATTTCATCGAGTGAAAACCATTTTTCAATTAAGGACAATATATAAGTCAAACATTCGAACTCAAATCAAATCTTGTGTTAAGAATATCATAAAAATCAACCACTCGAATTCGAATCAAATACTGCGATTATGACTTTGAAGACAAATTAATCCAGGTGCACATAAACTTCATTGATGCGCCACCAAGCTTTGGATGTAATGGCACACTTCCACCATTTTATAGTGAAAGTGCAAAGTTCGAGACTCAAGTCCTACCAATAGCGTGTGGGTATTTGTCTACGGTATGATAGTTAATTGTCTATCGAATGATAGTTTAGATTATTTGAATTGTTATTTAATTTATATATTTGATTTTTAAAATATGTTTATGTTATGAATTGATGTATGGTTAAGTGTAACTACTTTTCTAAAAAAAATAAAAATAAAAATTCACTGTTGCAAAAAATAAATAATATTAACATGAATTAATGGCTATAACAAATTAATTAAACGGAAAATTTATATTAAGAAAATGCTTAGCACAAAAACAAGTCATGCAAGTGTGATATTCCTGCAAATTTTTGTAAACCAAACAATGAGAATACAAGGTGGGATTGTGATTGGACCTCTGCCATGGTACATGGATAATTATTATGCAACCGAACACGACAATTTTATGTCACATCAACTGCATTTCCCTCTTTTTTTTTTGTTTTTTTTAATTAATATATTTCTCATATGACAATGGCACCCCATATAACAAAAAATACGTACTCGAATATATCTCTTAAATTCCATGTATAACCATAATATGTTCAAACAAATAATTACCAAGGAAAGGTAAAAAATTAACCCACCACGATCCCATTTCCAACCGATCTCCCTTAGTACAGATTTTGTCTCTTATATTACATATACCTAAGTTTCTGCATCGAATATCATGGAACATATGCCAACGTGTCCATGATCCATAGTATTTGTCACACTATTTTTATGAAAATCGGTCTGATTAATTTGGAGGAGTCCAACAAATTTAGTGCAATTGCTTCACTTCGGGCACCAAGGTTGAACACGGGTTGATGAAATTAGTCTTAATGCCAAATTAACAAAAAGATGTTGGAATTACACGGGAATCAGATAAAAACTCAAAATTTTTAAAACACACATTTCATCTAATTATTGGAGGAATATCTATAGTGGTTGTTGAGGTATCATGTCTTGTCAACTCGTTAAGATTTCATTAAAGGCGATCAACATTTACTCATACAACGGTTCATATGCACTGATTGAGTTGCACGATGTCCAAACAATACAAATTGTTTAATATTTTGACATTATGCATCAGTGGGATAGATGTCTTGATCGAATTTTCTTTTACTCTAAAGAAGCATTGAGTTACAATTAATATTGAATAATTAAACCGATCTAATCAATCTATCAAAGTATCAATCAAAATAAATTTCTTTCATAAAAAGATTGATGCCCAAATTATTATTATCGTTGGACCCAAACCTATATATAACGGGTCAAACTTAAATTAAAATGATAAATGATTTTAAGAACAACCCATATGCAAGGATGGCTCCACCATGCAAGCCAAATTTGGGGTTTCTCATCAAAACTCACTAGGTAAAACAACAATGACAAGAAATGAATCTTTTATGTGGACAGGAGTAAAAGAGAAGATTTCTTTTGTACTGTTCGGTCTATTTCTTTCGTACGGATGATTGTCTGGATGTCTGCATTGCACTAGCACCCTCCAAGTAAACATTTATTATAAATTATGCCCCAAAAATTTCATGACCACAGAAAATCTAAAATGGGACAAGTAAAATTGCCTTTTCTCTTCTGGGGTTTAATTTGTCTTTTTGTGATGTTGTAAGACCCGTGAACCTCTTCCTTTTTAAAACAACTTGGCAATTTTGGGGGACCCCCTTAACCTTTTTTTTTTTTTGGCCCTTTTGTCAACACCCATTTTTTATTTTTATTTTTTTAGCCCCCAAACAGAACCTGCCCGTGAACCATATTTTATTTTCCACGAAAGTATGTGTATGTGGCAGAGGATTTTTTTCAACTTTGTTTTATGTAATTATTGGTTAGTTTTGTTCATTTATTTTTGTATTGATGAGACTAAGAAACCCCCTTTTTTTTTTCAATGGATTTTGTTTTTTTATCAGAAAGTGACTTGTAATTAAGCAAGAAACCACATATTTATAATAATTAATGATCCCTTGCGCGATAGACACTGTAGTTTCCAATTCAATGCAAGATTGGAAGCTTCATTTGAGAGAAAAAGAAAAAAAAATTATTGATTATGATTTATGAATATTTATTTACACGCGTTTTGGTTGCATCTCGACAAAAATAGTCTTAAATGAGATGCTGTATGGGTATGTGTGGACTTGTTTTATTTTTGAATTTCATATTTTAAAATTTTTAAAAATAATTGTCTAAATTTTCTGGAAAAAGTTCATTCTAATTTTCTTCCAAAATATTAATTATTAACTTGTTTAATTCTTTCAAATTGTTACAACTTATATATATTTATTATATCTTCCAAGCGTTATTCCAATAAAACTGCATATTCGTTAATCATGATCAAATCACTACAAAACATAATACATAATAATCCATGATACTATTATTCAAAATATATATATATATATATACATGGGAAGATATTTACAATAAATTTATTTTTCTGTTAAAATAAAGTTGAACGTAATTGAACATAAATTGAAATGGAACATTTTCCAAGTTCTTATTTCAACCTTTGTTATGATCTCCCATAAGGGTAAAAATAATGAACTCCAACTAAAATATATAAATATATACATATATATTATAAATATTACATATATATATTATAAATATAATATTCAAATTCTTCGTTGATGATGTGAGTTTTTGGCATGAAACAGAAAAAAAAAAGCCCCTGATGTAGATTCGAGAAAAGAACCCAGTCAAAAAGAAAAATGCTAAACTTCTTATAGTAAATACCATACCATAAAATAATAAATTTATCACTGCAATTTTATTTTGAAAGCACACTAGGCGGTCCTATATATATCAATCATATATATATATATATGCTAAATTACAATATGCAGAAAATATTATTCTAAAAATATTTTATGGGAGTACATATGCATAAATTTGAGACACAAGTTTTTTGTTGGTCCATACATATAGATCTATGCAGATAATAATTAATATTAAATAATTAGTGTAGCTTCACTTTTTTTTTTTTTTTTTTTTCTTTCACAGATATTCTTATCCACTTCTTCGTACGTAGGAGTACCTACGTACAAATGATATAATTTCCATGCAGTCGGCTATTATAAAAAAACAAACCGCCTTGACAAATTTAATATTATATACTAGTTCTTTTCTTTTTTTTTTTTATAATTTTTTATTTTATTCTATAACTCTTTCAAGTCATAATGTTTTACATTATTAGAATTTTTTTTTAAAAATTAATTAAGTTACTCAATTAATATCACATGATTTACATAAATAACGAAACAACACTCACACACACATATCCAGCTGTGGAATTCACATTCACGAGAGTGACCTTGGGAATATGCTTGTGATTTTTTCTGTCATGTCCCTCACTATCTTCACAAATTATGTTGCTTACTTGGAATTATTTTTTCCTTTTTCAAGAGTTTGGGTTGGATTGATTTTTTCTGGTCAAATTAGATGTTTTTTAATTGTAAAAGGTAGAGAATTTTAAACCATATTAGAATTATAGAGTTTATCAACGAAAATTCACAAACACTTGAATTAGTAACTGAAAGTACTATACAAGATTGAATAAGATTAATGTGATGAGAAACAAAAATGTAACAAGAAATCAAATGCTAGAATACAAGGTAAAAGTGGTACGGCAATGTGCCAACTTCATGGATGGGGATGAGATCTCCTATTCCAAATTGTATTTCATCTTTTATTCCGTGCTTTTAAATACATGCTACGTGTATTAAATATTTCTTTATAAAAATATTTAGTAATAAATGTAGTATACATGGCATGTATTTAAATGTACGGAATAGGAGATGAAACACAATTTGGAATAGGAGATTCCGTCCCTCATGGATGGAAATATGTGTTTCTTCATTGTAATTGAGCATAGCACGGGAGTAAAATAAAATGATCCCTCAATCCTCATAAATACCCAACTCTCTCACATTTTCACTTATATGTGAACCTTGGGATTCATATATGATCTACATATAAAACTATCGAGTAAATATTTCGTGTATTAAATCACAATCTCATGTCTGCATGCATCTTCTGAGATTTGGAAAAATTAACAGACATCTCTGGAGGTTTGGAAAATGGTACTTCCACTCGTTACCTCTAATTTAGCTTCACAATTACACTTTTGAGCTGACGCATAATTACCATTACACCCTTTTATTTAGGGGGTCTCTCTATACGTGTGATATTTTTGAATTTTCAAGAAATGTAATGGTAATTATTCATTGATTGAACTAACAGTAAGGAGTATAGTAAATACTTATTCAAATATTAAAGGGATGTTGTTGCTATTACGCCAAACCTTGGGAGGGTTGAGGGTATAATGCCTTGTTTATAATCAGTTCTTCGTAGAGTATACATTCAGATTCACTATTACATGTACCTTATGGGCCATGTAATATTGGGCCACACAGTGTTATAGGTTAGGTCCAATAGAGTTGGACTATCCATTAACTGAAGCCAACTTTTCGACCAGTTCATTTTGGACCGAAATCTTGGACCCAACAATGTGACCCAGAACCCAACATATAAAATATTTCGGGTTCTGTAAATTTGAAAATTATCTTCAGTTAGCTGACTCTGTGTGTGGTACCGAATGGAGCTCCGCGCCTTCTCCTCTCCATCTTGTGCTGGTACTCTTCAATCCATCCCATGAACTTCTTGAATTTTCCGTAGTTTTTGTCATTTGAGCTCTGAATGCCTGAGATTGATTCCTTGAAGTGTTTTTATTTTTAGTGTTTTTAGTTTACTTTTAATTCATGGCTTCTTGTTAGCAAAATCTTTGAATGGATGATGGAACCTGTCCTGTTTGTTTTGTGTCAGACATGATTTTTTTATTTTTTATTTTTTATTTTTTTGATTTATTGTTGATATTTGAGAAAGGAAAGAACTCTGAAGATGATCCAGGTTGCTTTAGATTAATTAACCGCGTTATGATTGGTGCTTTAGTTAGTTTGGGAAAAGATTAGTGGTTGTTTCTTGAATATTTGTTTGGTTATATCAGCTGGCATCCTGCTAAGTGAGTGAATAGTTCACTTGATCTTAGAGTTGATTTGATCAGTTCACCTGATTAAGTTAGATAAAACAGTAGTTATATTTTGTTAAATGCGGGCTTAATTATTGAAATGCAAGTGAAGTTTTCAGGATTTTGAGAGTTCTTTCAATTACTGAATTGAATATTTAGAAACTGAATAATACCAATTAGATATTGCAAAGAAGCACTTGAGGATGCTGTGTATTCACGTGATATGGGGTGTCTCTAAAGACATTGAGATGTCTGTGCTCTTTTTGTTATTTACTTGTGTGATTGAACATTAATGTGAGCTGTGTATGGCGGGATATGAAGTCTTAATATCCAATGGCATCTGTTTTGGCAAAACTTGTGGACTTACATTTGTGGGTTGAGAAGGATGATCTGGCAGATTGATAGTTACATAAGCCTGCCGGTCTGAAATCCTTTTGGTGAGGATAAATTTCACTTTCCTTCCTTTTCTCTATGTGAAACTCATGTAAACAGATTTTCACTGGTTCACATCCATTTCTGGGAAGTATACTTGTCAAAAAAATGAGGAGCAAGTAGGAAGATAATGTGGTCCAATTGCAGTACATTATATGGATCTTTTTCTTTAATTGTTAAGTTTGTGATGACCATGAGCTTACACTTGAATTTCTCTCATATGTTTGCCTCACCTTCTCTTTTGTTCCTGGTGGGAGATGCCTTTTACCAGGTTGGCCATCACATATGCAGGTGGAAGAAGCATTATATATATGGCTTTGATAACAAGAATGGATCTCTAGAGAAGAATGTGAAACCTTTAAAGGCATATTTCTCACAGAAGAAAAGAGGGTCCGTATGTTGTTTGAAGAGTCCAGAAACCAGTCCTTGTTTACCTTCAAAAAAGGAATTACTCAGTGGAAAAGTGATATATTCAGTTGCCTCTGCCATGGGCCATAACAAGGTATAGACAACTTTTCATGTACACTTCTTTTTGCATGCATGAAATTTGCTTGTACATATTTTAGTTTCTTCTTCTTCTTCTTCTTCTTCATTCTCTTTTTTTTTTCTTTTGAATTTTTTCCTGATAAACAGTGGCGTGATTGTTGGACTCTAAGTTTTATGTCTAATTGTTAATCATTTAAGTATCAAAAATAGTGTGTCCTTAGATCTCAAACTAACTACAAGTCTACAACAATAGTAATTGCTGACTTGATCATACCTACTCCTTGTGCTGATTTTACGATGACGACAGGGTCTAATGCTCATGAACTATTCTGCCATCACATATTGATAGGATTCAGAAAGATTAAAAGGGAATAACTAGAAACAGGAACGATTGTCGTGATTGATATTTTGAAAGTTGCACAAGGAAATTGGGGCTGCGGGATGAACTTATATTTTGACATGATATCTAGCTTTCGACCTGAATCTTTAATATGACCATTCGAGTTTCATCAACTCTAGGACTGGAATCAAGTGGTGCTTTGTTCATCATGTGGCATAAGCTCGAGCAGGAATAAAAACCAGACGCATGCATTGCTTGTTTTTTGTTGAACATCTGTCTAAATTGTTTGACCAGCAGCTAGCAATATTGCTGTTGATTTATTCTCCTCGTACATTTCAAATTCTTTTCAAGCTGATCAATTCATGTTTATGAATTGCTCATTTTCTCCTTTTTAACTCCATCAGGACTCACACCCTGAATGTAATTCCAGAGTTCCTGCCATTATCAGTGCTCTTGCAAAGATGGGGTTGACTTCAGAGGTAAGAAAAGCTGATAAGGGAATGATTTTTTTTACTGGGATTAAGCCAGATAATTTGATTTATCCTCTAAACATAACTTAATATTTTGCAGTAATTTTGGTTATTAGTAATTTTCTCTCCAGGAAATAATATTACACTCTCTCACCAATCATTCTATCCTGTGATTCAGTTCCGGAGCTCACAGATTATTGAACTTCAAAATTTCAAATCTGCTAGCATTGATCATATAGCTAGTGTTCATGAAAGAGCTTATGTATCAGGGCTTGAGAAGGTATGCCTACATAAATAGGTTATTAATATATAACACCTCATCCTGAGCCAGAAAGTGCAAACAAGCATTCCTCCTTGCTAATTTATTTAGCATGAGGCCTGTCAAAAGGTATTTGTGTCTTTTTCACACCACATGGGAAACATGAATCCTGTTCTTTTTGAACAAGAAAGTTAATTTGAAGTGCCTTACTAGTTTGTGTCTCTGTTGCTTCTATAGGCCATGGATCAGGCTTCAGAACAAGGACTTATTTTCATTGAGGGCTCTGGCCCAACTTACGCTACCTCCACGGTGAGAACATGCTTTTTAACTGTTATTTTAAGTTTTCAGTTTTGTTTGTTTGCCTCCCTGCTGGTGTTTGACAGTTGGTGTAGCTGGATTGGGTTTTTTAACTCATTTATACCATTTATGAATCATACGCACACCCCTTATTTTTATTTTTTATTTTTTGATGGGTATACGCACACCCCTTTTATTTATTTATTTTTTTATGGGTATACGCACACCCCTTAACGTGTTAATTAATTTTGTTCTTGTTTGCCTTTTGGTATTTTGTATTAATACAGACCTTCCAGGAGTCATTACTGGCAGCTGGAGCTGGAATTTCATTGGTGGATGCAGTGGTGATGTCTCAATCTAAGACGTTAGTCACTTAGTGTGATCTTTCTTGTCACACTGTGTGTTTGAATTAACTGTGCATATCTAACTATCCAAGGATGAATTTTGTGTCCTAACCTGTATATAATGATGAAATGTACATACCCATTGGCAATATTGATTATTTCTTGAACTGATCCAGGTTGCAGCATCAAAGATAAGGGAAGATCCTCCAATTGGTTTTGCCTTGGTACGGCCTCCGGGTCATCATGCTGTTCCAACTGGACCCATGGGATTTTGTGTTTTTGGAAATGTCGCCATTGCTGCTCGCTATGCTCAACGTGCACATGGATTGAAACGTGTGTTTATCATTGATTTTGATGTACATCATGGAAATGGAACCAATGATGCTTTCTATGACGACCCTGATATATATTTTCTTTCTACGCACCAAGTAAAGTTATTCAATTAGTCAGTACTTCAGCTACATCTTATGTTACTTTATCTTTTTTGATTTAATTATGGGATAATTACCTCAGCACTCCCTGGGCTTAGCCTAATTACAGAAGAATTGCAATTACACCCCTTGCTGTTAGTTTAGCTGATGGATAACTTAATGGGGCTTGTGTAACATTACAGTTAAACCCCTGAATGCTAAAGCTTGTGACCTTAACAGGGGTCTGTTTGCAACATTTTAATCAATATATTAGATTTTCAATCAAATCTGCAGTTAATTATTAAATATTTGCATTCAATGTAGGATGGAAGCTATCCTGGTACTGGTAAAATGAATCACATAGGTAGTGGAGATGGTGAAGGATCGACACTGAATCTGCCTTTACCAGGAGGATCGGGTGATAGAGCCATGCGAACCGTCTTTGATGAAGTCATTGTTCCATGTGCTCAGAGATTCAAGCCAGATATAATTCTTGTGTCAGCCGGGTAAGTGCGTTCAGACATCAATACATGTTATATGCCATATCTCCCCCATGGAACATATCATTGTCAATGGTGAAATTTAGTAGGCCACTTTGAAATCTTCAAATACTATTACTCTGGGGATAACTAACTCAATTTGATCTAAATATAAAAATATCGCTTGTGAATTGCAGAATTACAATAACATGTTCAGTCATTAGGTTAATGGGGGTTTCTAGTTATAATGTTTCAATCAATATGTTAAATTTCTAGAGTGTGTTACATAATTCCTATTAAGTTTTCCATCATCTTAACTATGACAGGGGTGTTTTTGTAATTTTGAAAATCACGTGGGGTATTCTGAAATTAGGCCAAACTTCTGAGGTGTTTAGGTGATAATATCATTTATGCTATCCTCACATGCATGCAACATAATGGTTTGCAGATATGACGCTCATGTGTTGGATCCACTAGCAAATCTGCAGTTCACGACAGGAACGTACTACATGCTAGCTTCGAACATTCAGCAAATAGCTAGAGATCTATGTGGTGGTCGATGTGTGTTTTTCCTGGAAGGAGGTTACAACCTGAGCTCTCTGTCACACTCAGTTGCAGACTCGTTCCGTGCATTTCTTGGAGAACCCAGCTTGGCTGCAGAATTTGATAACCCGGCATTCTTATACGAAGAACCATCAAACAAGGTAAAGGATGCTATTCAGAAAGTCAAGCACATTCACTCTCTGTGAAAGTAACTGAATTTATTATAATTCTGTGATGCTATGGTTTGTGGCTATATTGAATATAGTACAAGGTTCCAGTGTTTGTGCTGACATCTGAATGTATATGAATACTTTTTTCTTAAACCAGTTGTTTGTACCATAATACATTGTCTTATCACAGCCTAAGTTTATTTTTCATCTTTCTCCTTGAGATTTATATTTCTATAATGCACCGGTATTCTCCAACCCCGCTAACTCCAACGGGTGAGAGTTAGCTTTGTAAATAGAATAAGAGAATCTAAAATTTTTCTCCTTGTGGTTTGTAATTCTATTGTTCCATTGTGGATCATCTTTGCTATTTTATACTAGATAATAATGGGTGGTAAATTGTTTACCTTCTGTTATTTTCTCTTGTTCAAATTGGTAGTATGAACTTCCAATTCTATGATTTCCCCAAGAAAAATTTAAAACGTTATGGAAAGATGTTATGTATTCATATGTCACTGGCAGTTGGGTGATATACCAAAATTCAAGACTCGTTGCATCAACATTTTTATAGATCTAGGACTTGCGCATATCAGACCAAGGACCAAGCTGCTTGGGCTTGTTAGATCTGTTTTGTAACTTTGAAAATATTGTTTTTTTTTTTCTAAAAAATTGCCTTAAATTTCTAAATACGATAAAATAATATCAACAAAGAACTAGTCATTTAGAAATCTACATGTGCTATCTTGATTTTTGAAAAACTATAATGCATACATATATTTTACTCTTATATGCATAGAATGCATACACTATATTTATTAATTCATTATTATCACTTTAAATTTATAATAATATTATATCTATATTTTATAAATTAATTATATAATATACATAGATAAATACACACTGCACGATTATATAACAAATGAAAAAAAATACAAATAACACTGCAACGGGTTGGGTCCGGCCAGTGAGGAAACTAAAATTCAAAATATGTTCTTTTTAGTTTTAAACCCATCTTGAACGATGCGAATTCGGGTTCTGCTAGGACCCATTGACATCCCTCAATTCACATAATGAGTTCTATTTTATTTGTTTATTTACATAAAAAGCAACAATAATGCTCCAAAAATCATTAAAAACTTCCATAACAACCATTTTCTCTTATACAATTAACATGAAATAGAGAAAAGCTAGTAGCATCCATAGACCTGCAAAATTACCTAGACAATAAAGCTGACTATGAAATCCATAAATTCGATATACATAACAATATAGTAATTTACTTTCATTAATCTTTTCGAAATTATTAATTTTTCTTACGTTAATATGATTTCATGGTGACATGAAGAAGCCCTTTTCCAAATATAGTACAAAAATCTATATGTAGATGCGTGTGAAATTTCGAGACTCAGATGCTGTTATCATGATATTGACCTCCATGTATATATAATTACAAAACTTGCATGTTTCTGTCACTTTAATCTCTGCTGGTTACATCACCAACAATTCAACTCCACAACGTAAATCCCATATATATATATATATGTATGTGTGTGTGTCATAGATTTCTAGAAGAAATTATAAATTCTAGAATTGTTTATATACTTTTATGAGACACAATAGAATTGAAGGTATAGTGTAGATTTATGTATAGAACTTTCTCCTTGTCTATTAATTGAGACATTTTTTGAAGACAATTTATCGACGGGACATATATCGGTGTAACTAAGTCTTTGTGTTAAGCGACGGGTATGATTATCATTATTGGCATTATTTGTGAGAATTAATTGCCATGTGTCTCTTTCCACCATCAACTGAGAAACTATGATAATATCTAATTTCATCCCGCTTTGAAAAGTCAAAGGGCATGAGTCCTTTCTATTGTCACCCTTCAAGGTATTGTTAACATAACCTTACTAATACATGCAGGCTAGGATGATATATATATATATATATATCTCAACTTGTTGAACTCAAGAAAGGTTAAGTCACATTATGTTATCATCTAATTGAAATTCATGCTGGATGATTTTGTTCTGAAAAGATTTTTTGTATGCTGAAAAACAAGATCATTTATAAATTGTCTAAAACTCCATTAAAATTTAAAACACCAAAATGTTGCAAGCTGCTCTTACCAATGTCTTTACTTTAAGATGTGGAAAAGATTTGATATCATTCTAAACTCTTCAGTCTAGGGTGTGAAAAGGGACATATGACCCTCATTTTCTCTTACGATGTAAGAAAAGACTTGCATCATTACAAATACTTTCAATCAAGGCATTGAAAATGGACGCATCACCATGTCCAAATCAAATGAAAAATTGCAAAATGTAACTTCAGAAAATCACCATGTCCAAATCGAATGAAAAATTGCAAAATGTAACTTCAGAAAAAATAATGTCCATGCTCATTCTTTTCTTTTTCTTTTTTCTTGCCCCCCCGGTCCCCCACCCCACACCTCAAAATTAAAACCAAAAAAAAAAATAAAAAAAAATAAAAATCCCTGTAGCTAATTTGTAAACATTAAATCAAACAAAGGAAGTTGTCAGTGTCTGTAAGTTATGTTGGCGAGTATGCTGTGAATTATGATTTGAATCTTTAACGTATCAGTCAGTTAGTGGGAAATGGGAATGCTTTGCTTTGCTGTCTCTAATTTTTGTTGCTTTCATATCGCATGGGAAAGCGATTCACATCAATTATGCTATTCTATTTTGGTAGGCAACACATGTATGATGTATCCCAAACTTTTCATGTTGGACAAAAGGGGTATTATATTAAAGCACATTCATTTGTTTTGTTTTTATGTTTTTCATAAAATATATCATGATCTAGAGCCGTCCAACGTGCGTGTAGCTAACAGGTAATTCTTGGCTTGAAATCAACAGTCACGGTAAAAAGTCGTTAAATTTGCCGCCCATTAAGGAATTGATGCTTAATGAAAGTCCCAGTTGAAGAATATAAAACAAATCGAATAGCTCAGTGTTCACATGCATACATTTGTCTTATTCTAGTTAGTGGTATTTGTAGCGTGACATTTACATAGCTCAAGGGTATCCAGGACTAGTTGATATTATCTTCTCCCTCTATGTGGCTTCATTGTCTAGTTAAGGTTGAACATATAAATTCATCTAGAACAAGTTAAGTACTATCTTGACCCCTGTAAAAAGACATAGATTTTGAAGTTTTAAAGGGTACTTTTTCCATTAACATATATATCAAGGGTTTAATATTATTTGTTATCTTTACCTATTATATTATATATTTTATATTGTAAACTATTTACACTATTAGTATATTGAGAAACAAACGCAAATATATATATATATATATATATTTCTTTAGCACTATAATACATGACATTTAAAAATATTCATTTCTTACTTGTAATCTCACGAAAAACACATGGGCGCCAGAAAGTGTTCATTTCTTCCTTATGCTATCACAAAGAGAGGGGATAGTGTGCCCTTTTTCTCTTGAAAAATTGCAAGTTCTTGGTTAAGAGGTTATTGTATGCTTCACTAATCTTTTATTTGTATTTCTTTTTCTAAAAACAATTTTGATTTTACTTGTATTTTTACGTTTAAAGGCAGTGCTCGTTTGATAAATTGATATTTTTATATGTAAAATTCAAATATGAATAAAATAAAATTATTCGATACTTTACTTGAGATCAATTATTAAAAATTTATTTGAACTCAGTTTGCTAAACAAGAAAAAGGAAAGAAAGAAAACTAAGCTTCAAACTAAATAACCTTTAATTTTAATGAAATTTTAATATTTGACTCAAGCTCAAAATGAATTAATTAGCAAAAAGATAAGAAAATGTGTGTGAAAATATCATATTAACCCATATTTAGTTTAATTAACAATTAAATCCAAGCTAAAACATAACTTTCAAAACTCAAAAAAAAAAAAAAAAGAAATAATTACAAAGAATAATATTATATTGGATTCGATTCAACTCCATAATAACATAAAGCTATTTATTTGTAACAATTAAAAAATTTTCCTAAAGTGGTACTTTAGCATTATTTCATGGCACAAATAAGAGTTGTGAATGATGAAATTTATGATTATCCGTGTGGGGATAAGGTTAACGTGCCATAAAGACAAACTAACACTTGGTAGGAAAAAAGACGAAAGTTAAAGGAAGTGTGGTGTGGTGACCTTACCAAGAGCAAAGGGAGCATGAGGGAATTGTTAGTTGCATGGTCACCTTTGTTATTGTCATCTTTCTTATAAAAAGGAAAAGTTAGCACTATTATTGTACTAATACTTCGCCTTTAATTTGTTCGGCCAAAAGCTTATGCACTTTTGTTAGTCACCAGGTAAGTTTATGTTTGCTTACGAGGATTTGTCCTCCGCACTGATAAGGTGGGGATCTCATAATTTTAGAGATTATGAATTCATTAATTTCTATGTATATATATGAGACTGTTTTTCTATTATATGTTTTTCTATTGGTATCGATGATATATTGATTAAATTTCTTAATGGCTTTTTTCAAAAAAAAAAAAAAAAAGTTTATGTTTTCGAAGAATTTACATAATTTTGAATATATTGAAACATTCGAGTGGAATATAATAGCTAAAAATTATTAATTTCAATACTGTTATCTCGTATATTTTGAATTAATTTAGAAAGTCACATTAATCTTCTGTCTACAACAATCCATCTAGAAATAACTCAGAGATAAGGAACAAGTGGGTGATTTGATGGTGATTTTCCATTTGGGCATGTGAATAAATAGATTGCAGTTTCAGAATACTATAAACATTTGTTGGAGAACTATAGTCGTGATTCTTAAAGGAAAAAAAATTGCAATATTTTTGTTTTTTCACTAAAATTAAGGCATATTAAAGGGAACAAAGTTCAGTCCATATAAATTTATTTTTTAAAAATTTTATCCCAGACTATAATTTTTTTTAATAACCTCTTAAAAATCTAATAAGCGCACGAATGCCTTCTTAGGTAATGTTTGCAATAGATTATGTAAATACATAATCAACTACTTTTATTAAAAGATGGAAAAAAAAATATTATAATTAAAAGTACTAATTGTTTAAAAACCAACAAATACTTCATTATAAGCTAATAAAAAGTGGTGGTGTTTGGAACCATAGTCACCTACATTTGCTAGGAATTATCTTACAGCACCTCATGAGATTATAAATTACTATTAATTATTTTTTGAGAACTTAAAGCGAAAGTGAATTTTTCAAACACTTAAAAAGAACTTTTTTCAGCAACTCATAATTAAATAATTATTTTTCACAATCTATTGCAAACACTACCTTAGGATAATGTCAATAAATTGAAGCAACAAGTCGGTGGCTACTAAGCAATCCAAGTTAGTCTATCTGCTTATCCAAATGGAATCAATTCCTAGTATACTTCAGAAAGTATGAGAGGAAAACTAGTGATGAACCCAACTGACCAATTCACTAATCATATTCAACACTTGCAGGGTGTTTGGCTAAATTTATTTAAAGATTTTATAAACTCTTACATTTTATAAGATATTTTAGATTTTATTAAATATTAAATCTTATTTTAAAATAAATTATTAAAATATTTGAATAAAATAAGACATTAAAGCTGAAAAATTTTTAGCAATGATAATTTTGTTAAAAAAAAATAAAAGGCTTAAATTTGAAAGAACATGTTAAAATTTTCAAAAATAAGTTAGAAATCCCATATTTTTTCTAAAAGTACTTATAAGATCGTAGTATCTCATTTTATGAGCATATACGCTCTTTTCTTAAAGATATTTATCAGATTCTTTATATTATCTTATAAAATATCTTATAAAATATCTTAAAAAGATATTTTAGATAGTTTATTATAATCTCACCCAAAGACCATCTTAATCCAATTTTGACTCACAGACCACTTTATTCAGCTTAATTAATTATCTAGCCATTGACTCCATAACCTCAGTAATATTGTTCCAACATATATAATTGTTAATTAGCTATGGCCAACAAACTTAGGAAAAGCTTTCTACTTTTCTTTTAGCTTTTGGAATTAAAGGCTATCTCAGTCACCTCTTTTAATTTAAAATTGCATTTAGGGTAGTTATAAAGTATGAGTGAGCTTATGAATTATTTAAATAAATTTAGTGAAACACCCTTTAACTTATATGCCCACTACAACAAATAATGCTACCTTAATTTTATCTAATTAGAATGATGTTAATCTCAAAAGATTGTATGAATAAGTATCTTAATCTTAAAAGATGGATGTCATAATCACTAATTAAAGATAAATCATGGAGGTTGTTTTACTGATTACCTGCAAGTACTTTAGGAAGAATCTCGAATTATATATTCTTTTTGCTTTTGGTTTCTTTCTAGTTGAATGTAGAATTATGCACTATTAAAAAAAAAGAAAAGATTTTTTTCTTTTTTTTTTTTTTGGTTTTTGCGCTATTAATCAGGCAGTTACAGATTGCTTGGATATGATCTATTAAATATTTGGAATGCATTAAAAATCTTAAGTGGATCCAAATGAAAATCCGTCGGAGTGCCCTATCTATATGTTGTATGTTTTTAAAGCTCTTTTAACGGCAAATGAAGTGTTGGAAAATAAAGAAAACTTGAGAATTGTAGCCAGAGTCAAGTGAAAATATTCTATCTTAAAGATAATATTTGCTCCTTATACTGCGCTAGATATCTGCAAATATGCCTTTCAAGATAAAACAGGCTCTACGAATTTACAAATATGCGACTGTTGTAAATCGACAGAAATTATATTTGAGAGTGACAAGAAAGAGAAAAAGATAGTGATTTCGAATTTTTCAAGTGAATTCAAATTATATATAGGCTTATTTCTAAAGTGATGTGGTTGCTAATTAAATCATTATAACTATTGGTACAAAGATTATGATCATACTAATTAAGAGCGTAGCAACCTCTAACAACTATTACATCAGTTAAAGTCGACTAATTTTAACAAGCATGACTTTCTGAAAAGTCATAGCAAAGTGCAAGGTGTGTCTAAAGCACTAATTCTCTTTTACTCCGACGTAGCTTGCGTTCCCGGCTCGAGCGGATGCTGCGCCACTAGTCCAACTTGCCCATTGGACTACTAGAACAATTATACTTGGCACACTTCCATATATAAACCCACTGAAGTTTCCACCCTTTCCAATGTAGGGCATTAAATGCATCATATATATATATATATATTTGATAAAATAATGCTTAACATATTATTTCTTTTTAAAATCTCAATTTTATAGTTTTATAACTTTCTTATTTAACAATCAAATTTCTAGAAACTTAATCCAATCTCATTACCATACATCGAAAATTCCAACATAAAGTACCCATCAAGTAGACAAATACTACTTCTTCAGTGACGATTGGTAAATATTAAATATATTATTACAAGAAAATACCCATTTTATTAACAACAAAATTTAGATAGAATTAATGAACTTTATCACTAAAATGGATTTTGTTTTGTTTCAAATCTTTTAGTATATGCATTGTGACTAATTAATCTTGAAGAAATTCAAATTCTGCAAAAACTTAACTTTTATGATGAAATTTCTATCACAAATCAAAAAATTATTATATCAATTCATCACAAATTCGTCATAGACACTATCATTTGTATATTTTTTCTATTTTAATTTTGTCAGCATTTTATAAAAAATTTGTCATATATATATATATATATCTATCGTATATCCATGATGAAATCCTATACAGGTATGTCATGTGTGTGTCATGAGTGTGGAAGAAACTCCAAGTACTAGTGAAGTTTCTTGATCTTCAACAGTTTTTTACCTCCTTTTGTCTCTTTTGACTCGCATCTGATTGAAGATTTTGGGGGTATGATTATATCCATGGCGGGGCCCTTTTCATACTTTATATTCTTGAAATTGAAATTCCAAGAGAGAGTGACATTTAATTATATTGACTCCAACACTTAGCCAGAAAAATCTCATGCTTAAGGGATTTGCCCTTTCCAGCTGTAACATTTTTATTACTAGATCATAATGCAACTATCTTCTTCTGTAACTCCCTTAATCTACAATTTAGGGCTTCCTAATTACGTCTTATCCAGGCAATTAAGCTTTTATTTGGATGCTGATATGATTGAGATAAAGTGATATCTATGTCCGCCCGCTATGAGAGAAAATTTTTAAATTTATGGATGTTGATAATATCAATGTTGCTATTAATATGTATATTTGGTACCATTTTTAAGAGTCTAAGAATAGCATAAGTTTCTATTTATTTATTTATTTATTTATTTTTGTTTTTTGAAATTTCGGTGATGGGAAAATAAGGGGTGGAACCATCTCTCTTTTTGCATATGAGCAGGTAGTTGATCCCACATAAATTTCTATTATTGAAAAATGACAAAATCAAAGTTGTCATTTTCAGACATATATATCATGTGACAATTTTTATTTTGTTATAAGAATTTTCTTGTCCTAAAATTAAAATTGAAAAAAGATACTTCCCTTCTTAGCTATGTATGGGGAAATACTCATTTATTATAATGGATTGTATTTTGTGTGTGTATCAATATTGTTTTTCTTCTAATTTTATATTCTATATGTGTTGAGTATATTATATAATATCAAAATGCAAAATACACATAACAATAGTTTTTATAAATTCAATAACAAAAATAGTTAATTAGTACCAAGGACCGATCCCTATATATAAATAATAATCAATGACACACACATATATGACAGGAACCAATATATAATGCATGACTCCGGCAAATCATATTTATATTGTCACTAATTATCAATATTAATGAAGCCCATTACCATCATATTAATTAGTGAAAGCAATATAATAATTAAATTATCAAAATAAATATTATCATTTAATTAAGACATGATATCATACACCATAACTTCAACACTACTTTTGATTGCCAACATCAGTTATTCTTGCAGAGGTGGCAATAAAGTACAGCTCCCAACAAAATACTCCAATAATATGCAGCAATCTGCAAATACACATATGTACCACATACTCACATGTTGCTTGCAACATAAAACATGATCCACTTATCTTAAATATATATACATACATAATGAAACAAAAAGAACAACAGTTAGTCTATATTTTTAAGGCATATTCTTTCTTTCTTCCTTTCCCATATATCGATTCTCAGCCGTCTTTTGAATTCCCAGATATAATATATAGTTCCCCTAATCAATCATTCTCCTTTATTCCTTTATCTTTATTCTCATTATATTATATTATATTATATATATACATATATATCATACTTTAACACAAACATAATAGCGTCCACGTTCACACACTATTACCCTCTTCTTCTTCTTTTCCTTCTGATAATTACTATATATATGTAGTTTATTAATTAACACCATATATATAAGTATAATACATATATATATAGATTAGTACTTAATCCTTGTGGTTAATTTGTTATAAATACTAATTTGTACCATGGGAGACATGAAGAAAACGATGTTGCCTCCAGGGTTTCAGTTCGATCCGACCGATGAAGAACTAATCGTATACTTCCTGTGCAGAAGGGCTGCAAGCTTACCCTGCTACCCTAATATTATTCCTGATCTTGATTTTTATGCTGCTGATCCTTCGGAGTTAAATGGTGCTATTTCATATATCTTTTTCTCAATATATACTTTGTTTCTTGTTACTTTCCTTTTTGTTATTACTTCATCAAAGCACCCCTTTGCTGAAAGATTCATCACGGATGTCTAATCACATGGCTCTGTAATGGATCTGCTGTTCAGTCACAAATCCGTCAACACATGCCTTTGTGATTGAAATCAATCACTGAATTAGTTTTGTGATGGAATATTCATCACAAGTCGAATGCTTTTTTCAGAAATTATCTCAAAACATATTCTTCATAAGCTCATCACTCATACATACATGTATTTTGTTGTCTTTGAAGTCTGTTAGTATATATATATATATATATTGTCAAAAATCCATCAGTCCTTTTGTATTTCATTACAAAACCACCACAGATGTTGTCTATTTGTAATTAATCGTATTCATCACAGATTTTCTATTAGTGAAAGGATGTTTCTTGCAGCGTATTAAGCTAACAGTTTTCTATCTTTAATTAATTTGTTCAAGAATATATATATATATATATATATTCTTGCTGGTTACTAAGAACTTTTCCTTTTTTCGGTGATTATAGAGAAGGCATTTTCAAGTAAAAAGGAATGGTATTTCTTCAGCAGATTGAAGCAAAATCGATTTACCCAAAAAGGGTTTTGGAAGGAGATAGGTTTTTCTCAGCCCATCTTCACAACCAATGGTGATGAAGTTGGCATAAAAAAGTACCTTGTCTTTAACTCTATTAATGGTGATGGAGCTGCCCCGGAGGCTCAAAAGAGTTGCACCATGGAGGAATATCATCTTCTTCAAAGTGGAATATTGCCCAAGAGAACATCTCAAAATATTGGAGAAAATCAAGTAAGATGTTTTAGATCATTTTAATTAATTAATTCCTAATTTTCTTCATGATCTTCATTTATCTAAGTTCTATAAAGAAGAAACAAAAGAATGACATTAACTATAACGCTATATTGAGTGGTAACATGAATTTTGTCACTTTTATATGATGAAAATTGTAATTTCATGTGGGCACAACAATGATTCTAATAAACTTAAGATACAACGACAGAAGTCATCTTAAGTAATCATTTTACAATTAGTTGTATACATATAGTGACAAATATCATCTATTTGTGGTGAAATGCTATTTGTGATAAATTTTCTCTTAGTAAATGGATGTTTTCTTGTAATGTTTAAAATAACCTCAATGGTGACCATTCTTTCTATTAATAAGTTTTCATTATATATGTGTCACTAATTGTTTACAATTAATTAAGCCATATATACACTTTAATAAAACAAAAACCACTGTCACTTAAATAATATCATTTATGACAAAATAGGGGACATTGCTATTGATTATAAAAACACTATTAGTGACAATTTTCCATTTGAATTTTTGCCACTAACAGTATATCTTTTGTAATGATTCTTTAACCAGTTGATATATTGTGCAGGATCTGAGTGAATGGGTCTTATGTCGTGTTCATGATCAAGAAATTTTGGTCGATGCTCAAGAAAAAAATTATAATGATGTCCCATGTAGTAGTGATGATGGAGTCGAGCTCTCATATCTTGATGAAATATTTTTCTCGATGGATGATGAGCAAGATGAGATAACTTTTCCAAGTTAGATTCTGTGAGCTATATAATTAGAGCATGGAATTATACCTATGTACATATATGACTAATTTGAGTGCAATGTAGGTAGTTCATATGTTCATAAGAGTGGCTTAATACATGTACTATCTTACTTATATATTACATGGTAATAATATTTGTGGTTGAGATTGCACATATATATATATATATAATATTCATATATTCTTGGCCTTTTTAATAAGCAAAATATCAATTAGTTTGATTTCTTTTTCATTCATAATTATGTTTCGGTCTATATGCTGGTTAGTGCCTCAATTTACACACGTAGTCAAACAAAGATCAAATCCTTCTTGGGTAAAAATATAAAAGAATATTTGCATCATATTTATAATTTCAATATTTATTCCACATGCAGAGGATAATTGTTAATTATTTTTTGTTGAGTCTGTATATGCGCATACTTTCTCATATGCTACAAAAATATTAAATATTTGTCAAAAAAAAAAATTAAAAAAATTAATAGTCGTGGTGGAATTAAGTAGTAGTCAATAACTCAAAATTGAGAACCATTGTGAATGTGGTAGCCAATGATTCAAAAAGTCGAGGTGAAAATATTATTTATCATGGTACATTGAGGTAAAAACATCCGCTATGACTATATATCATAGTAGATTTTTTGCTAGCCTTGTAAAAACTACGCACCATTTGTGTGGTAAAGTAATAACAAATAACTTTCCACCACCACTATTTCCTATTAATATTAATTTTCAACTGTGATAACTGCTCAAATTTCTTATAATTATACCTCACTTTATTTAACTAGATTGTATAAAAATCTGATTGTTATTTGCACATATGTCTATTGATTAAAGCTTTTCTTATAAATATATAATAATTAAAGCCTATGGCCACAAATTACAGTTTTATGCGATGAACACTTAATTATTATACCAGCAGGATTATAATACAACAAAAATATATTGAGATTCCATTACAAGTATTGACTTTACAAAACAATTAGCTCAGATGCACTTGCAAGACTCATATTTAATTTGGTAATTAAAATTAAATGCATTTATACAAACTAGATGTATAATTATATGCATGATGATACTAATTAAGGGCCCTAAGCTTAACCTATATGTATGTTGATACACATTTTTCATTACGGCAAGGCCCAAAACCGTTTGAGTAAGACCTTTTGGCCCATATTAATTTGGGTAAAAATATGTGCAGCACCAACTTCCGGAAAAGTTAAAAAAAGAAAGAAACAAAGGAGAAGAAAGAGAGAAGGAAAAAGTATTGACAATCTCATTGATAAATCTAAATTTTTTGCGGGGAATTTTGTTAATAGAAGAAAAAAGCTTGCCAAAATTTAGTGTTATATATAAATTTAGTACATGATTATAATTGCATATAAATTCAATTCATATAATAAATATATATATATATATAACTAAGAACAATGCTAATTAATCTGTTTTAAAAGTTGTATGGAAAAACATAGAAAATAAGCAAATCTACAAGCTCATAGATGACTCGAAACCACCGTGATGTGGCAATTCTACAAGTCCATAGATTCTTAAAGCAATGAGAAGTCCATTAAGTAGACTGGAGGCCTTAAGGGCTAATGCCTCTAGGATAGGTTTTTGTATTTATTTTCTAAACATAAACCTTATTAAAACGCGACAAAACTATTATACTAGTAAGAATATCATGTTTTGGTTTTGGAGTTTTCCTATTTTTGACAAAATTCTTTGCGTTATTGCACTATTCAAGAAGAGGCATACTATAAACACAATTGGTAAGTGAAAAGGTAAATCAAGTATCTAAACTTATTCAATTCTATTGTTCAATGACAGATTTATTCAATATGAAATATCACTAAATATCATGATAAATATATATATATATATATATAAGAGATACAATTTTTTCCCTTTTTCAGATTAAAAATAAAATAATTACATGACACATTTGATGCATATGAACATAGATATTAATAAATAATTGGTTAAAACAACGCAAAATTAATTTAAACAAAATATGAATAGTCAAGTAATTTTAAAAGCAAAATTAATGTTTTTGTTATTTTTTGCGTTACTTTAATATTTTCTAAAATATAAAATCTTACAAAACATTTCATATGTATATATATATATATATCCAAAAAAATCTTGGATCAAACCATCAAATATATCGAACATATGGTACATATCATTAGTTCCCATTGATGTCGATACATCACAACATTCTTGAACCTATCTTTCTAGTTTAACAATAATAAAAATAAATTTACTAAGTTAGTCTTAGGAATTAATCACAATTTTTACGTGGCAAGCAAATCCACTCAATTGTAAACAAATACTAAATAAATAGCCGCGCTTACCTGTCCGTCCGCAAGAATCTATCTGTTCTCTTCAATATCTTGCACTCAACTTTCTCTGACTTTCTACTCTTCGCTTTCAGTTTGGGGATATACCAAAAATCTTGGGACTTTTGCTTTTCTAATCATCCCTTCTATCTTTAAATCACAGTTTTTCTCATCTTTCTGAAACTAATGGCTCTTTATTTGTCAAAATCCCGAAAAATTTTGCCCCATTTGAAACCAAAAATGAGTTTTCTGGGACAGATCAATCTCAGTTCTTGGAATTCTTGTTCTTCACAAAACCAAGCTTTTTTGTCCACAATTGGCAGAAACCCACATCCATTTTTGTGTAATAGGCCTGCCCTTTTCACCTCTCGCCGTTTTGATTCCGCTAAAGCTGATAAACATTTGGGTTCTCTGCATAATGGCGGTGATCCTCAGGTATTCTTCTTCTATTGTTGTTATTATGATTTTTCTAATTTAAAGAATGTTAGTACTGATAATCATGGAGTGATTTTTTTTTTTTTTTTCCTTTTTGCTCCCTAGCATGCATGTGAATGAAAGCTGTTACGTTTTGTGTTCCTGTGTGAATCTGCAGTTTGTTTTTTTTTTCCCCCGAGATATTATATCATCTATTTTTAAGCTTTTCTATTTATCGAATTTGATTTTCTCTGTTTCATTCTTGCCACAAATTTATTGAAGATTATCTGAGCTTTCTGGGGTTTTAAGCTCTACAAAATGGTAACTTTTAACTGTATTTTGTGGATATCTCTGCCATTGCGTTGTGAAGATTTTCTTTTCTTTTCTTTTCTTTTTTTTGGGATGATATTTAGCAGTGCCAAGAAGAGACTTAGTGTCCTCGTTTATCGGTAAAAGGGAAGTCTCTTTGACTCTTTGTGTCTTTCAACTTATTGAGAGTAGAAATTTAGGTCTTATTTAGAAGCTCGAATTTGTCAAAGAAGTTGTAGTGGCTCATACATTTACTTAGAATCTTTTATCTGTTTAGCAAATTATGAAATTTCATACATTTTTATCATTCTTATTTACAGCAATGCTGTTCATTTCACTAGGCACTGAATTTCCCTGGGGGAATAGTTAAATTCACCCCTGAAATGGAATTCCTATCCGACGATCCAGAGGAGAGGATTCATTGCTACCGCATTCTTGATGATGGTGGGCAGCTTGTGAGCAAAAACTTTGTACAGGTCTAATGCCAAAATACTACATATTATGCAGCTTTCATTATAACTTCTTGCAAATAAATGCAGCTGTTGAATAATTTTTTGGTTATAAATGTAATTAGATAGACAAAGACATTGCTTTGAAGATGTACAGAGACATGGTCACGCTTCAAACTATGGATACTATCTTTTATGAAGCTCAAAGACAGGGAAGAATTTCATTCTATGTCACAGCAATTGGAGAAGAAGCCATAAACATTGCATCTGCAGCCGCACTCAGCATGGATGATCTCGTCTTCCCTCAGGTTAACAATAATCTCAAATGTAGCATTTTTGTGGA